>QUSF01000037.1:5265985-5332181 GCA_003676055.1 Chloebia gouldiae
ATGGGCAGAACCGGCACCGGGCAGCGGGACGGGCAGTGCCGGGCAGCGGGCACCGCGACAGGCAGCGCCGGGATGGGCAGAACCGGCACCGGGCACCGGGCTGGACAGCGCTGGGATGGGCAGCACCGGGCGCCGGGATGGGCAGCACCGGGCACCGGGATGGGCAGCGCCGGGATGGGCAGAACTGGGATGGGCAGCACCGGGCACTGGGCACCGTGTTTGTAACACTGGGCACTGAGCACTGGGACGGGCAGCACCGAGCCCGGTTTGCAGCTCGGAGTCCTGGGGATGGGCAGTGCCAAGCCCCAGGGCAGGGCGAGTGTAAGGCCACAGGCGAGGCCGGGAGAGGCCGGGACTGGCGGTGCGGAGCAGTCCACGGCAGCCTCTGCATCCTGGTTCGTTTATTTCCAGGTTCACATATCACTGCTGGCAGTGGCCAAGCCCTGAGACGCGGCTCCAGGAGCTGGGGACTGGGGTGGAGCAGGATAGAGCAACAGCTCCGATGCTCTTCTCTTCATGCGCTTGAAGAGGAAGAAGAGGAGCCCGCCGAGGAGCCCCTTCTCCAGCAGGATTCCCAGCCACAGGAGGAGGCGGCTGGACAGAAGGTTGTCACCTACAGTGGGAACAGAGGATGTGAGCCACCAGGGCTCAGGGAGAGGCATCCCAACCCCCCGCAGGGAGCCTTTCCTGGGACTGCAAGCTTCCTCAGGGGGTGACACCACACAGCCGCCCTGGCAGGCACCCCATCCCAGCAGCTCTGACTCACCTTTAGCCATCTGGGACCCGTTGCTCAATGCCCCTTGGGCTGGGTTGGAGATCCACAGGAAGGCTGAGTTGTTGGCAGGGGCCTGGGCATCGTGCACCACCATGCACGTGATCATGGACCCGTTTTTCTCCTCAGTGGCTTGCACCTCCACCTGGCTTCTCAGCTCAAACAAATGCCGGGGGAGCTCCGATGGCCGGGAGACGTTCTCCACCTTTATCTCAATCCCATTCTCCAGCCAGGAAAGGGACACATTTGCTGGGTAAAACTCCTTCACAAGGCAGGTGAAGGTCACGGTCTTGTTCACCTCAGTGGGGCTCGGCTCAGCGCGCACTTCGATGCTGGGGGGAACTGGGCAGAGAGGCAGAGCTCAGTGTTTGGTGTCCCCTGCTCTGCTGCCCACAGGGCGCCCCGTCCCTGCCTCAGGGACCCCCATCCTCCTCCCAGGGACCCCAGCCCCCCCAGGAGCTCACACCCAGTGCGAGTCCCCCAGCCCTCACCTCGCAGGACTCTGCTGAGCTGGTAGCTGCCACGCCGCGGGGCCGGCAGCGTGGAGTGCCGCACCTCGCAGATGAGCTGAGAGAGGACGTCATCCTTCTGCAGGATCACCAGCGCTCTGCTGGACATGTTGTAGGTTTTCATCCTCCATTCGGTGATCTGGGGCGGCTGAGCCGCCATGGGGTTCTCGTTCTTGAACCATTTCACCCCAATCTCTTCAGGAAAGAACCCTCCAGTGGTGCAGGTGAAAGGCACCGACTGCCCCGGCCTCGCTCTCTGCTCAGGCCCAGACACGAGTGGGGGGCTGGGTTTGGCTGTGGGGAGAAGCACGGGGCCATCAGACCAGGCTCTGCCCCCTGCCCAGCCCTGGGCCTGCCTGGAGCAGAGTCTCATACAAGGGCATGGGGATGGCCCATGGGATCCTCTCCTGGACCAGCCCTGGGCCCCTTCCCCATCCCTGCTCTCCCTGAGCAGAGCCCGCTGGGCTGGTTCCCATCAGGAGCTGCTCCAGGAGCCCCACTCACCTTGCACAAACACCTCCGTGCCACGGCCATGCTGAAACACCTCATCATCACCAGTGTTCCCCTTCACAAACTTCACACAGTAGTAGGTGCCCATGTCCTCAGGCTGAACGTCCCTGATGCGGATGGTGAAATCTGTGTCAGACCTATTCACTGCTCTCGTCACACGGGAGGAGGGATCCTGCTTATTCAGGTCATAGACAGTCTTGTTCCCAATGCCCCAGCCCTTCAGCCACATCACAGGACCTGGTCCAGCAATTCCAGATGTGGTGCAGCTCAGGGTGAGCATCTCCCCCGCTTCCACCGTCACCTTGTCCTGGGGCTGCTGCAGACTGAAGTCCTGGCCTGCCTGGGCACCCACACCTGGGCAGAGAGACAGAAAGGTTTGGAATTGACAACAGGCCCCAGGGCTGGGGCACAGTGCAAGGCACCATCAGACCCCCTGAGCCTGGAGCATGGGTCAGAGAGATATTCTCATCCCTTGTCCCCCAGGCTGCTGGGTACTGCAGCACGAGGAGAGCCCAGACCCTTGCTGGAGTAAACTGAATTTCATCTGGAGATAAAAGCAAGCTGGAAGGGAGGCTGTGAGAGGATATCCCTGAGTACCCATGGGCACAGGGAAGTACTGCCAGACCAGCAGGGTGGGAAACCGTTCATGGGAAATGTGATGGGGCTGTGCAGGCCCTACTTACCCGGCTCTCTGCAGAGCTGGAGCAGCATCAAGCACATGAGAGGCAGTTCCTGTGCCACCACATCCATGGGTATTCCACGCCTTGCTCCCTGATGGCTGGGCTCTGCTCTGCTGGATTGAGCTCTGTTGGACTCTGCTGGACTAGGCTCAGCTGACGCTGCTGGACTGAGCTTACTTTAGCTGGACTCTTGCCGAGAAAAAGGGAAGGAACGGGGCTACCACCAGCCCAGTTCCTCCTTGCAATCATGCCCCATGTGCTTCTCAAAGGGACACCCATCTCCTACTACATCACCTCCTATCACAGTGCTGGTCCATAATGGCAATGTCCACCCACTTTTCCCTCAGATGCATGCCACAGCCATGGGCACAGGCCCCGAGCAGCCAGCAAGAGGGACCCCGGATCCAGCAAGCTCCCCAACAAATGGCCAGCCTGTGGCTCAGCACCCTGGGGTGCCAAGGGGACGCCCAGCCCTTGCCAGCAGGATCGGGGCACGGGATGGTGTCTCCCGCGGGTCGGTGGTGCAGAGCAGTGCCCGGGATACACCGAGCGTCCCACATCCCGAAGCCCCGCTGCTCCTGCCCCTCACCGGAGCGGGGAGGAGGCAAAGCCGCTCCCTGTTCCGAGCCCAGGGCAGCCGCTCGGTGCCAGGGGCCCGGGAGTGCTGCCCGGCGGGGTCTCGGTAGTGTGATGCCCGCCGGGAGTGCTGCCCGGCGGGGTCTCGGTAGTGTGATGCCCGCCGGGAGTGCTGCCCGGCGGGGTCTCGGTAGGGTGATGCCCGCCGGGGGTGATGCCCGGCGGCTCTGCCGGCCCCCGCCCGCCCCGAGCAGACACCAAAGCGTTAACCACCCGCTCGCCTCAATTTCCTGTCCCGCTTCCCCTTCCCTAAAGTTTGGGCAGAACCCATGGCCGCGGCAGCAGCTCCGCTCCTGTCCGGGCAGCGAAGCCCCGTCCAGCAGCAGCTCTTGGGTGAGTCAGAAGTGGGGTCCCCCAAATCCTCTCCGAGCACCCCTGCCCCGTCTGCCCCATAAACGCGACTGGGCAGCAAAGATAAACACCGGCGGGGCGGAGGCTGGTCCTTCCCCGAGCGCCTTTTGGGATCAAAGCGTCCCCGAGGGTGCAGAGCATCCCCAGCCCCGGGGATGGGCACAGCCGAGTCGAACCCTGCCGAGCTGCTGCCATACGTGTCAGGGACTTTGAGCAGGAGAGGTCGGGGACTGGAGGGGTTTTGGGGACCGAAGGGGTTTTGGGGAGCAGGAGGGATTTTGGGACAAGAAGGGGTCAAGGGGCTATGCTGGGCTACAGGGCTGCACATCCCTTTCTAGAACACGGGTTCCTGGCTGGCTCCTGGCTGTGAACCCCAATTCCTCCCAGAGCCCCAGTGATCCTGGCTGGTGTGGAGCAGAGCCAGGGTGTTAATGTTTAACAGCACTCCGGAGTTTTTCCTGCTAGGAGTTCCCCTTGGCTCCCTCTGCACCTCTCTGGCCTCCAGGCAGCTGCAGGACCTCCTGCAAATGACAGAACAGGATGCAGATTTATCAAATCAAAGAACTGCAGAACTGTTTGGGTTGCAAAACCCCTCTGAATTCCTCGTGCCCAACCATTAACCCAGCACTGCCAAGATCACCACTAAACCCTGTCCCCAGGTGCCACATCTACATGTCCTTTAAATCCCTCTGGGGTGGTGACTCCACCACTGCCCTGGGAAGCCTGCTCATTTTTCAGATTTGCCCCTTGCTCATTTTAAACCAGTTTTTGAAGAGTTTCCTCCTTCCCAGTGCCGGCATGTTGTCTCTGCCACATCCCAGGATATCTCTCAGCTGCAAATTGGGGGATACTGGGGCTTCTCTGTCTGTGAGGCTGCCCTTGCCTCACCCTATCGCTCATCCCTGAGCCCTCCTGTCTCTGTGCCCAGGTGTGAGAGCCCAGCTGGGTCAGGACTTCAGTCTGCAGCAGCCCCAGGACAAGGTTTCAGTGGCAGTGGGGGAGACGCTCACCCTGAGCTGCACCACATCTGGAATTGCTGGACCAGGTCCTGTGATGTGGCTGAAGGGCTGGGGCATTGGGAACAAGACTGTCTATGACCAGAATAAGCAGGATCCCTCCTCCCGTGTGACGAGAGCAGTGAATGGGTCTGACACAGACTTCACCATCCGCATCAGGAACGTTCAGCCTGAGGACATGGGCACCTACTACTGTGTGAAGTTTGTCAAGGGGAACACTGGTGATGATGAGGTGTTTCAGCATGGCCGTGGCACGGAGGTGTCTGTGCATGGTGAGTGCAGCCCAGCAGGACAGCTCTTCCAGGGAGCTCATCCCATAGCCCCCACCCTGCCCACGGCAAGGTCTTGCTCTGCCCCACACCCACCACCCTCTCCTGCTCTGCTTCTGTCTCCACAGAGGCAGCCCTGCTTCCTGGAATGGTGGCTGCAGCTGTAGTGCTCTGCTTCCTCCTCCTCCTCCTCGGCCTCTTCATCGCCCTTTGCATGTACAGGAGGAAGCGCCAAGGCAGAACGGGCAGCCCCTGCCCAACCAGGACAGTGGCCATGGGCAGCTTCTCATCTGTCCCTCTGAAGTGCTGTGCAGGGACCCCCGGCACCTCCAGGTTTGTACTCAGCACCTCTTCCTTCTGCACCCTTAAATGAGCGAAGTGTCTTATGCACCTGCTTTATCTTGGCTTCCTTTCTTGTCTGGAGCTGTAACTTGCCCCAGAAAAGGTCCTTTACTCACAGGTGCACTGTTCTGTTGGTTCTCTCTGCTCTCTGACAGGAGCTTCATGGTAGGGAGCACCCAGTACCAGGGAGCTCCTGCACCCCCTCACCGTGTGTTTGAGCCCAGCCCAGATGTGCAATCAGCACTTTGTCCCTGTTCTCTGCCTTCAGCAGGGGCATCCTGCTAAAATTCAGGAGGGGAACTGAGGGCTGTGCTGGCTGGGGAAAGAGCCGGGCTTCCTTTCATTCTGATGGCCATCCTTATCCTTCCCCCTACAGTGAAATCCTGGATGCAGAGAGCTCCCACCTGCCCAACCAGGTAGGACTGAGCTGTGAGTATGGGGAGCACATCCCAGGCTGGTGACCTGGCAAGAGCCCTGCAAGACTCTGGGGCCAGGGGGGACATCGGGTGGGCAGCAGCTGCCTGCATGTGGTCCCTGCACACTCTGCTCCATAGCACCACCTCTGCAGCTGTGGCATCACCAGCCTGGCTTGAACCTGCTTCTTGGTGTTGTCCTGTGCAGGGCCATGAGGTGGTCTGGGTGATCCTTGTGGGTCACTTCCAACTCTCGACATTCTGATTTAGGGTTATTTTTGCGAGCCTTTCCTTGTGGCAGCATTCCCCATTTGTGTGCACTTTTGCAGCAGAGCAGCAAGGAGGAGAACGACATCCACTACGCCGACCTGCAGCTCCTGCCCCCGGCCCCGCGGCGCGGCAGGAGCCCGGGCACAGCCCCCACCGAGTATGCCAGCCTCAGGGGAGCTGCCAGGTGACACGTGGCACCACTGCCTGTGCGGCCAGGCCGTGTCAGGGTGGAAGAAAGGACGTTTCTGCAGGGCACAATAAGGAAGAAGTGGGGCATGGTGCACCCTGACCTCAGCTCGGCACACTGTGCTCACCATGTTTGCATCTCAGGGAAGCTCTCCCAGGACCTGGAAGCTTTCTCGACCACAGGATCAGACCATGAGGCCAAGCAACTCTGCCTTGTGCAAGCTGTTTGGTGCTGATGACACCAGGAGGACCTCACACACACCTGTGTCCACCAGCATGGGCTTCCACTGGCCCTTTCCTGGCCCACAGGTTCATAATTTGTGTTATCTTTTCACCACCCTCATTAAAGCCAGCAAACAGCCTTCTGTCCAGTCCTGCTGTGCTCAGAGCAAGAGCAATAGTGCCAGTCCTGCAGGGTCCTGCAGGGATGTGTGCCCCACACAGCCCTTCCCTCCATGCTACTGCTGAGCCCCCTGGTCAGCTCCCAACTCCTGCCTGCCCCAGACAGAGAATCTGTCCAGTCCCACAAAACCTGCATCTCCTGGCGAGGCAGCAGGAGGCTCTCGGGAATGGCCCCTGGTGCTGCTGCTCCAGGCTAAGGCCCAGCCCTTGCCCACCTTTCCCTGACCTCCTCAAGGGGCTTATGATGCTGTTAAGGCCAAGGCAGCTGGTACTAGCTGGCCATTCTGCCCCTTCCATGCACATCTTCAGCTCCAGTCCATGCACATCTGCTCCTGCACATCTGCTCCATGCACATCTGCCTCGTGCACATTCCCTGCTTCGTGCCCACGTGTTTGGTGCCCACCTCCAAGGGAAGTGGGCCCGTGGCAGGAAGCCAGGGGGCTGAGGTGGCAATGGCAGGAAGCTGCAGGTCACACTCCACACTGGCCACTGCTGCAGCCCCCAGCAACACCCAGTCAGCACATACACTCCCCCAGCCATGATCTCCCCAGCCATGGCAGCTGAGCTCCCACCAGGTGTGGCCCCAGCAGCCGCCTTGGCAGGAGGAACTGAGGCCAAAACAGGCTTTCCAGGCAGAGGAACCTGCTGCCAGCACTGCTGCCTGTGACCTTGAAAGCTGATACAGTCACCAGTTTTCAGCTCTATCTTTTTTTCTGTGAAATGAGAAAAGAGAAGTGAAATAAGACAGTGTGACCCAGGGGAGCGGGGCTGGCAGGGAAATCCTTGAGGGGACAAAATTGTCACAGTGGGGAGAAAAGCCACTAAAGAAATTGATTTGCACGACTGAATATGAGTCACCTGCTCTGGGGATGTCAAGTGGGGACAGTTTGGGGTCACTTCTCTCTCAGGGACAGCCTTGGGGCACTCAGCACCCCATAGGCACAGTAGTGGTGATGAGTTTGCCAGGTCAGGGGTCCAGCACCTGGTCACAACCTGGCTCCCTCAGTGGGGTGTTGGCATGAAGCCTCTCCCAGCATCATTTCCCGAGTGGAGCCATGACTGGGCCATGAATCATTTCCTAGCTGAGGAAGTGGCTGCCCTGAGCAGGGCTTGGGTTGCCCAGGCTCTGTGCAGGGACAGCACCAAAACTGGCAGAAATCTCACAGCAAGGCTGTGAGCACAAGTATGTAAAATACGTGGGTGAGACCGAAACCAGGGATAGACCTCGAGGAGTGGAGGAAATGAAATTCAAGGGGATTTACAGCTTTTTAAGCACTGGGCTGAATCAGGAGGGGGGAAATTCAGTTTGATAGGAGCATATGCAAAGAAGGGAGTGAGCAGAGCACTGGCAGAATGCTCTGCACCTAGGAAAGGGCCCAGGTCTGCGGCTTACTGCCCAGGGGAGGGATTTGGTGGTTATTAAAGGAAAATCCTTTAAGCCTTCAGCCTGGGGTGTGCCGGCAGTGAAAGCACAAACAAGCGCCTGGGCACAGACACAAGGTAGGAGTGTGCTGGGGGGCAGAGCCTGCCTCGGGGGGCAGCTCCAGGCAGTGCTGGGGTTGTGGATTCACTGCTCATCCCTGCTGTTTTCCTGGTGCTGCTGGTTGTCACATCCCACTAAGTGACCTGCTTGGTTGGAGGGTGTGTGTGGGAGGTCAGGAGATGCCATTGCTGAGGGAGGCACAGGGCAGTGCTGGGACTGAGGCTGGCACCCACCAGGCTCTGCTGCCACAGCTGGGGACTTCAGTGCAGAGCAGAGGTGGTGCCTGGATGGGTACTGGGAGAGTGTTGGTGTCCTGGGGGGAGAGGACACTCTGGCTTCAAGCAGGTTTTTGGATGTGTCCCTGTGCACTCTGGGGCAGTGCTATGCCAGGTTTACCACAGCTGTTCCTTATGGTGTGTGAGCCTGGTGCCAGGACCTCATGTAATGGCAAGGCCAAGGAAAAGGGCTGGAGAGGCTGATCTGGGTTTCTGGGCAGCCAGGGGATGCTGAGGGGCTGCTCTGGCATCTGACCCACTCCTGATGCCAGGAGGTGGGAAACATCTCCTGGAGGTGCCAAGGTGAGACGGCTGGCAGGGCTTACTGGGCAGTGGTGTGAGCACAGTGTGGGCCAGATTGTGTACCACGGTGTGTGCCACAGTGTGTGCCATGGTGTGTGCCAGATTGTGTGCCACGGTGTGTGCCACGGTATGTGCCATGGTCTGTACTATGTTGTGCTGTTCCACGCTGTGCTGAGGAGCCAGAGTGGGAAGCGTGGGCTGTGCCAGGAGCCAAGGGGAGCATGAGCCTCCATCAGACAGCACAGAGTAACGGGGAGCAATCAGCCTGGAGAGCAGCTGATGGGAGGGGCTGGTCCCGGCAGCCAGGGGAGGGGAGCAGAGATTCAATTCACGCCGAGGAAGGGCAGGGTCTCAGTGCGCAGGCTGGCTGAAATGGGGGGATGCAGAGGTCTCCTTTGTGTCCTGGGGGACAGGAGAGGGCTGGCTGCACACACGGGGAATGGGACAATGCTGAGCTGTGCTGGTGCCAGGGCTGGGCAAGGAGAAAAAGGGAGAGACAGGGATAAATGCCTTGTGCCCTGTCCTGGGGTGCTCTGGCTCAGCAGTGAGAAGCAGAGGCACTCCACAGTGGCAGTGTCTGTCACAGGGGTGGGTGCCCAGGGGATATTGTGTCTCCAGGGGTAGTCGTCGCTCCAGCTGGTCTCCTCCAGTGTGTGACAGGCCAGCAGCTCCAGCCAAGGGCCTGGTTTGTGGCTGTCTCTATCCAAGATACCCTTGTGCCCCTGCCCTGTCCCCATCCTTGTCCCCATCCCTGTCCTAGCTACCAGAGACTGTGGTGCCCACAAGTCACCAGGGAGAGACAGGCCAGTCCCTTTGCACATCAGTGTCACCCAAACAGCCACAGGACTAACAGCATCCGATGCCACAGGGACCCCACAGGGCCCCCACGATGCCACAGTCATCCAGTGATGGTTTGGGGACCCCGTGGTGCCATGATACCAAGGGGACCAGGCAAAGCCATGGGGACATTGTGCCAGCATGCCAGCAGGATGCAGCAGGAGGAGCTGGGTGCTTTGAGGGGTTTGGAGGGAGTGAGAGGGTCTCAGAGACACTTTGATTGTCCCCCAAAATTGCCTTATGGGTCCTGTTTGTGCCTGCTGGCTGGCCTGGGCTGGGTCCCTGCCAAAAGAGACAACAGGAGGGAGAAGTCCTGGGATGCTGCGTGGTTGGAACCTGCTCCCTCCAATTCCAAACCTGTTAGCTCACCCCTTTGCAGCTCCCTGTTTCTCAGGCTTTTCCTTGGAAAGGAATGAAGCCAGAGTAAAACGGTGACATGCTTTACACTGGTTCTGATTTATTTCAGGACTTACTATTAAATCTTATTCCCTGGTTTCACAGTTATTGTGGATTTCCACCAAAGGGGATAAACAGGTCTGGGATTTGGGGTTGTCATAGGAACTGTTTCTGTGCCACAGCCTCACTGTCCGCCTTGTCCCCTCCTGATAGAGTGAGGGCTCTGGCCAGCACAGTGGGGGTATCTCCAGCCCCCCAGGCACAGCCCCAGAGACAGGATATGGGGCAGCCACCCCACAGCACTGGGACACTCAGGATGTTCAGGGAGGAAATGGACTCCAAGCACTGTCCAGCCAGGCCCACGAAGCAAACTGGGACCCCCAGGCCGCAGACCAGGGCTTTTAGTTGAGAAGAGCTGAAGGTGTTTGGAGGATGCTGCTTTTCCCTGTGGCTTCTCTGGTGTCCAGTAGAAGGTTGTGCTATTGCAGTTATTGCTACTGGGAGCCTCTCTGGCCAACCTGGAATAATTTTCATTAAATCCCTGGAGCTGAAGGGGTGTGGAGTGGATGGGGGCCTGCCCTAGGACCATTCCTCACCTCTTCAATCACAAGGGGAGAGGGTAGGCAGTGAAACTGAAAAGTGTCTCGCACATCCTTTGTGCCCAACACTCCTTTGGCCCGTGCGGTCCTTCCCTGTGGGATACCATGAGGCCAAGGCTCTGGCAGTGATTAAAGAGGGGTTTCCAGGGCCATGGGACAAGCAGGAACATCCAGTGCTTAAGAAAGACTCACATTGTGCTTTCAGAGTTGGATGGGACATTGCTCAAAGACAATCACCCTCTGGAGCTGGTATGGGGAGGGCCGATCAAGCTGCAGTGCTGGGTCCTGCCAGTGCTCGAGTGAGGGTCCCAGAGTGGGTGGGAGAGGGGCCCTGCCTGCACTGGAGCTCCTGGGGCTCTTCATGCTGGATCAGCTGTTGGTGTGGTCCTGGTCCTGCCAACATCCCCGTGTACATTGTACCCAAAGTGAGCCCTAAACGCTCCTGGGGATGCTCCAGGTGGTTTTGTCCAGCGAGAAGAGCTCAGGGTAAGGAAACTCTTTGGGGAGCTCCCTGTCCCGAGAGCAGGACGTTGTGGGGTCCCTGGTGCTCCCTGCTCCTCCCGGCACCGAGCGACCTTAAAGTGTGGCTGTGCTTGGCCGTGGCCCCAGCGCTGGCTGCCCCCAGCCCGGCACAAGTGTCCCTCTGCAGCAAAGTGCAGGGAGAGGGAAAAATATTGAGAGAGGCAGGAGAACGGGGAAAGCAGGCGCTGCGGGAGGGAGCACAGCACGGCATGAAAGCTCCCTCTCAGCGGGCTTTTGTTCGCCCTGGACGTGCCAAGCGCTGCTGCCAGCCCGGAGGGGCTGTGCTGGCGCCGGTGGCTCCAGGCGATCCCGGAGCTCCGCAGCCTGTCCGGCGCCTGGTTCCAGCGACGTGCCCGTGGGCAGGATGCAGCTGCCTCCAGCGGGGACCCCCATCACCCCTCTGGGCTCGGCAGCGCTCGGACCCACAACGCGCTCCCGAAAATAATTCCTTCTGACAGATCCATTTCTTCCACATGGTTCAGGCTTAATTTTATAATGGTATCAGTAGCTATGGCAACGTGTAAAAATAACGGATCTCCGAGGCCGGCGAATTCTCTGTAAACAGCTCCCGTCTCCCGGAGCCCGGCTGGGTGGGCATCACCCCTTGCCCACGGCTACCGCGGCCGCTGCGGTTTGTGGTTGGGCTGGGATTCACGCGATGACTAATTAGCGGCGTTAACTGCTTACGCCTTGGGATGATGATTCCATCCGCTAATCCTTGGGGCTAGGCTGGGCTAATTGGGTGGATATCATTAACGCTGGCGGTCAGGAGCTGCCCTTACAGGATTGCAGCACAGCGAAGGCTGGAGCACCCCTCTGGCACCCCAGACCCAGCACGGGGCTGGCAGCCACGGGGGGCCGGACGCGGCTCAGTCCCCGCGGTGTCAGGGGGACACCAGCCCCATTCACAGCTCCAGCTCACCCCAGAGCCGCCGCTGCTGCACATCCACGCGTGTGCACACGAGGGAACGTGCACACGAACGCCAAGAGGCACACGCAGTTCAGATTTCTGCACGCAGGACCCCTCGCAGCAAACATCAGCCGGTGCCGGCGTCTGCCGCGGCTCAGAGGTCTCTGGTCACTGCCGCGAGTGGATAATCCCAGGCAATATTTTCTAAACCTGTTAGACATCACACAGACCCTCTAAATCCCTGATCCCCCTCCAAGGCTCCAGCGGGATGGCAGCACTTGGCAGCTCGGATTTGCAGCTTCTTATCAGGGCCAGTCCCTTGGAGCAATGCAATCACCGGGAGTGTGGTGGATCCTGCTGACCAGAAATAATCCCTCAGATTTTTGTTGCCTTTCAATTTAAAAAAAAAAAAAAAAAAAGGACAGACCAACACAAACCCCTCAGAGAAGCATTTTTCTCCAGCCAGTCTCCAGTATTTTTCTCCAGCCAGTCTCCAGTATTTTTCTCCAGCAGCAGGGCCAGAATAACCCCAGCTACACAGAACTGAGAGTGCTGAGTCTCAACAGGGCCAAACTAAAGAGCCAACAGGTCTGGAATGCAGCTCCTGAGCCTTGGGGCTGCTATGGGGACAACATGGGGACAGTGACACAGGGACAGCCTGGCAGCAGAGCTGAGGATGGCCCTGAGGGCTGGTCAGCATCCTCTTCCAAGGGTTTCATCTGGCTGTTTCAGGGGGTGCAGCCCCTCTGCATCCCAGCAGTCATGCCATTCCCACCATGAGGCATCAGATCCAGTACTTTCAGAAATGACCCCACGAAGCCCCCACTGCTGGACACACCATCCTCCTACCCCTCATGTGCCATGTCTCAGCCCTCCATGGGGCATCCCTCTGGTGATGCCCACACACCAGGTTCCACAGCACAAATCCCACCTCTGAGCCTGGATTTTAGCACTTCACAGCAAGGGCTCTGCCAAGCAGGAAGCAATGGGCTGAGCTGGCTGAACATGATCAATCCCCCACGTTAGCAGTTTTATTTCCATCTGCAGTTGCTGCAGGACTCCCAGGCTGTGCAGCCTCAGTGAGCTCCAGCCGCCGGCCCGGCAGCACAGCGTTATCTGCTGCTGCAGCCTCGGATGCGCTTTCATGATAACGATTTGCAATCAGCAAAGAACTTGGAGAGGATGCAGAAAAAACCCCAACAGCTGGCATTAGAAACTGAGATGATATCACTCTTCCCTCTGCCGAGCTCCACCACAGTCCTGGAGGTACCACCAAGGGGAGATCAAGGTCTTCTCCAGCGGTGCTCCATGGGGCTGGCTGTGTGCTGGGGGATCTGGGTATTGGCACTGCCACCACATCCCCAGGAGCCAGTACAGTGCAGAACTTCCCCCTCCAGATGTGGGAGGGAGGCTTTAGTTCAAACAGCTCCCAAGAGCCCATCAATGATTAACACCCTGCTCTGAAATGTCCCTGCATGGCTGGAGCTCTCTGCCTGCACCCTGCCTGCCCTTCCCCCTGTCTCTGCCACTTCCTCCTCCACAGCACTTCTGCTCCTGGGGTTGGAGCAGGGTCCCAGGGTGGGCACCAAGGCTCCCTGTAGCTCCGAGGCCAATCAAAGCTGCGGTGAGCCCAGCTGTGCCCCATACACACAGCACAGACCTCTCCCAGTTTTGCAAACACTGGCACAAAGGGTGCAGGATTGGGGCCACCCTGTGTCCCTGCTGAGCTGCCCTGAGTGGGGTCTCTCTTGTGCCCCCGTCCCTGTCATCAGTTGAGGCTGGGATAGCCCCCTAAGAGCATTGAGTCCAACCATTCCCCCAGCACTGACAAGCCCACCATGTCCCCAAGTGCCACATCCACATGTTTTTGAACACTTCCAAGGATGGTCACTGCACCATTTCCTGTGCAGCTTAGTCCCGGGGCTGTGCACGTGTTGCAGACCCACAGCAGAGAGCAAACCCTTCTCTAGGGCAAGGGGCAGGCTCCTGTTTGCCAGGAAAGGTCAGCACAGCCCTGCCAGCGCTTGCAGCACCTCAGCGGGCACAGGCACCAGCACTGCCAGCCCTGTCCTTCCCAGCCCACGCTGCCGCTGTGTTTTCCCGGCCTGTCAGCAGTTTTACCCTAAAACCCCTCACTTCAGGTCAGCCAGGGCCGTTTCCAGGCCAGGCACAGGATATAAACCACCTTTCCTGCTGTGACACAGCCGTGAGGAACTCCCCCAGAGTGTGAGGCATTAAGGAAGCCCAGCCAATTCACCCAGTCTGCAGCATCCACGGGGCACCACTGCCAGGTGGGAGCAGCCTGGGAGCACTGCCCGGCCCCGGGACGGCTCAGCTGCCCTGGGGATGCGGTCCCTGCTGCAGCCTCTGGGTTTTCCTTCTTGCTTGGTAGACACTGGTGGACATCCTGATGGTGGTGGGTGGTCTGATGGTGGTGGGTGGTCTGGCACTGGGCTCTGCTGCTACTGCTGAAGTCCAGGGTGACAGCGTGAGTGCCACGAGGGCACCTGGAGCATCGCTCCAACCCAGCAAAGCCCAGCGTGGGCAGGCAGAACTGTATCCTCCCTCATCCTCCCTGCAAGTCATTTCAGGGGCTTGGAGGGAACCAGCTGATTCTGGCAGCGCTGGGGGTTAATTCAGTGGCAGAGGGACACTAAAGTTTAGTGGGCTGTGATTTGAAGCCCGAAGGAGGGGGCAAAAAGAGGTAGCAGGTCTGGGCAGTGTGCACAGAGGGGCCACCTCAGAAAATGCCCTATGCCACCTCACCTTTACCCCACACACCCCCCCACACCAACTGGGCCCCAGAGCCCTAACAAAAACCTGAGAGAGCTGAAATAACTCAGCTGAAGCTCCTAAATCACCCAATAAAAGCTTGGCTAAAACAATTACAGGCAGTTCCCATGAGCCCCCTCAAGAGGTGAGGGGCAAAGCTCACAGAGCATCCTCCACAGCCTACCCCACCCTTCTCCTGGCAATCACAGCCTTAACGAGGCCCCTGCAGCTCATCACCCTCTCCAGGGTCTCTCCCATATAAGGGGGTGATGTGGTGCACCCCTTCCCCAGCTGCAGGTGTTCATGGTGGTGGATGCTATCACAGGAGTATGAGGAGACAGGTAGGATTCATACCCCAGCTTCTTAAATCCACATTTAGAGGGCTGTGTGTGCCCCTTCCCTGGGTCACAGTCCATGAAAACCATGCCCACATTAACATATTGCTTGTTATAAGTTAACATGAGATAAACTAATTTAAGCTTCCCCTGTACTGCATGTCTTGGATTAAATTGGCAAAGTACCTAATGAAGCTGCAGCTCCATTTGTTGTGCTGGAAGCCCTAAATATCAGCAGTGTAATTGGTGCTCCCCGCTTCAAGAGACATTTGTGTTTCTCTCCCAGCTGAAAGCCCTCTTTGGGTGCTGACTGAAGCCTGAGAGGTGGGGGGAGGCTGTAGGATGTGTCCACCTGGATTCTAAGCTGGAGGGGTCTTGGAATTTGTTTTTGAAGCTGGAGGATGGATAGGGATGGATAGAGGGAACATGCTGCTCTCTGTCTGGATGGAGGCTGCGCTGTCTTGTGGGTGCCAGAACAGACCTTGTGTGGGCCTGGTGCTCTGATGTGGTCCCACAGGGTGTTTTGTTGTGGTGAGCTGTGAAAGTAGCACTTCTTGGGGGGCTGGGCTGGGAGGAGTTGGTGGCTGGGACTGGGCTAGGATGGCTCTGAGTTTCCCCAGGGTGGTGAGTTCCGTGGCACTGTGTTTTTTTGGTTTGTCAAGGAATCTTTGAGGTTGGAAAAGACCTCTGAGATCATTGAGTTATTATTGTGGAGGGCTCCCATAAGTGCCGGCTGCTTGCTGGTGCTTGGGCATGACTCTGTGCCCACAGCCCCAAAACAGCACCTCTGGATGCTGAATCTGGGGTATTTTCCCAGATACTTTGGTGTCCAAAGTATTAGTGGGTTTTTTCCTGTATCCCTAAGCTGGTTTGGATTTTGAAGGGTGGACTGAGCATTTTGGGACAGCTGCTGTGTCCAGGTGTGATGAGGCCACTCAGGCTATTGGTACTTCTCCCACCGCGCCATCCCATTGCTGGAGCGGGGATCGTGAGGGACAAAGTCCCAGGCAGAGAAAGACTGCAGTCACCTCCATCAGTGAAATGTGATTTATTAATAAGCCCAGGTTTGGCCCTGCAGGGCAGGGACTGGAACCTCTCCCACCTCCATCCCCTGTGAATCCCCTCCAGCCAAGGGAGCCACCGCTGTTCCCGGCGGGTCGGGCTGGGAGAGGATCAGACATGCAGCTGATTAAGGCATGAAAGAACAGTCTGGGCAAAACCAGTGCTGCAAGACTTTCCACTGGGATTGCTCTGGCAAGGCTGTAATTGTTCCTATTGGATGCTGCCAGGACAAGACAAGAGATGAGGGGCTCTTGCCCTGGCTGAGGGTCCCTGTGTGTGGATGGGTCCCCACCTCTTCCTGGGGAGCAAGCAGATCCTGCAGAGCTGCCAGCTGGGAACAAGGGAATGCCAAAAGGACATCGAGTCTGTGGTTCTGGCTGGGAATAGGGAAGGGGAGCAGATCCCTGCCTGCCCAGCACTCAAACTTCTGGGGGTGGCTGAGCCTGGCCCAGCCCTGCTACACAGAGCCCATGCCTACCCCAAACAGATGCTTAGCAGTGTGATGCGAGTTCCTCGCTGTGCCTCAAAGCTGTGAAAATCAACTTATTCTTGAAAAGCTCTCCTGAAATGCTGCCCTGTCCCCATGCTGGCTGCTGCCCAGCTCCTGAGGCCAGGGAGAACAGAGCTCTGGAATCCTCTGGGGTCTCTGGAATCCTCCCTGCCAGAGCAGGGGTTTTGAGCTGAAGCATGGAGATGCTGCAGAGCAAGAGCAGCCTGGGTGCCCGCTGGCAGCACAGAGAGCCTGGCAGCACTGCCCACCCTGCCAAGCAGTGCTGCAGCCTCCTGCTCACCGTGGGTGTTCTGTACAGAAGGCTGATGATGATGATGGTGGAGTTGGACCCCCAAAATTTTGGGAGTCCCTCTGTCTCAGGTGCACAAAGAGCCAAATGCACCCTGGTTCCCTGCCCAGTGCAGGGCAAGGGCTGCCCTGCCAGGGTGAATCCTCCCAGCCTTGGAGCAGGGCCCCTGTGATGCAGAGTGGAAGGGCTGTGGGTAGGAGGGGAGGCAGCGGAGCCTGCCCATATGCTTCCTAATGGGGAGCAATAGCAGCTCTTCCCGGGAAGCTCGCGCCGCACCATCTGCTCTGCGCGGTACCTTCTCTTGCAGAGCTTTTTTTAAGCTCCAAGTTCCCTTCCCGAGCACTCTGCGGTGGCTGCTGCTTGTGTGCGGGCTGGCTCTGCTCTGTAATCCCCTCAGAACAGGTTGTCTGAACCTTCCACACTGAGCAGAACATCCCAGACAGGCTGAAGCCCATCCGGCCTCCAGGATCTGTGCTTCCGTGTAAAAATAACCACGAAAGGTGGTTGTGAATGGCTGCAGTGTGTCCCTGGCATTTGCCCTCATGCTGGGCACCCACTTGCCCTGAGGGTCCCTGCTTCTGGACTTGGGCTGGGTGGGATGCACTGCCCACAGGGGTGTAGCTGCAGGGTTTCCACAAACCACTCCTAATCCCATGGAATATCCAGAGCTGAAAGTGACCCACAAGGATCATCGAGTCCGAAGGGGTGTCCTGGCACAGGACACCCCAAGAATTCCACCTTGTGTCCAAGAGTGTTGTCCAAATGTTTTTTGAGCTCTGGCAGGCTTGGGGCTGTGACCAGTGCCCTGGGGAGCCTGTTCCAGTACCCAAACACCCTCTGGTAGAAGAACCTTTTTCTAATACCAACCTCAAACTTCTCTGACAGATCTTCATATAGTTCCCTCGAGTCTTATCACTGGTCACCAGAGAGCAGAGCTCAACACCTTTGCTTCCTCTTGTGAGGTGCCCGTGGGCTCTTGTAGTGATGTGTCCCCATCCCTATGTAAAGAAATTATTGCTATGTGCAAAAGGACAAATCCAAGGGCTCCTCTGGACCCCTGCTCCTTGTTGGCCACTCTGGCCAGCTCTGTGAAGGGAAATGATGGCTGTATTGGGCTTTCCAAGACCAGTGCTGCTGGCCACAAAAGTTTTTCCAGTGGGAGCAGTACTGGCCACAACCCTTGAGCGCAGCCTCCAGCTGCCAGGGGATTGCAGAGGGAGGTGGGTGCAGAAGCCTGGGGAGCTGTTCCTGGTTCCAGCAGTGCTAAATTAAGGCAGGATGTGCCCCATGGGCGTAGCTGGGGCTGAGGGGGAGGCTGGCGGGGCCGGGGATGCGCAGGCGGACGCCGTGCGCAGATTGATGGTGCCAAGTCACTTCAGATATCTCAGCTGTGTTTGTGCGAGGCTCTAAATAAAACCGACAGCCCTGGCGGCTGCCTGGGGAGGGAGGGAGGGGAGGAGGGGGGAGCTGGCAGTGGGTCCTCCAGTATGGCACCCAGTGCTGTCCTCAGGGACCCAGCCCGGCGTGGGAGAGTGATTGGTGCGATCTGTGCTGCCAGGGATGCTGCAGGTGATGCTGGGTGGGCTGGGAGCTCCTGCTCTGCAGCGCCTACCCCATCCCTGGGAGGGCAGAGGGGGCAGTGGGGTGGTGCTGGGGAGCTGCCAGCATTGCACCTGGCATCCCCGGTACCTGGCCTGGCCGAAGTCCCCCTGGGTGGTGTGAGAAACTGTGACAGGTGCAGGCAGTGGGAGAATGTGTCCTTGTGAATCCCCTGGGAAGGAGTTTGTGTCAGGGAGAAGCAGAGCGGTGCAGGGACATGAATCCCATGGATGCTGACACCCTCTTCCTCAGCCCTGCCTACCATTAGAGCTGCCTTTTCCTCAGGCTCTCGCCTTTCCCTGCTGCAGGCTCCCGCTGAGGGGACATCACGGGCATGTCCCCACTCTCCCCGCGTGCCGTGCAGGAATTTCCTCTCCTTTCCCATCCATTCTCTGCCTGTCTGTGCTGCACCAACGTCCCCTCCTGGCCCTGAGCCCCGTCGGCCAAGCTGACCTGCAAAATACCACCCGTGCCTCTGCCAGGGGCTCACAGCTCGGCCCTGCGTGGTCCCTTGGGAGGTCCCTGGGCACTTGGGACCCCCAAAGCCGTGTGCTGTTTGTGCCTGTGCCACGGGCTGTCCTGGCTCAGCCCCGGGTGGCCCCTGGGTGCTGCGGACCGAAGGCTGTGTGCTCCTGCACCCCAATCCCAGCTCGGGGGTGGATGCAGCGCTGTGCGCTGTGGCCGTGCCCAAGCGGCGGCTACCCCGGCAGCGTGTGGCGAGCGAGGGGATCCCCATCCCTGGGGCCATGGAGCCGCCTCCCTCTCCCCGGGCCGACCGGGACCTCGGGGCATCCCGGGGCTCCTGGCGGCCGCTCCCGGGGTCCCCTCCCAGCCCACCTTAAGGCAGCCGCACACCGGCTTGACCGGAGGACTCTGCCCCGGGGCGGGCGGGGCTGGCTTCGCCCCCGCCACGGGGGGAAGCGGCGCTAAACCGGGGCTGCTGGGAGCCGGAGGGGGTCTCGGAGCTGGGGCCAGCTCCGTCCCTCCCCGGTACCACGGCAACGGAGGCGGCGCGGCGGCCGGGGGGAGGCGGCTCGGCGCGGCACCGGGGCACGCGCCCGCCCGGGGCCCCGCCGCGGCGGCCCCGTCAGCGGCCCCGAGCCCGCTCCGGTGCCCACGGGCGGCGGCGGGGCCGCGGGTCCGTGTCGCTGCGTGCGTGTGCGCTGCCCGCCCGCCGCGGGGGGAGAAAGGGGGGAGCCCGGCCTCCTTCCTCATTTTGGGGCTGAGAACAGCGATTTCCTTCGCCAGCTGCAGTTCTGCGCTTTTTGCCTTTTTTTTTTTTTTTTTTTTTTTTTTTTTTTAATTTGTCTTATTTATCAAACCCAGCCGCCGAACCGGGCGCGGGGCCGCGCTGTGAAGCCGCGGGCTCCGCTCCCCGTACCGATGGAGCCGCATCCCCGGGATCCCGGCCGCACCGCCTGGGCATTGCCCTGCCTGCTGCTGCTCGCCCTGCCCGGTAAGCCATGGCTTCTGCCTGCATTCCTGCTCCTTTCCTTGCCCTGTTCTCCCCGCTGCCTTCCCACCCTGCTGCCCTGCTCTGTCCTCCCCTTTCTCACGCTGCTCCTCTCCTCTGCTTTGCCCTGTTTTCCCCCTTTTTTTCCATCCTGCTCCTGCCTCCTCTGTCCTGTTTTCCACCTTTCCCTCCCACACAGCTCCTCTCCCTGCTCTGCCCTGTTTCCCCCCCCTTTTCCCATCCTCGTCCGGCTCCTCTCCTCTGCCCTGTCCCCCCCTTTGTGTCCCTGCCCTGTCCCCCGTTTTCCCCGATCTTCTCCTCTCCCGCACACCTCCGGTACCGACATGACGCCGCCTCTCCGCGCTCGGTTGCTTTGACCTTTCCTGCGGTGACCTAGAGAGCGGCGGTGGCCCAGGGGCTCCCGCGGGGCCCTTGCCCGGCGCTTCTCAAACCAAACTTCAAGGCAGGCAGACATGCCCTTTCCCAGCGAGGCAGGGAACTCCGCAGGGGCATGAAGAGGCATGTTGTTCCCACCCATTTGTGAGCACCCCCTGCCAGCTATGGGTGAGGCAAAACTCAGCAAACAGCCCAAATTCCCACTTGGAGATGGTAGTGGAGAAGGCATGGAGAGACTCTGGTGAGGGCTGCCTGTCTTCTATGCCAGGAACTTGTTTTTCTTGCTGCCCTCCTGCTTCACCCCACTGTGGGCTCTTTCTCTACTTGACTGTTGGGCACTGAAGCGGTGGAATTGCAACACCTCTGGGCACTCTGTGCCATGTCGTTGTGTGTCAGCTCAGGGTGCCCCAGACCTCCCACGGGCTCGTGGCTCCACCAGTCCCTTGTAAAAGCTGGGCGATGCAGCAAAGGACCAAAGTGTGCCACTTTTGGCTGTTTCCCTTTCTGGCAGCGCAAAGCCTCTCATCCCACCAGGAACAAAGCCCTGTGGTGACTGCTGCTTTCAAGGATGTTTCCTTTCTAGGGTGTTTCGTTTTGGGTGATTTCGAAGGAATCGCTCTCCCTGCCAAGGGAGGAACGGGGTTTTTGAGGCAAACCTGCAGCAGTAATGATGCATCTTCAGGAGCATCTCGCTGCTGAGCTTTTTGCTTAGTTCCAATCCCATCCCTTCCAGCCAGATCCCACTACAAACAGCCCAGCCCAGGTTCCACAGGGGAAACCCACATTCTCCCGAGCCCATTGAAACAGTTCCCATCAAAGCTTTGCTTGGGCAAAGAGTTGGATGAAAACTTGGGTAGAAAGCAAATGCTTTCAACACAACACTCCTTGCTTTGAGTTGCCGGATCACAACTGAGAAGTGTTGGCCCCAAACTGAAAACTCCGGCTGCTGAGAGCCAAGAAGGCTTTGGCGGTGAGTGCGGCTTCCCAGTGAGCCACTGCGATTTCCTGCGTGAAAGAATAGCTCCAGCAAGCCTCCTGAACTTAATTAAATGTGGTCTTAGAGTAACAGCCCCATTTCTTTGAGCCGGCCATGGGAAAAAACCACCCTGGGGTTTTGAAGTGGTTTGCATCCTTGATTTGAGGTGCAAACGTGCACGTCTTTTTTTTCCATATGGCGAGTCCCTCCTGGGCCGTGGCTCAAACTAAGCTGAACTCCAGCAGAGTTGGCCCAGGCTCCCACTGCCGGCTCTTCTGACAGCCTCTGCAGAAGTGAAGGGGAAAAGGAAAGGTCCTGGAGGAGACCTTCCTGTGGGGCAAAGGCAGCGAGATGTGGGAAACCAAACAGCAAAGCCCCATTGAGAAACTGTGCCCTGTGGAGTCCTTGCATGCTGGTCTGTCCCCACAGAGGGTTTCAGCTGTGCTTCACAGAGCCTCTTCCAAAGGGGAATTCAGTTTCCTGCTGGGGCTCTGGCTCTTGGGATGAATTTCTGCTGATGCTGGAGGAGGGGAGCTTGGAAATGGTGGCTGCATGTGAGCCGAGGCTTCCTCTGATGTCATGGATGTAAAATACAGCCTTTACTAGAGCCCTCCCTGAGCGCCCTGGGGTCTGCTCAGGGCTCAGCAGCTATCCCCAGGGCTTTCCTTGCCTTCCCTGAACAGCAGATTCCAGGCCTTTTATAGGCAGCACCTGTTAGTTTCCGCCCCTGGCAGCCCTGCTGCAGGTGAAATTCCAGCAGGATTATTTTGGGGTTCCCTTGCCCATCGGCTTGCTCCTTCAGTGAGTGACTGTGGGGCTTTGGATGCCGGTGACCAGCTGCATGTCATTTCTGGAGCACACAGCCATCCCGGAGCTCCTTACCCAGCTTCTTCAGAGGAAAAAAAAATCTATTTTTACCAGGAAGCATCCAAGCCGCCTCTCCTGAATTAAACCCCGGCCTCTTGCAATCTGTTCAATATCAAATACTTCAAAAGGTGGAATATAGAAAAAAATGTGTCACCAACATGGAAAACTTGCACTGCAGCGAGAGCTGGGATTATTTTGCTCCCAAATTAAACTGAATAACGGGAAGGAGGCAGTTCCTGCTAGATCGTGCTCCAGCCTCTGCTCCAGGCTGGAAGTGCTCTGGGTCTGCACTGCAAGGGTGCTCCCACCTACATGGGAACTGTCAGGTGATGCTTTCCAGGGCTCTAAAACCCTTGGCTAATTCTGGAGTGTAGGATAGAACAGATTACAGGGTCAGAGCACCTAAATGCCCCATGATCTTGGGGGCAAGAGGATCGTGTTCCAATTCCAGGTGGTTTGAAATCCAAGTCCAAGAATAAAAGTGTCATCAGGCAGTAGGGGAGAAGCAGGGAAACAGTGAGAAATTGTGGTGCCACATGTTTTTGTGGCTTGAAGACCCCCAACATCCCACTCCTGGTGCACAAGCATGTTGTGAGCTGCTGGGAGGAAGCTGGGCTGGGCTCCTGCGCCCACTGGCCGAGTGCCTCAAAAGGGGAAGGAGACGTACCAGCTGTGCATGAGAAGCTGTGTTCAGGGAGAAAGAGGAAAGAAGCTTTGGTGGAAACTGCATTTTCTAACTTGTGTGTTCTGGGGTTTTCTGCCAACTTCCCCTTTGTGTCTTCCCTTTGGGGAGGGGGGGGGGGCATTGCTGTGAGCTGCTGCAGGGGGCTGGAGTCATTCTGAGCAGGAAGGGGTCAGGCTGGGCCTGGTGTGGGCTGATGGATACAGACAGGAGTGGAGAAGCCAGGTCTGGCTGGGACTCCTGCTTCTCAGCCAGGAGGTACGAGCTGGTCCTTGTTGGGGTGTTCCTGTGGTGGATCATGGCTGGAGCTTGTGTGTCACAGATCAGAAATCCCTGGACAGGGTGATCTGAGCAGAGCTGGGTGAGGGTCTCTGAAGTAGCGGAGGAGAACCCCTAAGCCTCATTTCAGTCCTGTCCGAGGGGCTCCCTGGAGCTTCCCGGTGTCTTCTGCAGTGACCAAGAGCTGCCAGTGAAGCCTCTGGACAGGCGGCGCTGCCGGCAGCGTGAAGCCCTTTTTTCCCTCGATCCTCTGGGAGCAGTAGCAGTCAGGAAAGCAGGAAAACACCTTGCATCCTATCCCTGGACAACAGCATGCTCTGTGCCTGCTAATCCCTGGGCAGGGGAGGCGGGCACGCTGCTGCCCCGGTGAGGAGGGAATGTGAGCTCGGTGCTGTGGAATGCATACAGACCATCCACATTTGGCTGCAAATCTGGAACCCTGGGAGAGATCCCTGCTGCTTGCAGGGATAAATCCCTGCGGTTCCAGCAAGGCAGGACCCTTGTGCCAAGGTAGTGAGGAGCCCTTGCTGCACACTAGGCATGGCAGGGCACCCAGCCACGCTCAGCTCCATGTCCCACTGCTTCTGTGGATGTTTCATTGCAGCCAAGAAATGAACTTTGGGGTTGAACAGTGCCCACCCTGACACTCTTTGGTGTTGGGGTCAGCTTTGGGGCCCCAAAGCAGGCACGTCCCCGGCTCTCCCCCTCAGCACACCGCGTGCCTCATGGGGAGATGGGCAGATGGAGAGAGGGAGGATGAGGAGGAGGTGCTCGGCTCGATCAGGTTGGGCTGTGTGGGGCGGTGCAGGCAGATCTACCCAGTGCAGGGGACCCTCAAGGGGGTAGGGGGTAACCATTCCATAGAAATTGGTTTTACAGAGGATTGCAGTGAGTAACACACTCATCACAGGGTACAGAGTGTGTGGTGGGGGTGGCCCTGGCTTCCTGCTCCTGTGGCCACACATGGGATGTGTCCCTTGCTGTGCTGAGTTCTGCCCGCTAATGAGCTTTGTTTGCCCAGTTTGGTGGAGCCAGTACTTGGTGTTGTGGCCCCCTGGGTACATGGAAGGGCTGGGGGTTCCAATCTCTCTGCCTGTGGCAGCCTGGTCCCTGCCTGTGTCACATGCATGTGCAGTGGATTGGTGAGAGACAGATGATGCTTCTGTGCTTTTGAACTTCCTGTGTGTATTTCTCAACCATTTCTTGTACAAGGTCTCTCGGCAGCAGGAGATGGAGAAGTTCAGGAGATGCCACAGAAGCAGATCTAGTGAAGTTTGCCCTGTGTCAGTGCTGCGTTCAGCACATGGAGTGCCTGAGGCCTCTACTCCAGGGGTGCTCCCCACCATTTGGGTGTCATCTGAGAGGATGGGGTTGCCTCGCAGGTGCCCAGGGCACCACTGCTCAGGTGCAGACCAAGGCTCAGAGTAAATGACTCATCTGAATGTGGCATGAAGCAACTCTGTCCCTCTGTGCTTGTTTCGTGGGAAAAACTTGTTCTGATGCCGCATTAACCCTGACATGGCTTCAAAGGGAAACGCCAAGGCCTGAAGGTTTCGGCTGAGGATGCTGTGGACTGATGCCCTGAGCAAAAAGCCTTTAACTGGGGCAGGCTGGAGAGACTGCTCCTAGTAATTGATTGAGTAATTCTGCACACAGTGGAACAGTGAGAACATCTGTGGGTACAGCACATACCACTGTGAGTCAGGAGGGATTAACAGCTGCCAAAAATCAGCTCTGGTCTCTGTGACAGCCAGCTGTGGCCAGAGGGGTCAGAGCAGCTTGTCCAGCAGCAGGTCCTCCTGGGAACGTCCATCCAGAGGTTATCCTGCTGGGTCCCAAGGGAAGCCTTAGCATGAGTTGCTGTCCTGGATTTCCCTGGAAGGAAGCTGTAGCCAGGTGGAGGTCATTCTCCTCTCCCAGATAACAAGCAGCAGGACAGGATGGCTTCAAGTTGTACAGGGGAGGTTTAGGTTGGATATTTGGGAAAAGTTCTTCACTGGAAGGGTAAGAGAGCTGTCCAGGGCAGTGCTGGGGTCACCATCCCTGGAAGGATTTAAAAAATGTGTGGTAGTGGCACTTGGGGTTGTGCTTTGGTCAGGGGCCTTGGCAGTGGTGGCTTAGTGGTTGGACTCAGCAATCTTAGGGCTTTTCCAGCCTAAAAGATTCTGTGACTGCATGATTCTGCTGTGAGGGATGTGGGGTGCTGGTCCGTGTGCTCCTCGTGCTGCTCAGCATTACCTGCTCAAACATAATGATCTCTGAGTGACCATGACACTGGGTCTGGCTGCCACAACCACCCTGTTACCAGCAGGTGAATCTAAGTGGGTCCCCCACTTCTCTCCCCATGTGGCTTAAAAAAAATGTTCTTTTAAGCAGTGACCAGGACTGATATCTTTTGTGAATTTAGTTGCAATAACTATATTGGCATAGGAAGCACTGACAAAATTAACCTCTGGGTAACCCATGGGTGTGTAGTGAGGGTTGTCTGGGATGTTACTGTCTGTGCAGGGAGGTGTTGCACAGGTGACTGGATTAGGGACCAGTGGTGTGGAGATGCTCCAAAAGCAAGGTCTCCCTGTGGCTGCTGCAGAGCAGGAACAGTGCCTGCTTGGCTGGCATTGGTGGGGGATTGGCTGTGCTCTGCTGGGATCACCAGGTCTGGGATTCCATGGAGAAATGGGACAGATTCAGGCTAGAAAATGCAGTGTCACATTGGTGATGGGAGATGGTTCTTTGGAGCACCTCGTTTTGTGCACTTCTTTCTCCTGGCTGACAAAGCCAGGTGGCTGTGGGAGGCAGCTCAGCGTGCTGGAGACATTGGCAGCTGGGATGTGCTCCATGATTGATCCATACAGAGCACAGCACAGTCACCAAGCTCTGCTGCCAAGTCCTGCGGGCAGAGCAGCGTGCCCATGGCCACAGCCCATCACCTGGGGTGCTCAGCCTGTCCCAGGCTGGGAGAACAGTCAGGAGTCTGGATGTGTGGTGACAGGTTAGACCTGGTCTCTTTTTTCTCTAGGTGTGGGTGCCCAGGCAGGCCAGGACTTCAGTCTGCAGCAGCCCCAGGACAAGGTGACGGTGGAAGCGGGGGAGACGCTCACCTTGAACTGCACCACATCTGGAATTGCTGGACCAGGTCCTGTGATGTGGCTGAAGGGCTGGGGCATTGGGAACAAGACTGTCTATGACCAGAATAAGCAGGATCCCTCCTCCCGTGTGACGAGAGCAGTGAATGGGTCTGACACAGACTTCACCATCCGCATCAGGAACGTTCAGCCTGAGGACATGGGCACCTACTACTGTGTGAAGTTTGTGAAGGGGAACACTGGTGATGATGAGGTGTTTCAGCATGGCCGTGGCACGGAGGTGTTTGTGCAAGGTGAGTGGGGCTCCTGGAGCAGCTCCTGATGGGAACCAGCCCAGCGGGCTCTGCTCAGGGAGAGCAGGGATGGGGAAGGGGCCCAGGGCTGGTCCAGGAGAGGATCCCATGGGCCATCCCCATGCCCTTGTATGAGACTCTGCTCCAGGCAGGCCCAGGGCTGGGCAGGGGGCAGAGCCTGGTCTGATGGCCCCGTGCTTCTCCCCACAGCCAAACCCAGCCCCCCACTCGTGTCTGGGCCTGAGCAGAGAGCGAGGCCGGGGCAGTCGGTGCCTTTCACCTGCACCACTGGAGGGTTCTTTCCTGAAGAGATTGGGGTGAAATGGTTCAAGAACGAGAACCCCATGGCGGCTCAGCCGCCCCAGATCACCGAATGGAGGATGAAAACCTACAACATGTCCAGCAGAGCGCTGGTGACCCTGCAGAAGGATGACGTCCTCTCTCAGCTCATCTGCGAGGTGCGGCACTCCACGCTGCCGGCCCCGCGGCGTGGCAGCTACCAGCTCAGCAGAGTCCTGCGAGGTGAGGGCTGGGGGACTCGCACTGGGTGTGAGCTCCTGGGGGGCTGGGGTCCCTGGGAGGAGGATGGGGGTCCCTGAGGCAGGGACGGGGCGCCCTGTGGGCAGCAGAGCAGGGGACACCAAACACTGAGCTCTGCCTCTCTGCCCAGTTCCCCCCAGCATCGAAGTGCGTGCTGAGCTGAGCCCCATTGAGGTGAACAAGACCGTGACCTTCACCTGCCTTGTGAAGGAGTTTTACCCAGCAAATGTGTCCCTTTCCTGGCTGGAGAATGGAATTGAGATAAAGGTGGAGAACGTCTCCCGGCCATCTGAGCTCCCCTGGCATTTGTTTGAGCTGAGAAGCCAGGTGGAGGTGCAAGCCACTGAGGAGAAAAACGGGTCCATGATCACGTGCATGGTGGTGCACGATGCCCAGGCCCCTGCCAACAACTCAGCCTTCCTGTGGATCTCCAACCCAGCCCAAGGGGCATTGAGCAACGGGTCCCAGATGGCTAAAGGTGAGTCAGAGCTGCTGGGATGGGGTGCCTGCCAGGGCGGCTGTGTGGTGTCACCCCCTGAGGAAGCTCAAAGCCCCATTAAAATCTGGTTGAAAGACCAAATCTCCATATCAGGGGTCTGGGGGATGTGACGGTGGCAGGCACTGAGCTGTCCTCCTTGGTGCTTCATGCATCACTGAGCCAATCCCAGTTGTGAGGCTGCAGGGATTGGGAGGTACCGCGTTCTTGGGCCACGTTGACGTTTTCATTGATATTTCAGATGATCTGCTCATCTACATCGTGGTGGGCGTTGTCTGCACCATGCTGGCCCTGCTGGTGGCTGCGATTCTATACCTGATCAGGACCAAGCAGATCAAGGGTAAGGGAGCCAAGTGTGTGGCAGGGAGGCAGCTGCTCCCAACCCCATTTTTCCTCTCTTTCTCATGCGTTTCACATTGCCCCATTGGACAATAACTCCTGGCAGTGCAGCTGCAGGTCCTGCCCAGTGCAGGTCATGGATAGAGCTGCCCAGTTGTTTGCAGGCTTCAGGGAAAGCTCTGGGTGGTCTGAACCCTGCCCTGCACCTCCTGTGCTCCCCCAGGAACAGTCCTGAACAAAGTGGATTGAAACTCCAGGGAATTGCAGGCACTTGCCTCTGGGAAAAGATGGGTCCTTGTCCTTGAAGCAGTCTCTGCATGTGGTCTCTGTGCCCAGGGAAATGGGGCATTTATCTTGTTTCCTCAATTATTTTTCCCCTATTTTTTTTCTGATTTTTTTCCTTCTCTTTCAGCAGGTAAAAGCTCGCCATCTGCCAGGTGAGTGCAGATCTCTTCTAGTCACTGGGTAACCTGTGGGGACTCTGAGCTGGAGCTCCAGTCCGCAGAGTCCCTCGGGACTGGGACAGAGCTGTATCCCCAAAACTTGTGGAAGGGAAGGCAGGAGCACAGTCTCTGCCCATCTCCCCAGCTGGGCTTCTGGGGATTTTTTGCTTGTGGTGGGGCTGAGCAGGCTGATGGGAGCTGGTCTCTGGCCAGCAGAGAAGCAGCTGGACCAGCACAATCCAATGCTTAGGACCTGTTTTGCTGGGTGCAGCTGCAAGGACCTTTGCTTGCATCTGACCTCCTCAGCTGATCCATCACCGGGGAAGGGGCAACAAGACCCTCCATCCATCTGACTGTTTTTGTCCCTCCTTCCAGGTTACATGAGCCAGAGAAGAGCAGTGAGGCCACGACACAGGTGGGTTATCCTTGGACTGGGGAGGGAGAGTGGCCCGGAGCCATGGGACAGGAGAGTGGAGGGTGGTGGTTCATGTCAGTGTCTCCACTCTGTGGCTGGAGGTGGAAGAGAGGCTGCTCCAGGAAGAGGATAGCCACTTCCCAGAATCTTTTCTGCCTTCACCCTCCTTCCTCCTCCTCCTTCTCCTTCTCCTCCCACTAAAGTCTGGGTTGGTGCTGCCTGGAGAACCAGCTGTGCGATAGCCAGCCAGGCTATTTGTGGAGTTATTTTGCATTTGGTGACGCAGCTACGAGCGAAGTCGTGATCAGCAGCAATCTATTCATCCCACCCAGGCTCTGCCAGCTCCCGTGTGGGCATCACTGGGCAGTCTGGCCCTGCTGGGATGGAGTGGCTCCAGTGATAGCTCTGGAATTGTGGCAGTGGTTTTGAAGCCAGAACAGGGTGAAAGGTTGGCTCATGATGTGAAGCTGTAACATGGGGTAGTACGTGGCTTTAGGGTGGCGGCTGCTGGCATTGTTCCCCCCTACAAGCACGGTTGAGGTGCCCCAGGCTGAGCTGCAGTGGGCTTGACTCCAGAACAGGGCTGTGGGTACAGGAGCATGCTCCCAGAGGAGGAACTCTTGGTGTCTCACACAGGAATCTGACCCCAACAACCTGACCTATGCGGACCTGAACTTCGACAAGGAGAGGAAGAGCATCCGGCGGATGGTGGAGATGAGCCAGCAGTCGGAGTACGCCTGCATCCAGACCAACCAGGCGCCCAACGGCGACGACAACCTCACCTACGCCGACCTGGACATGGTGCACCTCAGCAAGGCGCCCAAGCGGCCGGCCCCGCGCCCCGAGGAGGCTGGCTCCGAGTATGCCAGTGTCCAGATCACCAGGAAGTGAGCAGTGGCTGCTGGGACCCCCTGTCCTGCTGGGAGTAGCTCTGCTCCTCCCTAAGACTGTTCTCTTGGAAGCACCGGGAGCGATGTGAAGATACGCTGCGGTACCTGTGTTTTAGGATGGAAATGGAGCCCGCAATACTTGTGGGGATCTTCTCCCATCCACAGAAACATGATTTTTGGGGGTAGTTTGGTCCTGGGGCCGCCAGCTCCATCCCTTCCGGACCCCCATCAAGGGTTGCTCAACCTCAGTGTGCCGGGTTTGCCCGCAAGCAGATTCAGCCAGCGGAGCAGCAGCTCCTCGGGAAGCTCCAGCTGGGCTGAGGGGACAGGTACAGTGCCTCCACACCAGCTCTCATGGGGATGCCACTGCCTGGCCCACGGCTCCCAGGACCAGCAGGGCCCCCACACTGCCTTCTGGGGCTCTGCCACCACGCCTGGACACCAAACTCTGGCTTTAAAGGAAGGACCAACGTGTCCTCCTCTCTTCCCAAGTGTCCCTTCTGCGGGACCTCTGTCTCGCCACAAGGCCAAGAGGCTGGAAGGCCATTCAGTCAAGGCCCCCACCCTGCCGTCCAGGGGAGCTCCAGGTCTGGCTCCCCAGCACCGAGCATCCTCCTCATCCTCATCATCTCCCTGTGCACAGCCTTGCCCTGCATTGGGACCCACCAGCGCTGCCCCAGGCTTGTACAAAGCGTGCGAGGGCCCCCCCCAGCCTGGCTCCCCCCGGGAGCTCCCCGCAGGTACCGTGTAACATGTTTTGACTGTTTGACATGTAACTGTTAATTTTTAGAGCTGAAACCCCCAATGTTTTGTGTTGTACGTGAGTGTACTGCTGTGTACTTAACACTAGAATAAGATGTGCAAAATTAAGACTGAGGCCTCAGTAAAGAATCCCCCAAACCCTACAGAGTTTATAAGAGACTTATATGCTCCCCCCACCCCAGCTCTGTCTGGGGGGCCAGGCAGGCTCCCCCCAGCCCACCCATGGGGACAAATGTCTTCCATGTGCTCCCTACCTGGGCCACTGTGTGGAGTCTCACCCTCTGTGGCTCCTGCAGCAGTGGAAATGTGTGGGACTTGAGGGCACCTAGGGTCCTTGAGGGTGCTTTGGGAGCAATGTGACAGCTTGTACAGACCTTTTTTTCTTTTGTTTTGTTTTTTCTTTTTGCTTGCAAGATATTTTTATAATAAAAGTGAAAAGTCCTGTGCTGCTCCCGCACATCAGTGTGTCCCTGTGCTCAGGGGGGTCACCTTGTCACTGGCATTGGGGCTGCAGGGTGGGGTTGGGGGTCTGTGTGTCCTGCAGGGAGGAGGAGAGGAGAGCTCATCCTGCACAGCCCTGTCGTGTGTGCTGGAGGGAGGGAAGAAGAAGGCAGGAGGTCAAGGCTGGGATGAGGACTATGGTGCTGGTTCCCCTGGGCACCATGAGGGAGGGGAGCAGTGCACCCCATGTACTGCTGCATCTTTAGGTGCAGGGAGCTGAGCTGGGGTGCCCAGACTGGTGTGCAGGCAGGCTGGGTGCTGGCTCCAGCCCGTGCTATGAGTGAGCTGAGTGTTCCAGTGCTCTGCAGAGACCTTCCCCCCTTTCCCAACCTGGAGCTCGTGCCTGGGCTGTGTCTGGGGCATGGGCTGTGTCTCACCAGAGCCAGGAACTGCCCTGTGGGGCTACATAGATGCCCAGGCTGGGCTTCCTCAGCACTGAGCTGCTGTTGGAAGGGTCACATATGAGCAGAAAAGGGACAGTTTGCCCCCAGCCCTTAGCATACGTCCCTTCCCAGCTGGGGCAGCAGCTGTGATTCCCAAGGGAGTCTCTCCTGCCTGCTGCTGCAGGAGGTACCTTGCCAGCACCCTACACACCCCTGCAGCAGGCTGAGCATGCCTGCCCTGCACTTGCTCAGCTGAGATGGCCCTGTCACACTCAGGATATGGCTCCAGAGGCGGGTGGGGTCCCACATTCATTTTAGCACCCATAACACAAGAAGGATGCCACCATGTGCTGCCTGCAGGTCTCCCAGCCAGCACCCCTGGCCCATTTGGGCACCCCAGTCTGGGATGCTTGCTCTGCCCTGCAGGGCACGATCAGCACCCAGTGTGGCTTCAGCTTCGTTGGCATCTGCCTTTTATTGACTGCGGGGGGGGGAGTTGGGTGTTGGGGCATGACCCTGCCTCTAGAGTTGCTCTTGGAGGGGGAGCCTAGGGGCACCAGGTGGGTGCTGGGATTAGTGGGACACTGTGAGAGGCTCGGGGAGGGGAGTGAGGGCTGGGCCCAGCACTGCTTGAGCACCTGGTGATGGTGCTGTGACTCCACCAGCCACCTCTGCCCGTGGCCACGGCAGCCACCTCCCTGATCCTGGTTCATCCTGGTTCATTCCCAGTGCTCGGAGCCCCCTGCCCTGTACTTCAGCTGTGATGGTTTCCAGGCCCTGCTGTGCTCCAGCAGCCATGGGAGGATGGAGGATATGGATGGATATGTGTCCCCAGCAATACACCCCTGGGAACCCTGGGCTGGGCCACAGCCACACCGCCAGCAGCCGGAGGAGTGGCACTGTCCCCTCCGTGCACAGGATGGGCAGGTGAACCAGAGAGGGACAACTGGGGATGGAACTCATGGTCCCCTCAGGGGAATGAGGCAAGAGTGACACCAGCCACACCGGGCTGGGCAGGGGGCAGGGCTGGGGGCGATGGCACTGTCGGGGTGGCAGTGTGGGGACCGCGGTGCTGCCGTCCCACACCTGGCTCTACAGGTCTGAGAGCTCCCCTGAGTAGGCGCTGGGGTCCTCGTCTGACCGCGTGGTCACCTTGAACTGCCTCCGCAGGAAGCCTCCGTAGCGCTTCTGATTGTCCCACTTGAGCTTGGGCCTGATGCGGCGCAGGAAGCCCCCGTAGCGCTTGTGCAGCTGCGCCAGCTCCGGCCCCTCAGCCCCGGCACCCGTGGGCTCTTCGTCCCCGTCCCCTGCCGGCCCCGGGTAGTCCTCGGGGGCCGCTCGCTCCCCCGGCTTGCGGCTGAAGCCCCCGGACTTCTTGCTGAGGCCGCCCTTGCTGTGAGCGTTCTCACGGAGCAGGGACAGCAGCCTCGCCTTGGACATCATCTTCATGAAGCCCCCGTAGCGCTTGGCCGGCGCCAGCGGCAGCTCTGCGGGGCCCAGACCCTGCTCCGGCTGCGCCTCATCCTCCTCTGCCTCCTGTGGGGACGGGTCTGTCCCTTCGGCCAGGGCCACCAGCGGGGCCAGGAGCGCCAGCACCTTCCTGCACATCTCCCACTCGGGGCCGGGTGACGAGGAGCCCTGGCATTCCCACAGGCACATCTGTAAGACAGTGGCCAAGCAGCCCCAGGTGCTCAGGCTGAGCCCCTGCCTTCGTCCCACGCCACCCCAAGCCCAGGGGGCTGTGCCCACCATGCTGCTCAGCTCAGTGAGAAGCTGAGGTTTGCACAACCCCAGCACCCTGGGGTGCCCATGACCACCACACCAGGGGCCACCCAGCTCTGCCACCCTGCACCCGTGACACTCCACTGCTGTGGCTCCCTGGCTCAAGTCTGTGTGGGGCCAGCACTCACCAGGGGCTGGACGCTGCTCTCGGCACCGCGGGTCTGCGCTGCGCAGAGGGAGCACTGGGTGACACAGTCGGCAGATGCCACCGCAGACAGGGACAGGCAGAGTGCCAGTGCCAGTGCCCGTCGTGCCATCTCGCCCTGCAGCCGCTGCCTGGAGAGGGAAGACAGCACAGGGCCTGTCACCATCCCTGTGCCAGCTCTGGGGGGCCATCACCACTCCGCAGGCACTGGGCACCTACCACCTCCATCTGTGAGCTGCTCCTGGGATCATACACAGGGACCTGTGCCCATTCCCATGTGACTCACCTCTGGGTGCTGCTCCCACCAAGGGCACCACAAGATGTGACCCCTTACCCTGGCTGCAGTCTAGTCCTTGGCACAAGCCTGGAGCCATAGCCAGTCCCTGGTGGCCACCAAGTCACTGTGGGCAGGACCACTGTTGCATCTTATCTCAGTTCCATTCCATCTATCCTCTCCATGTCTTACCATACCATTAGAAAGAAAAGTCCCTTTTTTCCCCAGCATTGGGTTTCTCTGTGATTGCCACATCTGCATGGCACAGGTAGATGAGTCACCACTTCTTCCCCTTGGCCGTGGGGAAAAGAACCACAGCAAACGGAGCTGCGGTGGCAAGGGGATGGGGTGAGGCCATGGCCCAGTGTGGACTCACCCCAGGCTGCTGAACCCCACACCAGTGCAGCCTCATCTCCCCTCCCTCGCACCCACCAGGTCTGCTGGGCTGGTGCATCAGGAGAAAGGGGGGAAAAAGGAGGACTCTGGATTCCAGCCTACCTGCAGACCGCCATCGCCATCCTCCAGACGTTTGAGAGCTGTGGTGGAGCCTTTGGCCTCTGTGGACAGACACTTGCTCAGCTGGGAGAGGGGTTCTGCAGGTGGCAGTGCCAAACCTGAATCCAGGTGAGGCTGGAGGGGCCACTGCCAACCCCAGCTGCAGTGCCACAGGATCACCGTGCCATTGGAGCCATGACAGCCCTGGAGTAAGAGCCAGCCCCAAAGGGGTGCACTGGCTGCAAGCCCCTGCCTGCCTCTGTTGCTGCTTTTATCTAGGGTGGGTAAGGCATGACCCAGAGGGATCTGTTACACATTAATGACGCATATTAGAGACTATTGTGCTCTCTAGCAGTAGCTGCTAATGTACTGTAATTGGTACTGATGAAGAATTGTTAATGCCACAGTATTAATTCATGCTAGATTAAAATTTAATTTGAATTATCTGCACCATCGTGTGTCGAGCTGTCTGCATTCCTTGGCTGCACAGCCACCAGCTCCGTGAATCCTCCCTGTGCCCTGGCAGTGTGGCAGGGAACAGGATGGCAGCTGCCCAGGATGGCAGGGGCTCAGAGACCTCAGCCAGCCCTCGCCACTGAGACATGGGGACAGTCCCTTATTGTGTCAGGGCCACCGAGACAGCACCGCAGAGCGAGGACAGGCCAGCCACACAGGTAGGTGCCAGCTGCAGCACTAGGGGGAAGGAAGCTCCCAAAAAGAGCTGATGACTGCTTCGCAGGAGCCCCACTGGGAACCTTTTCCTTCCCTTTCCACACCTGCTTCCCCTCCCTTGCTCCTCTGCTGCCGGTATCCCCGTGGGTGCCGCCAGAACAGCGCGCAGGAACGGCACCGGGAATGTTCCCATGCTGGGAACAGCTGCTGGTTTGTCTGACACTGCACAGTTCAGACCTCTGGCATTCTGGACACAGTGTGTCCCATCCCTGTCACCCTACTGCCGACAGAGGATTTCATGGCACTCGGGAGCTGCAGTTCTCCAACCACGGCGTGGCCAAGGACACCCTGGGAAAACCCACTGCAAACGTACCATGTCCAGGTGGTGCCACAAACGTCCCAGCAGTGCTCTGCCTGCTCCTGAAGCTCAGATAAGGAGGACTGGCAAAACGGGAGCAGGAAAAGGAGAAGAAAACAGAAGGCTTTGGACAAAAGAGGAAAGAAGCAGCGAGGAGGAAAAAGCAAAAAGAACACAAAGGGAGAAGAAGAAAAGCTGAGTTCAAGCTCAATCCTGTGTTACCTGGAGGAGCCCAAGGCTCTGGAGCCATCCCTCCTGCAGGAACACCTTGGAAGGATCATGGCAGGATCTGGCAATGCCAGCATTGAGTCACAGCCTCTGTGGCCACTCTCAGCATATTCTACCTGTGGCAGGTGCCTGCTGGTGTCCCTTCCTCCCCTGTCCCATTTCCACTTGAGTCTTCAAAGACCAGGCTTTCCTTTGGAAAACCCCCAAGCTGCATCCATGCACCCCAGGGGCCAGTTACAGACCTGGTGACCCAAGAAGGGATGAGGAATCAGGACTGTGTGTGCTGGACAGCAGAGACTGGCCCCATCTTGACTAACCTGTGATTATACCTAGCAAAGGATGTGAACAGCTCTCCCAGACTGAGCAGATCCCTCCTCCCGCACAGGTTTTGATCCTGCACATAGATAGCTCTGGTGGAGAAGAACAATCAACCTTCCAGCATCTCCTTTCCTCACCTCTAAAAATTTCCTGGAAACACTGTCAGGACAAGGCTTCTCCAAAAAGCTGGTAACTTTTGGAATAGAATCACTCAAAACTCAGCACTGCAGCCACACTACTGCTTGACCCAAGGAAGGGGAGAGAGAATCCCCCCATCCTCTCTGCCCACTCCCTTTGCCCCTCCAAGCCCTGGGTGATTCTGCTGCCAGGACGGAATCAGCATGGAAATGAACCCCAGCAGAGCTCTGGACAGCTGTTCACAGGCTCTGAAACCACTCAAGGGATGAGAGGGTCCTGCAGCCATGTGGAAGCTCCCCAAAATGACACAAGTCCAAACCACAAGCCACCCTCAGCAGTGCTGCTCAGCGGGTGTTCTTAAACTGTTGCTTTTGGGGAGCAAGAGCGATATCCCCTGGTTGTGCCCACGCAATGGAAGGGGGATGACAACCCCGGCAGCCCTACCTGCTGCTGCTCCCCGTCCCGCCGAGCACCTGCTTCGCCAAGTCAGGACGGGTCGTGGCTGATGGATGTCCCTCCACGGGCGTCAGGCTGTGCCAGTCATCGATGGCAAGGCCACAGTGGCAGGTGGCCCCACACTGCTGCCCGAGTTGTCCACCGGACTCGCCGCCGGCTGCCTCTCACCCCGCTTTTATGGCCACGGAGTCTCCTCCTGCGGCGGGGCCCGGCTGTGCACGGCGGCAGAGCCAATCGGGGCGAGGGAAGCTGTGAATAATCAGCCCCGCAGCATCCCCGCCACCTCCCGAGCAGCCTCGCCCGCACCGCCGAGGCCTCCCCGCAGCCCCCGGCTGCCCCGGGAATCGAGGTGCACATCCCACCACTGCGGCCGCATCACTCGGAGACTTCCGTCGCGCCCAGCCTCGGTCCTCGGGGCCGAAACGCGTGCCCCAAACAAGGAAGGTGGCAGAGAACTGGGATGGGGTCTGTCGGTCTTCCCACACAGCTGCTTCCCAGAGGGGTTTGGCTGCTGGGGGTGTGAATCCCCTGGACACTGAATTCAAATCGTGTCCAGTAAGGGTGGAGGGGGTAAGGTGAATCCCTGACTTCCTCTCACCCTGTTCCCCAGGCTGGGAAGAGGCACCGTTCTCGTGGAGATGCTGGGGAGAGAAGTGAGCCCATCCAAAGCTGCTGGGAAGGGAGAGAGGGTCTTCATGCCCCGAGAAAGGGATGTCCCAACCCAGCCAGCCTAGCTGCTGTCAGGTGAAAAAGCCTTTGCATAGAAACCCCCCAACCTCTGCAATGCCAAAGCTCAGAGCCCAGTTCCACATCTCCCTGAACCCCCTCCTCATGAGGGCAAACACTGAGATGAGCCAAAGAGGTGAGGGGGGGGGGCTGGGTGGTGGGGAAAAAACACCCCCACTTTCCCCACTCAGCCCTGATTCCTGTTCTCACACATTTCCAAGTCTGATGTGGGGATAAAGGAGAACAGCACTGGGGCAATGACAGGCAATCCCTGAGCCCCTGCACCCCTGTCCCACTGTACCATGTCACAACACACGTGTGGGATGGGGGTCCGAGGCGCAGACCCCAGAGGACATCCTGCACCGGCCCCCCACACCCCGGTGGGTGCAGACACATCCCCTGCGTCTCTGGCAGTGCAACCAGTCCTCTCGCCTTGAAGATGGAGCTATTTTTATCGGAGCTCAAGAGGGATGTTTCCCAGCAACCTACTGTTCTCCCAGCTCGAACACCAGCTGCTGGACCTGGTGCCCCCTTGCTCAGCCCTCCCAGCACTGGTGAGGGAAGTGGGGGCCATGGACACTGCTGGGATCCTCTGCTGAGCACTCAGCAGCCACGGCAGCCTGGTCCTCTGTCAGGGCTGGTGGTCAGGTCCGTCGGTATCCCCCCCGCTCCTTGAAAAGCAGGCGGGACCCCACGGCTTTTGTCTGGAGGTGGATTTTAACTCATCCAGGCTGGGGCTGTGCTAACACGGAGGGACCAAGGTAGCAGGGCATGCGGTGGCGGGGAGGGCAGAGCCCTGCATCCTCCTGAGGGCCAACGGAGGAACCCATCCCTCCATCCCTGGTGCTGCAGCGAGGGGGGACGGAGCTCAGGCCCCGCAGGGGCAGAGGGCGGCCACGGCCCCGCCCCGCTGTGTCGGGGTGTGCTGGGCTGTGCGGCCACAGAACAAAAGCTGAGGAAAAACAAAACGCATCTGCAAACGACCACAACACCCTGGGCGAGGGGCTGTGGGCAGCCCTCGGGCGGTTTAACCCTTGCTGCCGTGACTGATGGCCGTGCGGGCACCACAGACACGGCGGGGGGGAGCATTTCTAAACCAAAGCCATTATTTTTATATGAATGCGTATATATGCACCCAGCAGCCTGGGGTGCAGTCACCTCCCCACACAGGGTAATTGCACACGAGGGAGATGCGTTAGAGATCGAGCAAATCCTAAGAGGGAAAAGTCGTTTGGAATAAGGCTCCTTCCCTTTGCTCCGGGTGGGAGGTCGAGTTACTCCGGTCCCCAGAGCAAAGTGCCACAGATCTATTGAGCTGGGTAAGAGGGTCCTCCACGGGTCCAGGGCGTGGAGGGTGACAGGGTCCCCGGGAGAGGAGCTGGGAGCCAGCCCACCCACCAGCAATTCAACTTAATATTCATCTGTCTCTTCCTAATGGAAAGTCTCTCTGAGTCACACTGACATTTCCCTGGGACAATGGTAATTAAGTACCTGGGTAAGTGAAATGTGCGGTAATAGAAAAGTTAACTTTTCCTAACTACATGAGTGAAAGGCGCGTTCGGCGAGGAGGGGGCCGAGCATGCCAGGCGCCTGCGGAAGCAGGTGGGAGTTAATGTCAGCTCACGTCACACGGCGCTGCCACTCTGCCCCTGAGCCCCAGCCCCCCCGAAGGACTCTGCCCCAGAGCAGACGGGGCTCCCCATGCCGGGATGGGGTAAATCGCCCCTGCGGCTGGTACAAGCTCTGCCAGCCGCCGGGGCTGTCCCCAAGCAGAGGGACCGCGACCCAGAGCTGCCGGCAGTCGCTACGCTGCGGGTCCTCCAGCATGGTCAGTTTTATCCCATTCAGGAACAAGGCTTTTCCAGAAACTCCCAAAACGTTTGCACTCCTGCCTGGCCTTGCCGTAAGCAGGAGAGGGAGGTGTTCAGACGCATTTTGCGGGACATGGGAAGAAACGCCGGGTGGGCTGTGCCCGGGGTTCTGCTCCAAACCGCCCGCGGGAGCTCCGATTGAGCGTGACCGCAGCGGAGCGAGCCTCCGGCAAAGGGAGCACCGGAGCAGGGGGCGGTCAGCGCTGCCCAGGCGGGCACACGGTGACCTCCCTGCGTGGGCAGGAGGCACAAGTGCCACTCGACGGCGGTACGAGAAGCGACGCTCTCGTAAACACGGCGAGTCACGCCGCTGCCACCGTCCCCGTCGCTCCGGGCTGCCGAGCGGCACCGGAGGCACGGGGCTGCGGCATGACCCCCGCAGCCTCCCCGGGAGGCGAAGTGGCTCCATTTAAAAACAAATTGAGGTCAAACCACTTTCAGGAGCTACAGCAGGCGCCGTGATACCGCGGGGCAGCCCCGCATTAGAGTCGCCGGTGGCTCCGGGGGTCGCCGTCCCTTCCCCGGGGGGACCAGCGTGACGCAGCCGAGAGCTGCTGGGGCTGCGTGATGGCAGCGGCACATGGCTCAGCAGTGGGTCAAGAACACAGGGAATTTTGAGAGTTCCTCCGTGAACCTGCTCTGCAAACGCTGTCTTTGACCGGCCGCAGTGCCCGCTGCCAACGGCACCGCGAGGGGGGCAGGAAAACACGGGAGAGGCGGCTAGAAAAGTACATTTTGCGGAGTCGGATCGCCATTCCCTCCCCAGATCCACGAGGAGCGAGACGGCAACGTGCAAAGCCCCGAGCCCGGGGGGCTGCCAGCAGCGCCAGGAACAGGATGAGACCTCCGGGCAGCCCGGAGTGGACAGATACGCGTGATGCCTACGGCCCGAGGAGTGAATAGCAATTTCGGGATGGTGCGTGGTTCAGGGACCTCTGTGGTTCACCCCACCTGCTCGCAGGAGAAATGCCACCAAACCAGCCAAGATTCAGCCCCGGGGGAGGCACGGCCATCCCGGGGGGACACACTGCAACCCCGCGGTCTTCCCCCGGCCCTCGCCACCCCGAGGGCAGTTGCCGGGTCCCGTTTTTGTCGTGCCTGTCCCACCGCACGGACACCCAGTGGGTGCCGAGCCGCTCCACCCTGGGGTGCCCCCAAAACCCTCGGTCACGGCCCGCAGGGATCCTCTCGGGATCGCAGCCACTTTCCCGGGAACTTCCAGTTTGAAAGTCTCTGGTGATCCCCGGCAGTGGGGTCGAACCGTCGGGGTGAGCGTGGTACCGGGAGGGACCCCCGAATGCTGCCGGAGCTGTGAAACCGGCCCCGAGCCGCGCGCCCGCCCTTCCCGGTGCAACTGCACAGCGCCAGCCCGCCGAACACCCAGCACGGCGCGGCTACCGGCGGTGCAGCGCGTCCCGGGGATTTGCCGGGAGCCGAGGATTTATTGAGTCCCGGGGCACCACCCCCTCCCCGTGGAATCACCTCCCTGCCGGGTCATCACCTACAACGTGTGCACTGCCCCCCTCCCCGGTGCACCGTGTCCCGGAGCATCACTCCCCTGGCGGCATCATCACACGCAGCCCTCCCGGTGCCCCCAGACCCCCTGTACCGCACGGCCACCGCCGGTGCACCGCTCCCCCCAACCCATCCCGGGGCGTCCCGCCCTCCCGGTGCACCGCCCGTCCCGGGGGCGGGGGGGGTCTGGCGGGGGCGGGTCACCCCCCGCCGTTACATAAGGGGTTACGTCAGGGCGCGCGGCCACGCTCTTATCCCACCGCCGCCGCCGCTCCCCCACCCCGCCCATTCACACGCCGCCGCGCAGCGCCCGGCCCGGAGCCGCCGCCGCGCCCCAGGTGAGCCCCGCGGGCCGGGCCCGAGCCCGCAGCGCCTCCCCCGGGACGCACCCGGCGGGAAGCGGGAAAGGGAGGGTCGGGGGGAGCCCCGCCGCGGACACCGGGGCCCCCATGACCGGCCTGTTTACACCGGCGCGGCGCGTACCACCGTGGCGGGGGAGCGAGAAGGGCCTGCCGCCGCGCTGAGCCCCGGCCGCGCCGAGCCGCGCTGGCGGCGCCGCGACCCAGCTACCGCGGCCGGGGCGGGAAACCCAGGCCTCCCTTTCCGAGTACGCGGCCGGCACCGGGGACAGGCCGAGCCCGGTCGCGGCGGCCGCCGCCCTCCCCCTGCGCCGCGGTGGTTCGGCCCGCGCGGCCGCGATTGGCCGAGCGCTTAAAGGGGCCGGCAGCGCGCGCTTTTCCGCCCCGCGGCGCGGCCGCGGCATCGGCGCGTGCCCCCTCGCCCGCGCGGCGCTGCCCGGCACGCGGGGCGGGGGGGGCCATGGACGGCGGCCGCCGCGGGACACAAAGGACGGCGCGGCGGCGGCGGGCGACGCGGCGCGGGGCCATGGCGGCGGCGGCGGGGCCGGGCATCGGCGGCGGCGGCGGCGGCGGCCCGCGGTACAGCCTGCTGGCCGAGATCGGCCGCGGCGCCTACGGCGTGGTGTACGAGGCGGTGTCGGGCCGCAGCGGCGCCCGGCTGGCGGTGAAGCGGATCCGCTGCGACGCTCCCGAGAACGTGGAGCTGGCGCTGGCCGAGTTCTGGGCCCTGACGAGCCTCCGGCGGCAGCACCCCAACGTGGTGCGCTTCGAGGAGTGCGTCCTGCAGCGGCACGGCCTGGGGCAGCGCATGAGCCACGGCAACAAGCGCAGCCAGCTCTACCTGCGCCTCGTCGAGACCTCCCTCAAAGGTACCGGCACCTCCGGGGCACCCCCGGCACGGCCCCGCCGCCCTCCCGCACCCGCGGCCTCCAGCGGCCCTGTCCCTGCCCCCCGTGCCACCCATTCCCGCCCTGAGCATCCGGATGTGCCCCCCATCGGTGACCCCCACTCCCAGAGCCTGCTCCTCTCGCAGGTGAGACCCCCGCAGCGGTGACTGCTGGGGTGCCCCGTGCAGGACATCCTGGTTTTGTCTCCCTGCTCCATGGACACCCTTCCACCTCAGACACTGCTGCTGCCCTCGCTTGCTCCCCATTGCCCTATTGCTCAAATCCTTCCTGGGTATTGCCTGTGCTTAAGAGCACCCAAAGCTTCCCTCAGCTCTCACAATGCCCTTCCTCCCACCCCTCCCACCTTGACTCACTGCTTTTCCTGTTCAACCATCCTTGGGCTCTCCCCCTGAGCACCCATCAGCCCTTCACTCTTGAGGTCGTCTCTGGGGTATCTGCTCTAAGCTTGCTCCCATCACCCGTCTCTGTCCTGTCCCTGCAGGGCTCCCCCACAGGGTCTCTTTGCTGCCACTCACCCTGAACACACCTGAGGGACCCGTGTTCTGGGTTCTATCCCCCCATGCTGTGCCATCCCCTCCACTCCCCCTTTCCTGTGTGATGCTCCCAGGAACCATTTCCTAAGTCCCACCCATGTCTTGCAGCAGTGCCAGTGGAGTCCCTCCATGTTCCCTGCAGTCCTGCCCCCAGTCCTGAGGGACCCTGTTGCCACCTCCAGGCTCAAACCTAACCCTTGGGGGACATCCCTGTGTGCTGGACCCCTGGCCAGCACTGACTTGTCCTCCCTTACCCCCCAAATCCTGAGGCTTCATTTGCTGCCCTGGCCTGTGCCACAGCCCACACAGATTCCCCTTGGGACTGTCACAGCCTGTGCCCCAGTCACAGCAAGGGGACATCTCCCCCTCTCTGCCCAATGTACTGTCCCATCTGCAGCCTGTTGCAGCTAAATATCTCACAGCTTTAGGACTGTCCCCATGTCCCCACAACTGCTGGCTCTGTGGGAACAGCCCTGGAAGCACTAATGCCTGGGCTGATACCCTCATTTTCCCCTGGGGACCCTCAGCAGCATTACGGGGCTGTCGAGGGTCACCTTCTCCTGTCACAGTTGATAACTGTGATGGTGACATCTCCAAAATGCTCCCTCCCTCTCCACTTGGCTGCTTGTCAGACCCAGCATTGCCAATGTGCTGTGAAGATGTGGAAAAATACAGGAGCCCAGTGCCCTTGATGCCCCTGTGCCTCCCAGCCTGCTGTGAGCAGAGCTGATCTCCCCAAACTTGTATGCCAGGATTCCTGTCAGCTCCTTGGGGTGCTCAGTCTCCCTCAGCCCCCAGACCCCGTGCCAGACACAGAGTTCATGCAAAACTCCTGGGATCCATCCTCTGAGCAAACCTGTGGCTCTGACTGTCCCTGCCTTGCCTGTTGCCCTCTGTGTCCCTGGTGAGTGGACATGTCCAGACGTGCCTGGCCCTCTCTGTGCATCCCAGCTCCTGCTCTTCCTTCACACAACCACCCAAGGGAGGCTCCCTGAGAAGGGCAGTGTCCAAATTCCTGTACAGCCAGGGCACACGGCTCCCTGGGAGAGCAGCCAACTCTTCCCTTTGGGTGTGTCCAGGTCCTGCCTCCTCTGTCATGTTCCATGCCCTGAGGAGGCTTGGCTTGGAGGATGCTTTTGGGTAGCTGGAGATGCCCCATCTCCAGGTGGGGAAGGAGACCCATAGATGCCGCATCTCTGGGGGAGGGCATTGAGCCTCCTGAATTCCCAGCAGTGGGAAGGGCTTTGCCTGCCCTGGTCCTATGGCAGCCCCTCAGAGGGGAGCAGAGCTGGGCTCTGCACCCCAGCCTAGACAGGAGTAGTTTGACTTCCAAAACCAAGCCTGGAGCACATTCTCCTTTCCATCTGCTCGGCTGCCCTCGGGGCTGTGTTGTGCCAGGCAGCCTGTGCTCGCTGCCTTCCCAAGCCTTGGGTCTGATGGAGGTGGATAAATATTTTCAAAACAAAAAGCTGGAGCTGGATGAGCCCTGCAGGTCTCCTGCTCTCCTTCCCTGGCGGCGGTGGGGCTGTGGCGGTGGCCGTGGAGCTGTGCTGCCGTGCCATTCTGCACGACCGCAGCTGGGCTATTTACGGGCCAGCGCAGATGCTGTGCCAACGTGCTGGGGCTCAGACACGGCGAGGATTAATCTGAGACTTTCTGAACTGGGAGCACAACTGCTGGGATCGCAGACAGGGTTTGCTCACAGCTACAGCGCAGAGCCTGAACCTTCATCGTTTTAACGAGATGTGCAGTAATGAAATTTAAGGGCAGGGTGTGAAAAGGAAGGTGGAAGCTCGGCGCTGAGCTGGAGGAGAGGCACCCGAGCCCTGTCGTAGGAGCACCTCCAGTGCTTGTGCACATCACATGCCCCTCTTGTTCCTAACCTAGAGCAGTGATGGAGCTGCCTTAAGTGAACAGGTATAAAGTGTTGCTTCCTGTTCCTCCCATGTCATCTGTGGGGCCATCAACCTACCACCAGCATTCAGCCTCACTCATGGGCTGCCCTGGCATCACCTTTGTGTGTTGCCATCATTCCAACTGCCTGGAATTCCGTGCTGCCAGCTCCTATCTCTCTGGTGCAGCTTCCTTGCACAGAGGGAGTCAGAGGTTACATGTGGTTGTGGGCACTGGGATGCTGCTTCTGCTCTCACAGGATTTTTATTTCCCCTGTGAAGCTAAGCAAATTGGCACGCTGTTAATGAGCTCCCCAGGATGGGGTGGGGGAGGTGTGTGTGTGCTGCTGGAAAGATGGAGTGTGAGTGTGTGCCATGCTGTGTTTGGGCAGGGAGCACATGGGGATGCTGGCTTGGTGATAGAGAACAGGTCCGGCCTGTCATTGGCATCTCCTCAGCTCTTGACTGCTTGTCTTCAGTTTGCTAACATCTCATCTTTAGGGAGCGTCTTGCCAGCTCTTTATGTTTAAAGCTGTTTGTTTTGAAAGCAGGAAGATGATTTAACAACTAAAACACTTTCAGATTATAGAAAGAAAACTATGATGTATTACTTTTGGCTTAAGTCTCTACTCACAGTGCTCCACCCAAAGTGAAGTGCCTGGTGCTCACAGCAACTGCTGGATCCCCATCATCTTTCATGTGTTTGCTGAGGTTCAAGGGCCAAGTTTTAAATCAGAGCCTTCCTTATGCTAAAAACAAACCTTGTCTTGTCAGAGCTAACAGGTCCTGGCTGCTGCTGAGTCAGTGTTTGAGCCACTTCCTGTTGGAAGGGGCTGCCAGCAGTGCTGTGTGGATGCTCTCACCTGGCTGTGTGTGAGGGATGTGGGGCTCTGCTGTGCTCCCTGTCATGGTTTGGTTCCTGGCAGAGAGGAGGCAGACACCCTTGCTCCCTGTGTTGGGACTGAATGACTGCAGAGGGGAGCAGGAAAGCCAAACCCTGTGTCCTGCTGTGATGTCCCTGGGATTTAACAAATCAAAGTCATGGCAGCTGCGTGAGCTGGCTGTGCCAGGGTCTCTGCTCCCAGGACAAGCAGCCTCTCCTTCAGCTCCCATGCTGTCATGCCAAAGGTGGCTTGCACCAGAGAAGCTGCCTTTCCTGATCAGCATTTTGGTCTCCAGAGCCAAGCTGTCCTGTGCTGCTCCCAGCTGGTCCTTGGGCTTTCATGGAAGTGCATCCAGTGCCATGTGTAACTCCACCCTGTTCTTTCATCCCCTAGATCTAACCTTCAGACTTAATCTCAGCAAAAAATTGCTGAGGATGTGGAGGTGCAGCCAAATCCTTCTGTTGTGCAGATTTCAATTTCCATAGCAGTAGCCATGGATACAGACTGTTTGTGCAAATAACCAATATTCCCACCCACACTGACTGCTGACCAGTGCAGCCCAGGGCTGGGTGTCCCTGGTAGTCCTTGGCTTTACCTGCTGCTGGAAGTTTGTTGCTTTCCCAGATGCTCTCTAGGGCTTTGCTCAAACAAAACCCAACTTTGTCAAATGGGTGGAGTTATTTAACTGCTTTCAAAAACACTTCAGTTCAGCTGTGGGACTTTTTAGCTGTGGCAGAGGTGAGTGGTGTCCTCCAGCTTCTCTTTACGGTGCTTGAGGATAAGGAAATCAATTTCTAGAGCAAAATGATGCTCTGCTGGTTTGTGCAGGCTCTGCCAGTCACCTGGGTGCTCTCTGGAGGAGACTTGGGGTCTGACCCTGGGGTTTGCATTCCTGGCATGAACTGTTGCCAGTGCTCCCTGGGGCATCCTGGCATCTCTGGGGAGCACCAGTGGCAGATTTGGCCCCAATAGCTGATATTATGCTGTTGTGTTCTTCATGCATCTAATTGATGTGCAAGAGAGTCCTTCCTTAGGCAGGAGTTTTATGGAGTAAAGCCTGAGATGCTCTGAGCTTGAGGAGCTCAGTTTAATGTCTGGTGAAGGAAGAAGCTGTTTGAAGTGTAATACTGAGTAGTACGAGTACTTAGAGTCACAAGTGTAGCTGAGATTACACTCAGCAAACATTGTTTGCAGCTTAGACCTCCAGTTTCCTTTCATTAAAGACTTGTTGGCACTTAATGAAAGCTGGATGAAGTGGCAGAGTTTCCCCAGCACAAATGCAATCCTTAAATGCACAAATTTGGTCTGGGAAGACTCAGGGGCCATAGGGCTTGGATGCTGGTGTGTCCACTCTTGGCAAGACTGTGCTGGCACAGTGTTAGGGGCTGTGATTTACTCCCTGTGTGCAGCTCCAGTAAAGTGTGTGGAACGAGCTAGCCTTTGCCTCCTGCAGCAGAGCTTAGCTGGGAGAGGAGGCATTCACAGAAGTGATTTTATTTTTCCTGTAGACTCACTGCTAATTGTGCTTTTAACCTCTGCTGCTTTGGCTGTCAGAGCCTGGGGAGAATGGCCTGCTGGTAGGACTGAAGAAGATGTGTTCTCTGCACTTTGCTGGGAGGAAGTTCCTGAGCTGATTCCCAGCAGTGGGTTTGGATAAACACGGTGCTGGTGTGTCCTGCTTGACAGGATCCCAAAGCACTTGAAGCCACAGCAGTGGTGCCCTGCAGGGCAATAAGTCACATTCCCAAAACTTTTGCTATCCACATAAACCAGACCTGTTCCTCAGCCATCCTGAGTTAGTGTGGACTTTGAAATGTGTCTGAAAAACCCATTCTTTTATCCTTTTTGGTCAGGTGAGAGGATTTTGGGCTATGCAGAGGAGCCTTGCTACCTATGGTTCGTCATGGAGTTCTGCGAAGGGGGAGACCTCAACCAGTACGTGCTGTCCCGAAGGCCCGACCCTGCCACCAACAAGAGCTTCATGCTGCAGCTGACCAGTGCCATTGCCTTCCTGCACAAGAACCACATTGTCCACCGGGACCTGAAGCCAGACAACATCCTGATAACTGAGAAATCTGGCACTCCTGTGCTCAAGGTGGCTGACTTCGGGCTGAGCAAGGTCTGTGCTGGCCTGACTGCTCGGGGCAAGGAGGGTGGGCATGAGAACAAAAATGTGAATGTGAACAAGTACTGGCTGTCCTCGGCCTGTGGCTCTGATTTCTACATGGCACCCGAGGTGTGGGAGGGACACTACACTGCCAAGGCTGACATCTTCGCCCTCGGCATCATCATCTGGGCCATGATTGAGAGGATCACTTTCATTGACGCCGAGACCAAGAAGGAGCTGCTGGGGACTTACATCAAGCAGGGCTCTGAGATTGTGCCCGTTGGGGAAGCGCTGCTAGAAAACCCAAAGATGGAGCTGCACATCCCTCAGAAACGCAGGACTTCCATGTCTGAGGGGATCAAGCAGCTCTTGAAAGACATGTTGGCTGCTAACCCACAGGATCGACCTGATGCCTTTGAGCTTGAAACCAGAATGGACCAGGTTACATGTGCTGCTTAAATTCAGGGCAGGGCACCACTGTGCTTTGCAGCTGGGTAAGTGAAGCACATTTTTTGTCTTATTTCTGTCGGCTGTACTGGCCCAATAGTGCACTTTGTAGTGACACAAAGGAGTCTTTTATGTTCTTAGAGCTATTTCTGTAGTGACTCATCAGAGCACTGCTTCTGAGGTTGTTTTCACCTATTCTACTGCAAAAGTAAAGTAGAGGTGAGAAGTAGAATTAGCAGCTGCACATCCTGTCACTGCCCAAGGGCCCAGTGGAGCTGGAAGCTCTGGGCAGGAGCCTTGCTCCTCAGAGGCTGGTGGCTGAGACAGGCTGGGGCACAGCAGTGACACCTGCAAGCACTTGGTCTAAGCTTTGGTGACATCTGTCTCTCTCAGGGTCAGGGAGGGATCTGCCAGTTCTGCCTCCTCTGCTGTGTGATGTAATTTCCACAGTCTGTGCTGGAGCTCCCTGTCTAGCACCATCCCCCTCCCCTGTGACACTTGGACAGGACACCTCGGGGCCCAGCTGGCTCAGTGAGTAGGCACCAAGTGGCACATCTGCCTTGGCACAGAACTCTTTGCTTTCACCTACATGGGTCCATCTTGTGGCTCTGTTTCATTTCCCTATTAAAGGCAGGACTTCCCTTTGGTGTGAACCACAGTGGCCCAAACCCAGGAGGTGCTTTGGTCTCCAGCATCTGTGTTTGTAGACCTGTGTCTACTCAGGAAGGAAGCTTAAAAACAGCTCTGCTCAGATTGAGCTCAGCTCTGTCCAGAGTCCCTTCCCTTCTCCCCCCCCTGCTAAACAGCCTCAAGCTCAGAGGTCCTGATCCTGAGGCCTGGGTGGTCACACATGGTCTGGAAGGACCCCAGGGATGTGGTGTAGCTGGCAGTGTCACTCACCAGTGACACAGAAGGACTGGGAGGTGTTGCCTACATGGCAAAGCTGCCTGTAAACAGAAGCTGTTACTAAGGATTCTCCCAGCCAAACATTTCAATGAAACTGAAGAATTACAGATTACCAGGGGTGAGGTTGACATCCTTCCAGCCCACATCCTTTCTCGGGCTCCTGCAGAGCTGCCTGCCCATCTCTGGTCCCAGGAGATCTTTGACAGCCTGCCTGTGTCAGGTGCTGGCATCACCAGCCCTCACCTCACCCCAAACCACACACAGCCAGCTGGAATGGAGCTGACCATGGATGCAAGCGGGTAAAGAGAGAGGAAATCAGGTCCCTGGGCAGCACTCACCAGCCCTCAGCTGATGGCTGTGTGCTTGCCCAGCTCTGAGCAAGCCCCCAGCAGCAGGTGGTGGGGAAGGTGGAGGTATTTTGGCAGGTTTTGCTAAAACCCCTCTTTGCTGCCACCTGAGGGTTTCTGAGCTTATGGAAAATGCTGTGGTGCCTGACCCCCCCCCCCCCCCTTTCTTTGTGCCCAGGTACACTCTGTGCTGTATGTAGAGAAAAAGGGATGGAAATGAAAATACCCATTGGGAGGGTCTTGTTCTTCTCTGTTGATTTGTCCAAACTGGTTCACAGACCATCCCCTCTGCACTCTTCCATGCACAAAATATTTACCACCCATCTCAAGTGCGAGTAACTGATTCAAACACTGCTGCCTGGGGCTGGATACTGGTCCCAGTGCAAGTGTGGGCTGGGGATTAGGGTGGGGGAATGAATCTGTGGAAATGTGAGCCCTTTAGATGGGTGTGCTCCAGCCCCGGGGCAAGAGCAGACACCCTGCCCTGTGCCCCGGCGAGGCGTGGGGCCGGTGGGGCTGTGGGAGCAGCTCTGCCCGCACGTGGAGGGTCAGGCCGGGCTCTGCCATCTGCGCTGGCTGTGCTGACACGATGCTGCTGCGTTATGCAACCAGCCCCTGCCCTCCGGGGGAAATTCATCCTGCGCAGTTCTGCGGAATAGTACGTGAAGGGATAACAAACACCGAGGGGACAGTCCTACCCCGCGGCTGTTTGCTCAAACCCAGCTGCCTTCTGCAGCCCCCCTCCCACTCCATCCATGAGTCTGCACCGATGGCTCCATCATGACACAGCTGCAGCAGCCAGGGATGCTCTTACATAACCCAGCCTGGCACATGGAGCGTGGTCGCTTGGCCCACATAGAGCCCAGCCCCAGCCATATGTTCCCTGCAAACCCAGAGTATTCCGCCACCTGACTCATGGGGCAGCCAGAATATTTGGTTTTCCTGGTGTACTTGTGTATCCAAATCAGCCTTCTTCTGGCTGCTATTAAATGCAAATCTTAAATTGGAAACCAGCTTGAGAAGCTTAAAATGGGATTTAGAGCAGGGCCTGAATTCTGCTCTCAGGTAATTTTAGTTGACCGAGAAACTCACGTAACCTCTTCCAACTTATTTGTGGCACTCATGTGTAGCTTTGCTATGCTGGGTCATGCAGCAGGTTCTTCCCCAGGACAGTTCAGACCTGCTCAGCCTTGGTTCATGTCATAACCTGAAAAACTGTAACCCTCCCTGACCAGGGAATTGGATTTTTGCTTATTCTTTGCTACGCCACTGACCTCTTCAGATTTTGCTTCATGTCTCAGCAGCTTTGGCTTTAGTTCTGCCACAGATGCTGCACACACCTGAGATGTTCATGCTCTGTTACCCTTCCAAAATGGAGATAGGAAATGTCAGTTCTCAGACAGAAAAGTGTTTTTGGCTTGGTTTGTGCTGGACACTGGGCTGCCTGAGGTGGAGATAAATCATTATCTCATTGCTTTTCCCACTGCTAGTGGCACTGGTGCAAATAGTTTCAGTGGAGGTGGGCAGCATTTCTGTGGGAGAAACAAAGGTATTCTCTTTTTAATTTTACCACTTCTTAATTTTAACACTTCTTCCCTACCTTCTGCAAGTGTTTAGATAAAGCCAAGTTTATCTACAGCTCTCTAGAGTTGTTGGCAAAAGCTGCCTTTTGGGCAAAGAAGACAAAAGCCTTTCTAGTACAATTAGGAAGTGGCTGGGTTGTGCTGGGTATCTGCTGATGGGTCTCTTTCTGTGATAGCCCAGCACTGATTGCACTGCCCTCTGGGGAGTGTTTCGCCCTTCCTTCCCAGTACTGGAAAGCTGCAATGATTCTCCTTTCCTGCAATGTGAACATCTTTCTTTCTATGTCACTTTTGTAGTTGCCCTCCAAATTCCCTAGGGATGGTCAGGTACTGCCCAGAGATGCTGCTGTGGTGGGATCCTCTGATGGGGTGGCTTTGTGCAACCCTTAGGGAGGTTGTAGAGGAAAAAGGTACAGTGGCAGTGTGGCCTTTTGCTGCTCCCTGCAGTGACACGGGGACCTTGGCCACAGAAATACAAAAGGCAAGTACAGAATCACCCACCACTGACAGTTATGTGTTTAAGAAACTTTGTAGGTTTGATTCACACAGGACATCAAACTACAATGGTTGTGATTGGTGTAGAGGCAGCTTGTTCTGGTAGACTTGTATTCCATGACATTTTCACTGTGGATAAGACAGTTGGTCTCATTTTGGGTGGATAATCAAGATGAGTGGCAAGAATCTGTGCAGGCTGCAGCAACTCAGGGACTGTCATGACCAGGAAGGTGTTCAATAGCTGTGGCCAGTCTGGTTCTCTCCAGCACTCCTCTGTCACTGGGTTTGATTATTCCAGTTTCAGCTGAAAGTGACTGTTTGTATTTGCATTGTTCTGCTCTTTGCGTTTTATGCGTGCACCGGGAGCTGATGCTGAGCAAGCTTTTCTGGTCACCCTGCATGATGGTGTCTACCCTGGCCAGAGCTCTCTGGTGCTGTGCCCAAGCACCCCCAGCACTGCTGATAAGCTGCTGCCCTGTGGAATTTCAAAGCTGAAGAAGGACAGGGATCAGGGACACGGCAGCAGCTCTGAAAGATGTCAGCGAGCAGGGATTGCTGCATCAAGTTAGGTCTTGGGTGTTAGTATCACTCAGGTCAAGCTTTACTCTCTGGCCTGTTAAAGGACAGCAATTTCATTCCTAAAGCAATGTTGGTTTTGACTTTCAATGGTTTTCAGTGTGTTTTGTGGATCTGGGCATGGGCAAAGGCCACAGGACAGTAATAGCAAGATCAGTTCCTCTTCTTCATAGCAGTGAATGCAGCATCACAGGGGCCACTCCATAGAGTGGTGACACCCTTGTGGGCAGTTTTGATTCTACCTGGAGTAAAATGAAGCCCTGAGAGTGACCTGGACCGTGTTGCATCTGGCCAATTGTATTGCTGTTTGTGTTTGCTCGTTTGCTCACTGTCACCCGTGCTTTGCCTTCTGGGAGAGGTCACTGCAGTTGGATTTACGGATGTACCCAAGGAATGCATCACAAGTATAGATACAGAGCATGAGGGAAGGCTCAGGAGATAAATCAGGCACTCAGCTCCCTTCCCTCACACTCTGTGTTCTCACACAGGGGCAGATGACATGGTTAACACGAGGAGCTGCTGGGTTGTCTCTCCCTCCTCTGCACCGAGTCCTCTGCCGTGCAGACCCCACTGCCTCTCTGTGTGACCCACACATTGGTGTCCTCTTGTGTGCTCCATGAGGGCTGCATGGGCTGCTGGTTCACATCCTGCTCATGCCAAATGAACATTCGAGCTGATTAAAACTATAAGTGGCATCAGTGGAGGGATTAAAAGCTCTTGAACAAGCCCCTGCAAAAACGTGCGTCAGCAGGGTGAGCTCTCCTGTCTCAGAGCAGTGAGCTCAGGGCTGCTCATGCAGGCACCTTCCCTGATAATGTTCCTACTCCAGGGAAGCACAAACAGAAACCCTGCCCTACTTGCTAACAAAGCTGCATCATAGGAGCAACCTTCCAGAAGGATCCTTGTGCGTTTGCCCTGACCTGATGTCTGTGTGCCTCTCGCCTCCTCAAACAGAAAGGCTTTATTCTGATGGCAGCCTGCAAAAGTGGCATCCCTTTGCTTAACCGCTCCTGGAAAGGAGTGCCCATGACCTTGCCTTCTGCTCTGAGCAGCCTTGTCCTTTAGAAATGTGTTCCTCAGGCAGGGATTTCTTTAATGAGATTTCCTAGGGCTTAGGTATTGCAGTAATTTGCTGGGCAGTAGCATTTTTTTCTGCAGTGGGTCTTTCCCACTGCTCTCTTGGTGTCTCTGCAGAGCCCCTTGCCCATCCCTGGTGGGGTGGGACCTGCTCTGCTGAATGGGGGAGCTAAATCCACCCCCCACATTTTTTTTCCATCTAACTGTCTGCATTTACAGCCCATGGACCACCCCACTGCTTCCCAGCACAACCACTGCCCTCAGCTCTGCTGGTGCCTCCTTGAGTTTGGGACATCTTAAAGGATGTATTTTCAGTACAGTTGTGACATCATGTGTATGTAGGTGTGCTGTTCTTCTGCTGTCCACAGGGAATTTTTTGGGTTGCAAACAAACTGTGTGGAAAACGCTGGTGGCTTATGTGCAGAGTTGAGCATTCCCAATCCCTGAGCTTGGAGGACAGGAGGGTGCCAGGGCTGTGGATGAATGGGTGCAGCACCTCTGCTGCTACAAGGACCATGGGAGTTGTTGTGTGTTGAGGCTTTGGCCAAAGCAGGGATTGGTGCACCAGATCTAATTCTAAACTCTAAAATCTCTGGCACTGAGCATCCTTGTGGGCTGAGCTGCGAACCTCTCCTGCTCTGCTTCCAGTTGCACCAGCCTGGATTTTGCTCACCTTTTGCAGAGTCACTTACAGTGCCTGAGCTGCTGCTGACGCAGCAGGTGAGTGGTGCAGGGCGTCTCTGGGGTTGCAGCTTGTTCCACCTTTCCTGGTGGAGAGCAGGGAGCCAGCACTCACAGACACATCACATGGACTCTCAAGGCCAGGCTCTGCTGTGGGAGCACTTGTCCTTGTTCCAGCAGGACTGGCACTGCAGGGAGCTGTGTGGGGTGGGGGTGTGAGGAGATGCTCGGCCTCAGCCAGCCTGTCCCAGCTCAGCCCCCGGCCTGGGGCAGCTGGATGTGTGCTGTCCTTGGCAGTGTGCTCCATGCACTGCTGTCTGAATCCTTCTGGGAAAAAAACTGACTGTAAACTGTGCCCAGTTCCTATCTGGATCAACAGCAAAAGCACTGGGCAGTAGAGAGATGTGGCAGCAGCTGTTTTGGGCTAACTGGGATAAGTGGGCAAGTGGCAGGAGTGGTGTCCTACACCCCTTCCATCCAGGAGCCAATGCCTACAGTCACAGTGTAGTAACTGAGACACACCACTGAAAAACCTGACCTCTCTTTCTCCTCTCTTGTTTTTTCTTGCAGATTTATTTACCAGGGACCCATAATCTCCATTATTTACATGCAACAAGGAAGTCAAAGATAAGGGAAGATGATGATACAGAAGATCCCTGGTCTACAGGATCTCTGGCAATGTGAAATGTTTGGGTGTTACTTTTTTGTGTTGGGAAGGGGTGGTGTTGGGGTGTGGGAGGGGGCTGCAGGGGCCTGTGGAAGAACACATGCTGGCAGCTGTCACACTCATGAGACTTTGAAACAAGATCCAGAGAGCAGAGCTGCCCTTGTCCAGCCCTCCCCGTGTCTCCTGTGCTGCTGTTTGACTCAGTAGGTGTTTTTAGGGATGTGGTTCCATTAAGGAAGTGGGAAATCAGCAGCCTGATGGTGAGGTGTGCTGCCAGGCACCAGCTCAGAGTCCAGCTGGGCACAGTTTTGGGTTCAAAGCTATCGATTTTGCCTAGGGAAAATGGGAACAAAGTGATGGCTAGGTTTGCATTGGGAGTGCTGTGCTTTAGGGAAAATGAGTCTCTTGGCCCACATGTTGAAGCAGCTAAGTAACTTCATAGCCAGGCAGCTCCTGAATAGGTGGTGCTGCCCCAGCCTGTGAGCAGCTGACATTAGGATAGAGTAGGATAAACATGCTGGAAAGCCATTTGGCAAAGCAGGTCTTCCCAAGCTGGATTTCATGATCATCTTTGTACTGTCTTTCTATACAGAGGGAACTAGGGAGCTGCTGAGTACATTTTCAGGTTGACATCATCTGAGTACAAGAGAAGCAGAAAGCAGTCCACTGCTCTGATCCATTTAATGCCAAACTTCAGTCGATAGGAGCAATGCTGTGGAGAGAAGGAGGTTTGGCCTTAATTGGTCATGGGCTGGATTTTAGCCTCCCACAGGACACTTTTCCCTGCTAGCTAATGATCTCCAGGAAGCAAAAGGCAATGCTGCTGTTCACAATGGGTTACAGTACAGTTCAGCTCAGGAGACTGGAACCTCAGGCTGAGCACTTAAAACTCTATTTCCTTGCCTATATTTAAAGCAAAACTCCTATTCTGGGGCTGCCCTGTGTTGATGATCTTTAAACTTTGCTCACTGTAAATGCAATGTAAAGCACCACCTCTTCTCCACCCTGCAGCTTCTGAACCACCTAAAATGTTTCTCTGCAGGTGAAATCACCAGTAGTGGTTTGGGAAGTGGTCTGGTCTGACCCAGCATCACTGCTGAGCTGTCAGGGTGCTCAGTCTGGAACTAGCCATGGCCACAAGCAGGAGAGGGTCCCCCTGCTCCCCTCATCCCTGGCTGTGGGAACTGCTCCTTGCCTGCAGCTTTCCTCTGCCATCACTGGAAGGTTCCTAACTGGCAGCACCTCCATGTCTCTCCTCAGTGTACTATGCTGACCTCACAGGAATGAACGGAAATGGTGGAAATTCAGGTGGGCTCAGGCAGAGCAGGGAAAGGATGGAGGGGCTTCTTTTTTCTCTTCCATCTTTTCCAGGACACAAAGCTAAAGCTGTGGCTGCTGGAAGGTCTGGTCCTTCTTAGGAGGACCAGGAGGCTCCAAACTGGCTGTCTGTGACTTGTGAAGGTTTGGACAGCACAAATGCACTGCCAAACCCTTGTTCTCAAACTGTGCTTGTGTTTGTCCCTAGGTATGCTCCTGTGAGCTGCAGCTGGGTGGGATTCCTGCAGCTTCCTGTGCTGCATCCCACAGGAAGGGGAGAGTGAACCATTTAGCTTACAAGTGCAGTGTTAGTGCCCTGATCACTGGACCATCCTTCCTCCACCTGGCAGAGCCTTTGCTCATGACTGTTAGGGCTGTTCTAACCTGGCCTGAACGGGTGCAGTGAGAGGGCAGGAGGTGAAGCTGGAAGGTAGTCAGTGGATTGCCCTGTTCTTCTCAGGACAGGAGTGAGTCCAGCAGGCCCTGGGAGGGTCAGCCCTCTTGCTCCACTGCTGTTTCAGGCCATCTTCAAACCACACGTCTCCACCTCAGCTTTTGCATTGCAGATGTGTTTTTCAAGCAGCTTGATGTTAGTGAGCTAGACCGTAGTGCCTTACTTAGGATTTAGCAAACACTTCCAAGGAGGAGTCCTAGGGCTGCTAGCCTTTGGCCAACATGGATGTTTCCCTGATTAGTTTGTCCTTTTAAGAGCATTTCTCTCTGATTTTGCTGCTGTTTGTGCTCAACTCCCCAGACTATATAGGAACCTGCCTTGTGTTTACAGCTCCCCACGTCTCTCCTTCAGTTACTCTGGCCCAGACCAGCACTCCCTCTAGAACAATGTGGGAACAGGGAACAGCTCAAACCTGCATATGTTGTGAGATGGAGAATGTTTAGGCTTCTCTTCCCAGGTGGGTCTTTTGGGTCTCACCTGCCCAGCCCCTGCAGGCCAAACTTCTTCCTCTGCTATGGATGTTTGGCACTAGGATGCATTGCTGGGACAATCCAAGTTTACGAAAGCAGTACCAAGCCTGTGGCCCATTTCCCAGCTCAGGGCCACGCTGTTTGTCTCTTCCTGGCTGCAGTGATGCTGCAGGTGCTGGGGGTAGTTGGTTAGTGTGGGGGGAGCCAAGCCCCCCTTGCAGAACTCTCTGGGCTCGTGTGGCCCCAGATGGTGCCCACGCCAGGGGTGTGATTGTATGAAACTGTTTACTTCTGATTTTGCTGTTTACAAGAGGGATGTGGGGTGGGTGGGGGGAACAAGCCAAGCCTCAGGAGGATTGGGAACTGTGTTATCTGCACCAGCCTGCAGCAAGGCGACACCACCGGCATCATGCAGGTGTCACGGGGATCTCCTGGCCAGCTGTGGTCCATGGGGAGGAAAGCAGAGGTGGAGCTGTAGCCTAGAGGGGTTAGATTAGCTCCCCTATATCCCCTTGCTGCTGTGTTTGAGGTTCAGCAGTGCTAGTGACAGATAAGAGTTACCCCTGTGGTCTTCCTTTACTCCTCAGGACCCAGCTCCTTCACATATCACAGGCTCCCCGAGCCTTTCTGGAGCAATAAGACGTAAAACAAGTGTTACCATCGTTGTGGAAATCCTCCATTGTGCAGTGTCTGTCTCCTCCGTATGCAGTACGAGTCTGGGTTTAAGCCTGCCAAGCATCACAGGGGAGCTGCTGCAGGGCACAGACTGGGGTTTGTTTCCCTGGGCTTTCTGCAGGTCAGAACAGGGAAACGCTGCTGCTTTCCTTCCTTACCCCAGGCCTGTGCTGCCCAAGCCTCACACTACAGCTGCCTGGGGCAAGGGTGCTCCTGGTCCCCTTTTTGGCAATGCTGGCATGGGATGGGTGAGCAGAGCTCCGTGCTCCACTCCTCACAGCCCCCATCCCATCAGCCAGGGCAGCATTGGGAAAGCACAGCCCCCATTTCCTTTGCACCGGGGGGCAGCCAGTGCTGGTGCCACTGGTGTGGGAGGAGTTGTGCCAGTGGCTCCTGTGCTCCTCAGCTGGTTACAGGCACATCCATGTGGGCCCTTCATGTCCAGAAGCATTTTGCACTTCAGGGCAGGGTGTCTGGTGGGTGTAGCTGGAAGGGAAGTGCAGGGAGCTGCTCTCTTCCAGCTGTGATCTGCCAGATCATTTCTCTGCAGCCTGCCCAAATGCTTTTAGCCCTGAGGGTGTCTAGGCTGCTGGAAGAGCTCACAGGGGGCACACATGAATGCCTGGTGTTCCCAGCCTGGTGCCTGTTCCCAGCAGCTGCCCAGGCCAGCATGGACCTTCAGCTCACTCACCCAGCAGAAAACAGCAGCTTTGCAGGGTGAGCTGCTTCACTACCACACCAGAGGGGTTCTGGGTGAGCCCCAGGACGGCGGCTCATGGCTGCTCCTGCCCTGCTGAGGGCTCTCCCGGCTCCCTACAGCTCCTGTGCTGAGCTAGCAAGAGCAGAAGGCTTAAACCCAGACTCCAAACTAAAGATAATATTAGTAAATGAGTCTGTATTTTTCTTTTTTTTTTTTTTTTTTTTGCACAGAAGCTGGTTATCTAGGACCTATGTGTGAACAACTTTATATAAATATTTTTTGTACTTGGTTTCCTTGGGTTGGTATGAAACGTTCTATTTAAGTTTTTTGAACACTGTGGATCCCCTGATGTGTATGAATGGCAGAGGCTTTGTAAATTAAGGGACGTTTGTGTGAATAAAGCTATTTGATGGGGTTGAAAAGCCACAAACAACTTGAAACATGATCTCTGTGTGTTTGTCCTTTGCTGTGCTGGCAGCAGTGGGGTTGAAAGGGTGTCCCTTGCAGCAGTGGGCAGACCAAGGCCTTAAAGCTGCTCTGGCTCCATCCTGGAGGGCAGGTCCAGCTAAGCCTGAGCTGGAACTGGGCTAGCTGAACTGACCTTGGGGCTTAGGGCACCAAACCAAGGCACGATGGCCACTGCCAACCAGAATATGGCTCCCTGGTGTTATGAACAAAAGGACCTTCCTGGTTCCCATGGGGACACTGCGGAATTGAGCTAAGTACTGATATTGAAATGTTAATTAGCTGATTGCTTCTGGGAATCACCTACACCCACCCATTCACACTACCATTCTAGGACTGGGAGGCAAAATAGAGGGACCACTGGAACCATGGGAGGGGGTTTTTGGGGATGAAAACACCCCTAAATGGAAGGCTGGGCACAGTGGAGGGGGCTGGATGGGTGCGCTGGCTGGGGAAAAGGCAACCACATCCCCAGTCTATGTCTGACCTGTCACCATAGCCTCCAGAGCACCAGACTGGGCTGTGGGAAGCAGGAGCAAAGGAGCAACACTTCCTGGTGCTACCAGGAGAGGGGAGAGCTGCTGCTGGACTCCGGCAACAGGCTCCGCACATTCCCCCACCCTTCGGCCTTGTAGGAAAGGAGAGAGGATGGTCTGCTGATCGGGACTTCAGATACAGGCTGCACACCTCTTCACCTCCGGCTACCAGGGTGCCCCAAAGACTTCAGGGACAGACTCTGCACGCTTTCTCCCCCTTCGGCTACCGGGATAGCTACAGCAGTGGGGGCGAGCTCCGTGTTGAGCCCCCTGCCCAGCTAATCTTTTTAATAAAGAGCTGAACATTAATAAAGGCATAAACCCTGTTCATTACACCTGGCATGTGGCACTTGTGGCCCTTTAGCCTTGCCCTGGATTAGGATTAAACCTGTTCTAGATGCAGACACCAAGTAGGACATTGTGATTAGTGGGACAGGCAAGCTTGGCCTCTGCCCCTACAGAAACACCTCCCTGTCCTGCCCCTTCCTCCTCCTCTGGCCACAAGCTGGCAACCCTGTGGTTCAGGACCCAGAAAGGACCAGCAGCCCCTCACCCAGCTGGCTGCCTGCAAACCCCACAAGGAAAACAGCCAGCAGAACTACCACTTGAGTAGCCACAATCAGTTTCTCCCTTTGCACAGATCCTCTGCCCCAAATCCCAGGCAACCAAGCCGGTCACAGCACCTGGGAGCCTCCAGTGCCACAATTGCTATCCACGATGAGAAAAGCATCACGAAGCTGAGCTGCATCCTGTAGCTGCGAGAAGTTTCCCTGTGGGTGATGTCCACGGGAGTCCAGCAGCCTGGGGCCGCCCGTGGGACACAGGCTGTGCTGGCACCCTCCAGCCCTTGCGTAAGAGCCCCGCAGCCTCGCACGACCCGCGGCCGCCGCAGCAGCGCCCGGGACGTGCCGGGCAGCCAGTCCTCCCCTGCGGCAGCCCCAGCCCCGCCGGCCGCACGGCCGTCAGCATTGTGCTCCTTAATCGCTGCCGACAGGCACCTAAAATGGATGTTTTCAGCCCAGCGGGGCCGCAGGGAGCTGGTCGAGCACAGCCGGAGCGATGCCGAGGGGCCAGAGCGGCCCCCCTCACTGGCTGGCAAGGGGGCCCCAAGCTGTGTTTCCTCCTGCTTCCTGCTGGGTTATCTCGGGCATCGATGGCTCAGCACCCACTGTGAGGGGCAGCCTGGGGTGCTCAAACCTCCCCCCTCCCCAGTCCTGCCCAGAGCATCCTGCCTGCAGGCACGGATGGCTGCATTGGCTCCAGCCACACTGGCCCCCGGTGTGGGACAAGCCCCAGGACTGTCCCTGTCATGGTGACAAGTGCAGCTGCAGAGACCCGCTGTGCTACACTGCTGTTCCCCACCAAATACAGTCACCCCCAAAACCTCTGTCACAAATGCTGTGGCACCTCCGAGAACACTTCTGCTCTTTTGACTTCCCCCTGGTTTAAGCTACACCAGTGACAAAGTTCTTGTTGCCTCCAGGCTCACGGCATCTTGCTCGTCTCTGTGACCAGACACTAAATGTGCTCCATGAGCCCCACAGTCCCTGACTCCCAGCTCAGCCCTTGCAAAATGGAATGAAACTGAATCCCAGCAGGAGCTTGGGGTTGGAGCCTGGCTCACCTCTCACGTGTGCTGCTGGTAAGGGCAGGTGACCACAAAGCACAGCAGAAAAGCACCACTAATGAGGAAGTTGATGTCAGTCACCAGGAGAGATGTTTCACTCTGGATTTGTTCTCTGGAGGCCTGCTATTTCATATGCAAAGAGGTTTGCTGAACTCCACAAAGGTGCTTCAAGCATTTGACAGCTGACAGGATCCCCCAGGAGCCACCAGCCCTGTGCTCCTCAGGGACCAGGAGTGGGGCATGTGCTGGGGCAGAACTGCACGTGGCAAAGGCCACGGCCAGGCAGCAGGGCCAGGGTGGGAAAGGCAAGGACAGCCCTGGCAGCCACTATGTCCATGAGACCATTCACAGTCCTGAGGGCCAGCACCAACCTCACCTGCAGGGTTTAAACCTCAGAGTAGATGTGAGGTGCTGCTGCAGCCATGGCTTTGCTCTTCCTCTCTCTGCTTGCACACAGGAACATTTTCATTTTCAAGAGCCTCCTCTCCACAGAGGCTGTGTTTTACAGCTGAAGCACTAAGTCATTCATCACAAAGCATAAATCCAGATTTCTTTTAAGATCTCCTGAGCTCCTCAAGCAGCAGCACTTCAGCAGCCCTCGCTGGGCCAGAGCGACACCAGCTGCTGCTTGAGCTGGTGGGAGGAGAGCAAGGTCCATTGTATGGGCAAAGGACATTCATTTGCCTCATCCCCACACTGATGAATTGCTCCACTTGCCCGTGTCAGGCTCCAGCACAGCAGAGGATGAACAGCTAAAGCTGCACTAAGCCCACACACTCCATTGAGCCGAGAGATGACTCAGAGGAGGCTCTGGTGCGGGCGGAGGTGACAATGAACACCAGGGACAAAAGCTGAGTGAGCGGGGACTCTGCTCTCCTCACTGACCCACTGTGAGGCAGAAGCCTGGACCCTCCTCACCCTCTGTCCCCCTGTTCAATGGCAGGACAGTCACAAAGGTTCTCAGAGAGCCCAGCCCCAGTGCTCTGCCACACAGCAGGCAAGGCTGTGTATGGCACCAAGCTTAAATACATTTCATCCCATTGCACACAATATCCCAGCAGCTCACCAGCTCAGAGAGGAACCCCCCATGTGTGTGGAATGGCTGCAGTCCCTGTCCCTCCTTCTGCACCTGCAGCCCTGCTCAGGGGACCCTGGGGATGGAGCAGGGGGAGCAGCATCGCCCAAACCACCTCCTGATTCCACCCAAGGCTTCAAAAAATGTAATTTTTGCCTGCAATCTGTCTCAAATGCATTGTGCAGTCTGCCCACCCCACGCACACCCCACCTGCCTCTCCCCACAGTAGAAACTGCACGTGGCAGCAGCAGCAGCTTCTCTCAGAGCCACTTCGGGTCAGTCTCAGTTCCGTGAACAAAAGCTGCTTCCCCAGCTGATTTCCTGACAGAGCTGATGGCCTGTGCCCCTCTGGGGACCCAGAAATTGCTGGGAGGCAGCAAGGGAGGGAATAAAGGACTATTTCCTCTTCCAGAGATAAGATCTCTAAACAAGCTTCTCAGCCAAGAACTTTTAATTTTTTTTTATTTTACAGGTTTTGCAATGGAATCTTATTCTCCAGAATTGCATCCGCCTCCAACCCCACTTAGAGCTGCCAAAGCCTGCACTTCCCCCGGGACCAGCCTGCAAGTGGCAGAGATGGATGGGATGACGTGGGCATGACTTCACCCTTCTGTCCTGCTGCTGGAGCCAGGGGCTGTCAGGATTCCCAGAGGGAGCCCCCTGCTCTGGCCCTGTGCTGCAGCCCTGCCCCAGCCTCGGGGCTGGATGAGGCCCCGGGGAGAGCACCCTGAGAGCAGCAAGACAACATCAAAGCCCGACATCGCTCCAGGCTCTGACTCTGCTCCCTCCAGACAGATCCAGCCCCTCAGTCACTCCTGTTAACCCAGGAAGGGCCAGTGTCTGTGGTCGTGTGAAAGGTACTCCTGCCTCCCCTGAAAAGCTTTCTGGGAATCAGTGAGAGCACTAAACTGGCTGTGCAGAGTTCACCTTCCTTTCTCCACAAACCCAAGCAGGTCATTATCTCTCTGTGAGCCTCAATCCCTTCTTGAGGCACAGACATGCCCCAGTCCTGGCCCTTCACACAGACAAATGTTTCTCAAACCACTGTGGCATTCAAGAAATAAAAGCCCCTGCCTTGCTCCTGCCCTGGCAGTTTGCAGTCCCCCTTGCTTGTAGGCTGTTGTGGGATCAAACGCTTCAGGCTGATTTATCCACGGGAGGTGGAAGCCCAGACAGATGGGAGGGAATGAAAGCCCAGCTGGGTGATAAATCACAGCAGGGCAGCTCTGCCTGCCCTGCTCTGCGGTCAGCGCGTTCCCTGCGGGACCAACGCTCGAGCTGTGTCCATGTCCCATCCCTGGGGAGGGCAGACTCCAGCTCCCCAGGGGTCACATTATCCCAGCTGTGCTCCCCGCCAGGCACAGCCCCTAGCACTGACCAGGAGACAAAGCTGCAGGCTCAGCAAGCTTCCCACTCCCCGTCTTTGCTCTTCCACATCCAAGGAAACGTGATCCCCTTGGGAAGTTTCCTGGAAAAAGGGGAAGCACACTCACTGCCAGCAAGGGATGTCTCGTGGGATCTGGGACAGGACAACTTGCCTTGAACTTACGCTCAAGGACGTCTGTCTTGCAAAGCTCAGCACAGCACAAAGAGATCCGAACGGGCTTTTGATGAGCTTCCAGCAAGATAAAGGAGCTCCCCTGACCCTGCTCCATCTTCCCCGAGTGAGATTATCAATAAATCAGCGCCGCTGGAGCCTGCGGCTCAGATGGGTTCTCGACTCTCACGTCCACACGTGCTTGAATTAATGTCACCGCTGGAGAAAGGAGGGAGTGTCCATCCCAGGGGTCCCCCTTGGTGCCAAGACTTGTCCAGGCTGTCCATCCATCAGCAGGGGAGGAAAGCAGAGCCTAGGAGGCAACTGCTCCTGAGGAAATTTGGGGCTCTCAGCCCTGCGTGATCGAGAGGCTCAAACCAGAGAAGATTTTTGTCCCAAACCAGCCTGCAAAACCCCAAATTTATTGACCTGCTCTATGCAAACAGCCCCTACAAAGTCTGACACGTCCAGGCTTTGGGGCTCCCTCCTCGGGTCCCATTAGTGGGTGTAATGAGGTGGAGATAATTGCTGCCTAGGGGACACAATTAACTCTTCCCTGGTCCAGCTGGGGCTTTTGCATCCCACAAGAGCAATTCCCTCCCTCCTTCCCCTGGGTTCCTTAGAAAACTTCAATTCCTCTTCCTTCTCAAAGTGAGCCTCTGAATCAGAGTCTGACGAACGCCACGAGTTCACTGATGTGTGGCTGTGATTTAGAGTTGGAATATATTTGGAATGTATAATTTATTTCAGGTATCTAAGGCACCAGTGAAACTGGGAGCAAGCAGTGAGTAAATCAGTCATACCCTTGTGATGATGGGGGCTGGAGCCTTTATGTTGCTCTAAAAATCCTGCTTCCATGCAGCCAGGTGAATATAATGAAGGATGGGTACTACTTGGGGCTGCAGGGATAACTCAGGTACTTTGAAGGAGATGATGTTGGGAGATTTAATGACAGTGCTGCCACTGGGACACAACCTCTAGCAAAAATGTCAGTGTCAGCCCTTTGTCCTGGGACAGGGATCACATTGAACCAGGTGCTACCCAAAGAGCTGCTCCAAACCTGGCACCCACCTCCACCTGCCAGGTACCACCTGAAAACAGCAGAAGAGGAACCAGGCATGAAGTCCACCCTCCTCCCTGCCTCTGTAGTGGTTGCCTTTACAGCAAATCTCTTTTCCAGAAATGCAGATGTGAAATATGAAGACAGAAATTGCCAGCGACTTTTAATTTGGGTTCTGCCAATTTTTCTGTTCCAGCTATTGATTTTCCATAAAGATTAATCCTTGCTCCCAGCCTTCTCTGACAGGCACTATCTGGATGTTTTGCTTACCCTGAGTGTGGAAATATATGTTTTATTAAGTGTCAGAACTCACTAATGAGAAGAAGGAGGAAAATCAATTGTCTGCTTATATCTTGATCTCAGACAGGACTAACAAGTTATTTTGATGCTGTGGACAAGACAGGCAGAGTGACAAACAGAGTGACAGTGGCTGTCAGCTCTGTCACAGAAACAGCTCAGTTGATGAGGGGGGCAAAAGGTTACATGGTTGGAGCTTCAAACACATTTGTATGTGTATTAATTCAAAGAGATTCATAGAATGCTATAAAATCCTGCAGTTGAATTGATGATCACTGTTGCAAAGGGATGGAAAACACTAAAATTTCAGCTGTAGACTGTAAGCAGGTTTATTCTCCCATCCCTAAAGCCAAGAAAACAGCTTGGCCAGCAGCTCAGGGTAGGGGCAGCCAAAGGGATTCCATTTTTCCACACTGAAGTTGGGATTCAGGTTAGTACTTATGGCAATAGAAGTACAAGCAAGCTCAATGCAAGTCTCTGCACAACTCCAGCCATAAAGCCCATTTCAAACATGCACCGTGCTGTGTTCAGATGGAACAAGATGAGCGTTAAAGACCCTCCCAGACCAAGCCATCCTGTGATTCTGTGATTCCATGATTCCTCCTTGGGCATCTGGCACAGGGCCCAGCTGGAACAGGAGTCAGGGTAAGCTGGGCCTCCACGGGACTCTTCTCACACCCTCAGACCACCAAGGCTGATTGCAAGGGACAACTCCATTTCCCAGCACAGGCAGTCCAAACAACAGGATTGAGACTCATCACATGAGCACAAACATTCATTTCCCACAGAAACTTTGTGCAATTATCAAATACTAATCTCTGCTGGCCCTCCTCCCCAAACAAGGCTACCAACCTGCTTTCACTCCTATTTGTTATCTTCCTTGTCTGTTAGAGGATCACACCTGACAGTTGTATAGTTAATCTCTTGGCAGCTGTGAAATGAAATGGTAAGCTCTGGCTGCCTTGAGAAGATACATTGATTTCTTAAAATGACACATCACCTCCTCCCTTGATGTTCAAGCAGGAGCCCAGGGCTGGCATTATGAATCCTGCCTGTCATTCAATTAAAAAAGCTTAGCGGAGATGCTCCAGCTGAGCACACCAGACAGCATTAAGGCTAAGCCCTGACCCAAAGATTCAATAGCAGGGAGTATGAAGGCACCTGCAGCCCCAGAGACTTGACCAGTTTGCTAATGAGTTCACCAGCTGTGGCATGGAGCCTGCCACCTTGAACCAGACAAGCCACTCTCTTCTCCACAGCAACACAGCTGACTGGGCAGCCAGGTCCCGTAGGAAAGCAGAGCAGGAAAATCCCTTCCTTCCCAGAAGGAAGTTCACTGCACTTAATGGCGCATTCTATATCCTATTTCAACACAGCTCTTTCATAAGGATTATGACACTGTGAAACAACCTCAGTCTTACTGTGGAGAGTGAAGTGCTGGTGTCTGGCCTCAGATGGACTTTGCAAGATTCTCCCGCAGCAATGCCATAAAGCCCAGAGGGCTTTATATGAGATTTAGATGGGATATTAGGAAGTCTTCCCTGTGAGGGTGGGGAGGCCCTGGCACAGGTTGCCCAGAGAAGCCACAGCTGCTCCATCCCTGGAAGTGTCCAGGTTGGACGGGGTTTGGAGCAACCTGGGATAGTGGGAGGTGTGGAAGTTGTCTCTGCCCATGGCAGGGGGTGGAACAAGGTGACCTCCAGCCCAAGGCATTTTGTGAACTTGTGATTTCACGGTTCCAGCTCCCCTGGTTCCACCACCCCATTGTGATGCAGCGGCGGGCCCCGAGCACCGCAGCGTTGCCCCGTGTCCCCGCCGTGTCACCGCTCCGCAGACGCCGCGGACACGTCTGGTTGCGCGGGCAGCGCAGGCCCGCTCTCCCCACGACGCCGCTGTCACCGAGCCCGAGGCCTCTGACGTCCATGGCTGGGGCGTGGAACAGGATGAGCTCTAAGGTCTTTCCAACGCAAACGAGTCTGTGAATTACGGGTACGAACCATTCCAGGGGCTGTCCTGGTTCGGCCGCAGCTCCCCAGGCCGAGGGCGCGCCGTGACAATGGCCACGTCCTGCGGGGCTGGGCCGGGACCGGAGCACCTGGACACTGCTCCCGGGGTGGGAACAGCAGCTGGACACAGCTGGAACAGCACCTGGACACTGCTCCTGGGGTGGGAACAGCAGCTGGACACTGCTCCCGGGGTGGGAACAGCACCTGGACACTGCTCCTGGGGTGGGAACAGCACCTGGACACTGCTCCTGGGGTGGGAACAGCAGCTGGACACAGCTGGAACAGCACCTGGACACTGCTCCCGGGGTGGGAATAGCACCAGGACACAGCTCCCAGGGTGGGAATAGCACCTGGATACAGCTGGAATAGCACCTGGACACTGCTCCCGGGGTGGGAACAGCAGCTGGACACTGCTCCCGGGGTGGGAACAGCACCTGGACACAGCTGGAACAGCACCTGGACACAGCTCCCGGGGTGGGAATAGCAC
>QUSF01000037.1:5332191-5382766 GCA_003676055.1 Chloebia gouldiae
GGGAATAGCACTTGGATACAGCTGGAATAGCACCTGGTCACAGTTCCTAGGGTGGGAATAGCACCTGGGCACAGCTCCCGGGGTGTGACAAGGTCGGCCGGGGCCGAGCGGGCAGCCCCTGGGTGCCCCTGCGGCCTCCCCAAACCCCAGCCTGGGTGAACTCAGAGCCCCTCCTGGGGTGATGCAGCTCCTCCCGGCTGCAAACAGAGCAGCAGTGCAGGGAATACAGCCAGCCCTCCCTGGCAGGAGGAGAAAAAAAGGATGTAAAAACACGGGAAAAAGCAAGGGAAAATAAGCACAATGACAGCTCGGTCTGTAGGCAAACACATTGCTTGGCAGAGCCAAATCCCTCCAAGAGTGGGGAATGTCACCTGGCACATGTGCTGGTCCTGCTGCTTCATACACGATGCTGGGAGCTGGCACTGTTTTGGTTTAGGTCGGGTTTTTTTGTGGAAAGAAAAAAGTGAAAAGGAAATACAGCTTGTTTTTCTTCAGTTGACAGCTCTCTTGGAAGATAAAGTTGCAAATGAATGACTTACTACAAACTGTGGTGCAGCTCAGGGCCAGACGCTGAAAGCTTTACAAATGCTTGGAATTCCTATGAGGAAGGTGTTATTAGCTCTGTTATGAATTTAGGGAAAATGAGGCCAAGAAAAATGGCTTTGTTAAGTAGATCTCACTATCTAGCTTCTACAGGGCATGTAAGAATTAAGATATCCCAATTAGATCTTAGTTTCAGAATATTGTATTTATTTTGTTTTCAAATCAAGTGTATTTAGCTTGTGAAAGCCACCTAAATATCCATCTGGGTTTTCATTACAGTATCATTGACAACAGAGACACAGGCATTTATTTAGCTAATTGCTGTTTGTGGTACATAAGCTGTGTGAGCCACAGGCACTTCAGCTAAAGCACAACACAGAAACACCTTCCACCTTGGCACAGATGGCACCATGAGCCAGGGCACATCTTTGCCAGTAAATGAAGTATAAAATCATCCCAGAATGGTTTGAGTTGAAAAGGACCTTGAAGCTCATTTCATTCCAATGCCCTGCCATGGGCAGGGACACCTTCCACTAGACAAGGTTGCTTCAAGCCCCATCCAACCTGGCCTTGAGCACTTCCAGGGATTAGGGCAGCTACAGCTTCTCTGGGCAGTCTATGCCAATGCCTCACCACCCTCACAAGAATTTCCTCCCAATATCCAATCTAATCCTGTCCTCTGTCAGTTTGAGGCCTTTCCCCCTTGTCCTGTCACTCCAGACCCCTGTAAACAGCTAAGATTAAGCCAGCAGAAGTAGTGCTGCAAGAACCACTGCCTCAATGCCCCCAGAGCAAACTGTTACCTGTTTACAGGTGCTTTACATGTGTGTCATTCTCTTGCTGTACGCTGCAGAAAATCCCAGTAGACCTCATGGTCTGAAATGATTCAAACGAAACCCAAAGATAGGGAAAGCATCACATCACAGAAAACACTGTCAGGTTATGACTGTCAATCCACTGGTGAAGCTAGAACAGGGAAAATGCTGTCATTCCTCTTGGAAGCTGTCGTGAGGTGGCACTCGGTGGATTGTGTTGTTCTGCCTGCTGCATTCCAGCTCATGTGGGGGCAGAGGGTTAATTTGAATCACCAATGTGATTATGTATCTGTAGGAACTGGCTGAGAAGATGGGCCTCAAACCTCAACAGCCTGGCAAATTACAAAGAGAGAAAAATAGGCATCTCCAGAGAGGCAGAAGAATGGAAAGAAATTGCTTACAGGAGTACAAAGGCAGCTAATTAGAATGAAACAAGATAATAAGATAGGGAGAAATTTTGGCAGAGTGTATCAGAGAATAGCTCCTGTCAGTGAATCTATTAAGTAGAGGCAGAACCTCTCAAGGGCGGGTAGAGGGAGACCAGTTGGAACACATATAAGTAGAGGATACAAAACATTAGACACCAGACAAGTATAAAGGAAAATTCCTATGGAACTACATCTAGTCTGACAGTTCTTTATAAGCTAAGCTTTAATTAAGAGAGAAGAGTCACAGCCATGATTGTACTCCCTCACAGCTGCTTTTCCTTTGGTCCTTAATGTCATTATTTTTGCTTTCCTACACAGCACCCAAGTTTTGGAAACATGGCTAAGGTTTGGCATGAGACTGAAACCACTTTGGACAGTACCCCACCCAGAGAAGAACAGGACGAAAATGCCACCATGAAGCAGTACCTGAGAAACAAAAACCTTGTTCTGGAATTCCTGCACTCTGACCTGAACCCCCACCACCTCCAGTACCACTGGAACAAAGTTCATCTTCTGAAGAAGTGTTACTTTTATTTGAAGTTTGAGCCCAGACACGTGTGCGTGAGAGACCAGAACAATATGATGATTTTTGCTGACATCTTGCAAATAGCAAACCCCTGCCAACTCCAGAAGATCAAGAAGGTGGGAAGAAAACAGACTGAAATCCAGCTGGCACTGTTAACTGAGCTCTTGGAACAGCTGGAACGAGGTCGGGAGGAGCTGAGCCGTTACGTACAGATCTGTGACGTAGAAGCTTTCCTCTCCCAGTGGAACTTGAATATAAAGAGAGTGCTCAAGCTCTCCATGTTTCTCAGTAAGCTCATTTCCTTGGAAGAGCCAAGGAAGCTCCATGTCAAGCACAGTTTGGTGTCACAGATACATCTTGGAGGTGCCCTACACCCTCCCATTACTTTCACTCTCTATACGAAGAAGCCGCCGATTTTTGATCGGACGGAGTCGTTCGCATGCCAGACCTGGGCCCAGCTGAAGTGGTTCACTGAAAGTCAGGAATCGCACCTTGAACGATGGCAGCTGGAGATGAAGCTGGTGACAGATGACAGTCAGACAGAACCAGGATACCGTCAGACCCAGGAGGTCATCTCCAACCCATGTGTAATCAACCACCTGATGCCTGGCAGGTCGTATGAGTTCAAAGTGAGGAGGTCTGACACTCACACGCTCGTCTACTCGCAGTGGTACGACTGCATTATACTGAAGACAAAAACTCACCCTGCTGAGGACACCAAGGAAGCCCCCAACCGCAGCCTGATGAGGCGGCTCACAAGACCGACTCCCTCAGTTTAATGGTTTAATGAAAAAGATGAATAAGAGTAATTAAAAATAAATTGTTTAAAGAGTTTGCTTTAAATCAAACTTGTTCTGTTTTCAACAGCAATTTTACAGGTGCCTTCCCAAATCTCTCCAGATTAGCAGTAACCCATTTGAAATTTCTCACAAAAAATAACATCTTTAGGCAACATTTGGCACTCAATGGTTTGTTCCACTGCCAGAGACAATGGTGGCAGCAGCCAGAACCAGAAAATCTTGAAGGACACCTCTAAAGCAGAGCACAAGAGACAGAAGCACCTCTACCATCCAGTGCTTTCCATCCACTGAAGGCTGCTCAGTGACAACTTCTTCCAATGATGTTTTGGGTTTGTGTTGTCCTTCCTCCAAAACACCTGAACTCAATTCTTAAACTCTTCAAATCACCCACCCAGCCTTATGTCCATCACTGGTTTCTCTCACCCTCTACACCCTGTGTAGGTACCTAAGCATGACTTCACCCCTCTACAGTGCACGAAAAGATCACTTTAATTAAAAAAAAAAAAACCAAACAAAACCCAACAATAAATAATCCCCAAGCCTCCCAACAAATAGGGAAGGGTAATACATCAATGTGTAAAAAATTATTTTCTGCCAAAAACCTGCAGTTAACATTAATTTTCTTTTTTACCATTTGGTTCAGTCCAAACAGAGTTGTCCCCACACAGATTCTAGTCAAACCATCACATAAACAGACCTTTTAGTAATAAAATTTATTATTTAAATAAATTCAAATAATTTTTACAATTATGGCTTAAATATCAAAAAAGGAATGTTGAGATTCATTCTTATGAACAGTCAAAGCAGATAAAAATATTGGTATCCAAAAGGTCATTTGAGGTTTGCTGCAAGTCACAGACATACAAAATATAAAAACCTGCCCCATTTCAAGTTCCTTAATTCAGACTTCATGACACTTGACATTTCATTTCTATTTTTAAAAACCCCATCGATTTATTGCAGTAAATTGATTGTCCTACACAGATCTGTCCAAATCCTCAAAAACAGTCCAGCCTGCCTGATGCTGGGCTCACTACTGGCTGCCTGCACAGGTTCCCCTTCTTCAATTTGTGCTCAAGCTCATGCTAAGGAAATTAAGTTAATGCTGTTGGATGAACTGGCATTTGTGTCCTGCAGCCATGTGCTTCTGTCTTTGACTGTGGAGAACACAGAGCCTGTGTCTGGACAGATGCCCTGGGCACCACACTGCCAGGGTGTTCCTATTAGGATTACCAAAAGTTTGGTATTTTAAGAATATTGCTCGAACATAAAATTCTTCCAAAAGTAAATTCAAAACTCTGCATGCAAATGAAACCAGGCTAATTTGAACTTTTTTTCCTCTATTGATTTCTATGATTCACTCCATGAGCATAAGGACAAGAACATGATACTCAGCTGTCACTACAGTCTATAAACAGTTTAATTGCACTTTCTGCTATCCCTGACTATTGCATGACCAGCTCTCCAGGAACCTCCTGACAACACCAGCAGCCCGAGGGCCCAGCCTGGCTGTAACTACTGCTTGGGTGCATTTCCTAATCACCAGTTATAAAATACATCCTCAGAGGAAAAAAAATAACCTACATACATACATACATATATATATATATATATATATATATATATATGTTGTCTTGCAACACAGAAGTTACCAAGCAAAACATTTCATTCTACCTCCATGGTGTAGAAATAAACAGTTTTTTCCCCACTAAGGACAAAGGGAGTTGCTTTATAAGGGCTCCCTCTTGGCCAAACCCCCTCCAAGAGCACTGACTGAGCCACTACATCAAGGGTGAGGCTCCTTGTTTGTGTTACATGTATGAAATAACCAGCACAAAACCCAGGAGAGAAACTCTTCACTTACAGGAGATAATGAAAATGAGACCCACTGGTTCTAAAGGAATCAAGGTGGCTTTGTGAAATGAAGCTGGCACTGTGCTAAAGTAGTTATCACAACAATTCCAGCATTTTTTGCAAGTCTCTATAGCATCTGGGAGCTAGATTATTTCATTTCAGTAGTCCAAAGAATGATCCACAGACAATCTTATTTTGGAATTGCAATAATATTTGCTAATCAGGCTGGTGCAGAATCTTTTAAGATCCCATGCAGGATGACATCAAAAAGGAACAATGAATTTTACACCTTACTAGCTTTTACCAAGCATCTTTAGAACCAGCAGGAGATACTTCCTATGGGTTTTTATCCTTCACAGAATCGGCAGCCATATGCCACTTTTATGCTTCAGTAGGACAAGAGCAAGCCTGGGTGGTCTTTGGCATACAGCTCAAACCCCCCAAAGAGAGACTGCAGGAAGGTAGCTTAAACTAGGAAGAGAACAACAAAACCTCCCCATATGTTCTGGAGGCAAGTCTAACACAGAGTCATGAGAAGAAACACAGCGTTAAATTGAGACTTTTACAGACACAATGATTTCCTATTGCCATTCCTCCACATGGGAAAGAGCCATGCTGGATTTCAGTTGCAAACAGGACACAATTCCTCCTGCCATAGCGCTGTGACATCACAGGGATCCACACCACGAGGAAAACTTGTGTGATTGCATCTCAGCTCCATCCCACATGAACACCTAAGGCCAGCCAAGCATGTGGTTTGGGGAGAGCCGAGGCAGGCACTTCATACATTCAGAATTGAAATGAGATAAAAGACACCCTCCCTCAAAATTGTCATGCTTCCAAAAGCAGCTCCATGATTTTCAGAGGGCACCATTCACCACAATACACCTCTACCAGCCACATGTCACTGGGTGAAAGCAGCCTCTCTGGTGAACCACAGCTTCCAGCTCACAGCAGTTTGGCTACAGAAAATATAAAAATACGTTATACGCATACACTCCTTCTCTGCTCTTAAAAACTCAGGCCATAAGGCTGTGAAACAAATTCACAGAGTTAAAAGTTAATAAATTAAAAGCAGCTTTAAAAAAAGTGGGGTAGGAAAGGGAGGGGGGATCAACAGGAGATTTCAAATAAAATTCTGAACAGTTTAAAATGGGCTGACAAATCCCAATGTTTCCTAGTAGGAGAGGTCCTCGCTTTTCATTGCCTTTATGCTGGTGAGGACAACCTCCTTTGTACAAAGAACACTTAAATCTATTTACAAAATCACCTTGGCCTTGCTGCTGCAATATTTACATGCTCAGAGAACATCATTTTGGCTAGACAAAGAGTGGTGCATGCATCTCTGATTGCTTTCCTCCTTCACTTAAAAAAAAAAGTAAAAAGTGAGAAGTCTTAAAAATCTTTTGTCCTTGGATTTAAAATGAGAGGCAGTACTCAGAAGCTTTGGTCCTCCATGTCAAACAGCATCTTGCTGCGTTGCTCCACTGCACGCAGTTGTTCCACCCCGATGAACAGACTGAGCATTTGATCCCCAAAATGCAACCCTGACAGCTGGAGTAAATATTTGGTCCCCCCAAAACTGCAGCTGCAGTAGGATGAGGGTTCTGCTGAGCAACTTACAAAAATAGTATGATCATCAGTAAAGTCACATGCCCATCATCTATCTCCAATGCCTTTTTGGTTTGCTAGAATTGAAAGTTCCTGCCCAAGATTGCACTGATTAAAAACACCTCAAGATGCTGAAGCAGACGCTGAAGCTGAGTTGTCACAGTGCAGGAAGCTCCCAGATCCCCCGCTGCATTTGGCTCTGTAGGTCACTGAACAATGGAAAGATTTGGTCCTTCCCAAGGCACACATACTGCAGTTCAGGCAGAGAGGGCCCATCCTCACCGGGACAGGGCTGGGGTCCTCCTGACACGGATCTCCTGGGCTGCCGTGCAGCTGTTGTGGCGGTAGTAATGCTGGACCAGTCTCTTCCACAAAGGGTTGCACTCCAGGAGGTACCGGTTCCCTGTGGGCAGCAGGATGGGGACAGCAGGTTAGTGGCTAGAAGAGGCTTGGCTGATACCATTTTTGTCTATAATCTCTAGCTGGGTCACTTGCAGGGACATATCTGTGAAATCTCAGCTCCCTTTTCCATGCTGTCATATCTGTGAGCAGCTTCCCTACACATCACAGCCTACACCAGCATGATTAGGAGTAAAATGAGCAGCCAGGTTTCTGTCAGGACAGAGTTCTAGCATGAAAGCAACAGAAACAACATAGTCCAAAACAAAGAGTGAGAAAAACTAACTATACTTGCTGCATTTAAGCAGCAAGCTTTGCCCAGATTCCCCAGTTTCAAAACCCCAGACTAAAGGGCAGAAGAATAAACCAAGATCACTGGTTGTACTAGTTTGGATCACCATCCCTTTATCCAAGAATCCCATTCCCCTGAAGGCTTGTGCATGGTCCAAGGATACCAACCTATGATGCAGAGTCCTTCCTGAGCTCGTGTGATGCCAACATTGACCTGGTTTGGGTCAGTAATAAACCCCAGGTATTTCTTCTGCCAGCTCTTTGTGGGCTTCGTATCGATCTCAGACCGGGGGCAGGACCGTACAGTTGACAGGATCACATATTTCCATTCACTTCCTAGAAAGGGGAAAGAAACCAGATTTTCTTAGAGGGAAGCATCTGGCCATAGATAGAAGCATCTACTCCACAGGACACTCATTTCTCTACTGCCATCCTCTGGGTTTCTCCAGCTTTGGAGGCCTTTGGACTCCTGGTCATTGCTTTCCAAGGAGAACAAAAGTCTTCTGGCAGTTCTCTAACACCCTTTTCAGATATAGAAGCACAGAATCACAGAATGGTTTTGTTTGGAAGGGACATTCTGTGTTCTAACTTCCCTGACATGGGCAGGGAACCTTTCACTAGAAATCTTCCACTACAGATCCTTCACCTTCCTGCCTTCAGCAGCCTCACCCTGCCCAAGTACTCCAGAAGCTTCTAAAGGATTTGTTATAATCACAAATCACCCAGAAATCTGGTCTTCCATGGCTGAAATGACCCTGGGGTAGAAGGTTTGCTCAAAGACTGTATCTGTGAGCAGCTCCTCAGGAAAGCAGGAGGGGACAGACCCAACCCTCCCCCTCCTGTGCCCTGACCTTGACTCTTCATGATGGTGCAGACGGTCACCCCGCGGACGCCCTCCCTCTGCAGGCTCTTGTTGATCTCGGACACCTGGGCGCTGTAGGGGCTCAGGATGGCGATGCTCTCCGGCCGGATGGTGCCATCTAGAGTCAGCTGCTTGGCTATCCTCACCTGCGGAGACCGGCGTCCTGCTCACCGGGGAGCCGTGCTGCAGGGAAGAGCCCCCCAGCACCCCTCCCCGGGCCAGCCACGGCGCCTGCCTCACGGTCACCTTGTCCTACACCTGCCTCTGCCCAGGGGCGTCCTGCTGTGCTCCAGACCCGGGAGGCACCAGGCAGACACTGCTGATCTTTATATCTTTATCATCCCTCCACAATTCCAGCACAGCACCCTCCCTTCTGCATCCCCAGCGATTCCCCAGGCCCCTGCTCACCGCCTGCGCCACTTCCTCCAGGTTAGCTTTGGAGTTCTCATTTCCTTCCTCGGTAGAAATCATGAGGGAGTGCTCCTTCCCTTCCACGTGCCCGAAGATGATGGGGCAGCAGTTGTTACCTCTGTGGTGGAGCACGCTGGGTTTCCGAGCAAGCTGAGGATACGTTCTCAGCCGCCTTTCATAGAACTCCTGGGATGGGAACTCACAAATGCCCTTGTGCTGGCAAAGAAAAGGAGGGAAACTGAGGTGAACAAAACCCAGTGAACTTCTCAGCCTGCAGCATCTTTCTGGGCAGGTTTCAGCACAATGCCATTCTGCTGGAGCTGGCACTGGAATATTCCAAGATATAATCCTGTGTCTAGGAAGGGGAAGCACTAGTGCAGCCTATCTGATGCTTAAGGCAAGCCTCGATTTTCTGTGATGGAGAGAAGACAATCCCCTGGAGGGCCTCACCATGCGGTACTGCGTGTCCAGCATCCACGCCTGCTCTTGGTAGCGCTCAAAGAGAGACGTCTCCATGCCAAGAGTCTTGCAGACATCATTGTTAACCACCGGCCGCAGCTGTTTGTGATCCCCCAGCAAAACAACCTGGAAGGAAGAGCAGACACCTCAGCTGCGAGGTGGTGGCACTGCAAAGGCCATCAGCTCTTTGAAAGGCTGTTTGCACAAAGACATTTGGTGGTACTTGTTTATGTTACACTTACAGCAACCTCAGCCAAAGACCACATTGGACATGACATAAAGATCCTGTCCTAGATAATGTTTCCATCTGATGGGAGGAACACAAAGAACCATAGAATTCTAGAGTCACAGAACAGTTTGGGTTGGAAGGAGCCTTAAAGCTCATCCTGTTCCATGGGCAGTGACACCTTCCACTAGACCAGGTTGGCCCAAGTCCCGTCCAACCTGGCCTTGAACATTTCCAAGGATGGGGCAGCCACAGCTTTTCTGGGCTCACTGTGCCAGCGCCTCACCACCCTCACAGAGAAGATTTGTTTCCTAAGAGCAATGTAACTCTGTCGTCTGTCAGTGTGAAGCCATTCCTCCTTGTCCTGTTACTCCATGCCCTTGTCCAAGGTCCCTCTCCATTCCTCTTGGAGCTCCTTTAGGCACTGTAAGGGGCTCTAAGGTCTCCCTGGACCCTCTCTTCTCCAGGTTGAACAGCCCTAACTGTGTCTATGCTTCTTGTCATGTTAATACTTCGTACCTGAGCCAGAATATTTTTTCAGTGGCAGCAGTACCCACCCCATAAAGAAGCACAAACCTAAAAATCCTAACAGGTCTTGTAAGAGCAGCGTGGTAAGGGATGGAAAAGGTTTGAGAGCCCTGAGCAGCTGTCCCAGAGACACGTCTTTGGCAGGGACATACCTTCTCAGCACGGCGGTGGCAGACCAAGGGGATGAGGGTCTCGGGCTCTGTGGACATGGCACACTCGTCGATGATGATCTGCCTGACATTGAGGTGCTCCAGGGTGCTGGCAGATGAGGCAGAGCAGGTGCACAGGATGACATCGTGACGTGCCAGCTGATACGAACGACCTTTTGTCAACCAATTTTTGTACCTAGCATTGATGCAGAAAACACCAAGTTATGAATAAGGGAAATGCCTCCAGATTCCTCACACGAGAACCAGGCAGAGGCTGTGCTTTCCCAAATGTTTATGGCTTCACCTCCCTCCCCAAAATGAGCTGGTGCTCCCAGAAAAGGCCTTTGAATGGGCACTGTAGGAAATGTACTTTGTCCTGCACTCAACAGGGCAGGGGGTCTGGGTGAAGGATTCAAGGATCACACAGGCAGAATAGGAATTTTGGTCCATATGGACAACAGCACCAGTGCAAAAGTGATTTTGAGGCTCTGTGCTGTACCTGTAACCTCGAGCTCACCACTTTTTATCATTATTCTGAACACACAGTTTATAAATCTGTGCTTCAGAGGTGGCAGACAGCCAAAGTCAGCCATCTCTCACCAGGGTGTCTTCCTACTCACTCCTTTGTTTCTTCTTCTGTGATCACCTCTCCGTTCCTCACCCGAGCGTCAAAGTGACAGATCCTCTGCCAGAAGGGGCTGGGCGCCCGCCGGATGCGATGATGCAGGATTATTTCACTGAATAAAGAGTCAATATAGAAATGTTTTCTCTCAACACTGAGACTTCAGTAATTTCTTCTACAGTCAAGCAGACCACACCACCTGCCTATGTGGAAAAACCCCATTAGCTAAAAAACTCACAGCCAGACTTTTCCATCTTTGTAGACCAAATAATTCAGCCTGGAGGACATAAAATACAACCACTTCCCTTTAGCAGCTGCAAGCAGGAATTAAGTCTGAGACATTCAGGGTTGTTCCAAAAGGAGATGAAAACACCTAGGGACTTTTCAACAACCTGGATTTCCTGACTAGGTGCCACATTAGCGTGTACACATTCATTTGAAAAAATTCACTACTAATTAACTAGAAAGCAAATAATTTCATTCCACCACTGCTGCTCTGCAGTGGTGGGATAAAACTATTTGCTCTGGTTTGTTCAGTGTCACTGATGCAAAATCCACCTCTCCCCAACACCCTAGAAGCCTGCAGGGCCATGTCATCCTACCTGAGCTCACGTTTTGGCTTTGCATCCCGTAGGGATTTACGGGAGATGTTCCGGTTGCTTCCCGGGTATGGGAATTCCATCGCCTCAATGGCCTCCCCATACACCCTCAGTGGTTTCAGCTTCTTCATCTTCAGCAGCATCTCTGGAGAAGGAGGGCAGGTGTGCTCAGACAGCACCAGGCACTGGTGGTGCTCAGGCCTGTCTCTCCCTGTCCCTCACTCATCATCCCATCTCCACTGGTCCTCACCCTGCAGTGCAGGGTCTTCTGTAAGGACCAGCCCCTCTTGTGGCCCCTCCACACCACATGTTCTCCCTCCCACCAAGCCACGGGGCTTAAAGATGATAGTTACCAGCAACAACATCAACAGACTTGTTGGATGGGCCACAGTACAAGATGCACTTCCTCATCTTGTCCTTTTCATCTTCCAAACATGATGTTTGGTCCTTCTCAACACTCTCCTCATTCAGTTTATGGAACCAGTAGACAATGTGAGTTCCAACAACAGTCTTCCCTGTGCCTAGAAAAAAAAGGAATATGCTGAGAACATTTTAACCACAACACTCATGCTCTGGATCTGCATCCAGCTGATCAGCCACGAAATAAAATCAAGAACGGAGGGGACTGCCTTGCACAGCTGTGGGTGATGCCGACCCACGCTCCCTTCTCCTGGCTCATCAAGGGTCCTATGGAAAGCAGCAGTTCACCTCTCACCTGGGATTCATACCACAGCAGGTGCGTTCTGCTGTCCCCCCCTTACCTGGTGGGCCTTGGATGAGCATGAAGGAATTTCTTAGAGCATCCAGAACAGCCTGGTTCTGACTCTTGTTAAGTTTCCAGTTGCTGCCAGGGATATCAAAGGATTTTTGCTGCAGGAATCTGGATGTTGTCACTGTTACAGCAAGGAGCCAAGAAAACAAATTTAAAGAAGTTACTGAGGGAATCACAGAAGTGATTCAGCAAGAGGGTGCAGCAAGTACCTAGTGATGGTGGCCCATTACAAGACCACCTAGAAATAATCCTTGTCCCATGCCAAGATACTTTTGCCCATGCACCATCTCTGAGAGTCCTGGGGATGACAATTTCAGCTGTGCCAGCCACCAGCAGGGCATCCCAAATGACGTAGCTGCTTGTCTCATCCCCTTGTCAGGGGAACCTCCTGGTGTGGGAGCATCACCCCTATGGCAAGGGCCCTCAGAAACTGCCAGAGCACCTGCCTGGCCAGAAGCAAGTAGCCACAAGGTAAGAAAGGTTAATATTTGCACTTACATTTTTGAGGAGGTTCATGGCCAAGGGCTATGCGTTTAGCAAGGTCAGAAGCATACTTGAGCTTCCAAAGTGCTTTTTCTTTCCGTCTGACAGACAAGAAAAAATAGGAATGAATGGAATGCAATATAAAATAGCAAATACAGCTTTGCTTAACTGCCTTACTTATTCTTTCTCTCTGCTTTGTTGTTGCATTAGCTGCTTCCATAAAGAACTTAAACCATAAATAACTTAAACTTATTCTGCTCCTCTGCATCTGGGACCATTTTTTAACTGACTGAAGAGCTAAGCCTGCAAAGATGTTGAGAGTAAGCAACATAACTCCTGTCCCAAGTCTGTTTTGTTATGGCCCATGCCCTTTTACTGGATTAGCTTCCAATGTTTCCTAAAATTCATGATGCAAAAGGAAGCACATTCTGCCCTGAGAATGCTGCAGCACAGGGTGTTCATAGCAGCCTCTGCTGTGTACGAGGAAGGGCAAACTAGGCATCAGCTCTGAATTTAAAAGAGCAGAACTTGCTTTGCAGCAACAAAAAAGAGGAATGATTTGGAAATCAGGGAACTCTTCCACTGAGCAAATCACACTCCAGGTCTTCACTTGGCCTCTTAAAACACATATTGCAGCAACCCAATAACATAAGAAACAGGTGCCCAGGGAAATTTCACCACCTTCCCTTATCTCCCCATTCTCAGGGACAACCAGAAGAGCATGAGACCCTCTGGAGAACAGACATGAGGAGTGCTGCCACCCCCTCCAAAGACCCACAGCCCAACAGTATGGCCAGTCAGAGCAAGGATAAGGGCAGGTTTTTCAGGGGATCAGCCACAGCAGTGAGGATAGCCCCTGTGTGTGCATCAAGGGCATCCTGTGGGAAGCCACATTAACCAGAGCACACTTACATGTCTGGCAGCATCTTTGGAATGAGCTCCACCGTGAACCTCGCAGAATCCTGTGAAATTTCCACAGGGATGGTCTCCATAGACATATAGTGGATGTAAAAATTCATGGTCAGATGACCAGACCTGTCCGACTTCTCGTCATCATTGAACTCCTCCGTGACCCCATGAGCCACCCAGGTGTAGGTATCAGGATCAACCACAAGTTTGTTCTCTGATTTGCCATTGTCAAGCAAAGACAGGTTCTGGAGGCCATGGCTAAGGCATTCCTCATCGCTCTGAGGGCTCTTGGGAAGCTTCAGCCCACCTAAACGAATGCACAGGTAACAGTGGAGGAAGTCCACTTCAATGGAGCAGTCCTCCAACCACTTCTTGTTCAGCAAAAAGCTCCCTTGCAGCTGTCCTTTGCTTGTCCTTTGCTTTGCCCACTTTATTTTAACATCACAGAGGACAATTGAGTCATTCTCGGCCACGGCACACGACGCAGACTCCATGGCACTCATGGGCACCCACACCTTGTTGTACTCCGTCGTGGTCTTGTACCTGTCCTTGGACTGCAGCGTGGCATAGGCCGAGAAGCAGTCAATTGGCTTCTCCATGTGCTGCAGGCAGACGTCAAACCCCGGTGTCACACACCACAGCTGCACAAAGGGCACCAGGAAGCCGCGGCTGACGTCGGTGGTGAGCTGGAACCACAGCGCGTCACCGGCGCTCAGCTCCAGGGACAGCTCCATGTAGTGGGAGCAGGAGCTCTTCCGCACCCAGCCTATGTGCCGGTGGTACAGCTCCTTGCTCTGCTGCAGCAGGGACGCGGCCCTGTCAAACTCCTCATTCCTGATGGCCGTCAGCACCTCTTGCCACGTCTGGGTGCGGAAGAGGGTGACACTCTTGTCACAGAGGGGTCCTTCCCGCAGGCTCTGCTCCTTTGTCTCTGCAGAGTACATCCTCCTCTTCCAGGTCAGCTTGATGCTGCTCCGCTCCTGGATGAACACAGGCTGCTCTATCAGCTGAAGGGACCTGTAGCTAATTTTCTGTGGATCCGGAAGACTCTCGTTGTTCAGGGGAAACAGGGCTTTAAAAAACCTGCTCATCTCTTCGATATCCACTACAAAGGCAATCTTCTGCAAGACTTGGTCCTTTAGCTGGCTGGCCATCTGCAGGGAGTGGACTCTCTTCTCATACATCATTGCCTGGCTATTCTTCCTGTTGAAGTCATGACAGAGAAACTCAATGTCATCCGCAGAATAGATGAGGGGCTGCTTGCAGAGCACAGAATGAAGGTGCCGCTGCACCACTACATCCACGTAGCGGCGGATGGGAGAGGAGGCCCAGGTGTAGGAGTCAACGTGCAGGGAGTAATGGCCTGCCTTCGACTGCGCAGTGGAGTTGGAGCGACAGAAGTAGGAGCGGCTGAGCAGTCTCCTGAACTCCAGGACCACGGGAGCCAGCTTTGGGTGGATGTCATCAGTGACAACGAGGTCAAGCATCTTCTGGAAGTCACGGGCATTAGCAGCTGACTGCAGGTGCTCCCAGATGGGGCCCAGAAGACTGAATTCCACAATTTTAGGGGACTCTTGACCAGGAGGCAGTTCTCCAAGGTGATGCAAGAGATGAATGGACAAAGGAATGAGGTGGCTGTACTTGTTTTTCATGTGTGACAGCTGTCCAAGACTTGGCTCACACTGACACCGGAGAGGAGTGACATTTCTGGTCACCTCCTGGTTGGTGAGGAACTCAGCCACAAAACTATTGAACATGATCATTAACTCCTCTATCATCTGATGGGACCCCCTGTTACCTGGAGAACTTTCCTCATCCAGCCGGTCATAGAAACAGTCCTCCTGCAGCCGAAACTTCCGATGGATCCTGGAGAAGTGATAAGCCACACTTATGCAGTCCTCCAGGGTATCAAAACGAAGGGCCTTTGCTGCTCCCCTGTAGCAGTTCTTAATGCAGAGTTCTGCCTCTTCGTAGGACAGCTGCCTGTCTGAGCGGATCACGGAGATGGTGAAGATTCCCTTTAACATCTGATCAGTCTCCTTCTCTACGGTGACAAACAAGGAGATCACCCGTCGATCTTTCTGCGGGAGGAGGCTGCAGACATCTTGGCTGATTTTGGGTGGGAACATGCACAGAGGTTCCTGCTTGGGAGCATAGAAGGTGACACCCCGCTTCTTCGCTTCCAGGTCCAAGGCACTGCCTTTGGGAATTATGCCAGCCACATCTGCAATGTGGATCCCAATCTCATAGTGACGCCCAAGATCTCTAACACTGATGGCATCGTCCAAATCCTTGGCACCTTGGGGGTCAATAGTGAAGGTCATGTAATTCCGACAGTCCTTCCTAGTTTCCTTGGTGAGGTTTATGTTGCTGTTGGAGGTGTATTTGGCTGACTCTCTGGTGACAGCAGCTGGGTATTTTTTCTCCAAACCATACTCCAAGGCAAGGATCTTTAAGCCTTCTTCCAATGTCAGTGCTGCCTGCAGGATCTCTGTTATTATCCCCAAAGGGTAGTAAAAGCCTTCCCGCCAGGAGATGACCTGGACACAGAAGAACTGGCACCTCCTTGTCTCCTGGCTGATCTTCTCACACTTGACCACTCTGTACTTCCCATTGACAAGCCTGCGGATGGGAATGACATTGGGTTTCTCCTTCAGCCCCGGGACGAATATTTTGGTGACAGTGGGATCGATGGGTATCATCACACGGGGATCAAACTCATCCATCATGCAGACGAAGGTCCGTTCTCTCTCGGCACGCTTCAGGATGCCCACCACCCTCCCCTGTGGGCGGTGGCTGCTGCTGTCATCTGTGCTGTTCTGCAGGATTTCCACTAGCACCTCATCCCCAGTGAAGGCTGTCCCACAGTTAACTCTGCCTTTGATCTGGATATTCATGGCAGGGGAGTCATTGAGGGTGAAGGCAGAAGCTCTGTCAAACCCCTCTTTGACCAGCTCACACCTCTTGTACATTTGGGGGTGCATATGCAGGTACTGATGCATCATCTGAGAAGAGAAGCTGACATACTCCCATTTGTCTTTCCACTGGTTTGAAGCCTCGGCCTTCACATTCAGCAGCCCTTCGTCAGACACTGTCACCAGCATGTTCTTGCTCTCATCTAAAAGCTCCTGGAGGATGGGATCATCAGGATTCATGCTCTCGCCCTCAGAGCTCAAGGAGTCTGTGTCGCTGTCCTCCTCGTCCCCCTCCACGCTCCTGCTCCAGCTCTCCTTATCACACGCAGCCTGTTTGATCTGGGACATTGTCAGGCTCTCTGGGAAGATGCTCCCCTTGTCGATGCACTGCTGGATGAACCGTTTCCACACCTTGCTGCACTGGCCGTGGGAGCACAAGGCCACAGCGTCCCCCACCACAACCACCAGTGACTGAGCCCGGGTCATGATGGTGTTGAGCACTCTGGCCTCGTTGAAGAACTCGAGATGGTGGGAGGCTGAGACGCGCAGGCTCTCGCTGGTGTGGACTGTGCTGATGATTATGACCCGAAACTCACGCCCTGCACCAGAGGGGACAAGGGAAAAATTCACTCATGAGAACCCAGCAAGGAAGACTGTGCCTGGCTGCCACCTGTCTATGCTGTGTCACATGGCCATGGACTGATGTAACCCCGCTTGGCTGAAACACGGGGGTCACCCAATGTGAGTAAAGCAGCTCCTGGGGATCGTGAGATCCTCTGTGCATGAACCAGGATGGACATCACCAGGCATCATCACCCACACACCAGGGAGGGAAGGACAGCTTGGAGATGGGATAAAGGCTGAGTCCTGGACCAGTGCAGCCATGAGCACTCATAGTGTAGCCCAGCATGCCCAGTGCCACCAGCAGCCCCTCCTTGCAAACATGGGTAGAGTTTGCTGTGAATCTCAAATTCCCTGAGGAACTGAGGGTCTTGCAGGAACAAGAGCAGTGATCATTTGCAAGGATCCCTCTCCCCTCAGGAAGAGCTCTGCTGATCACAAAACAAATAACCAACAAGAGGCATCCTAGTGATGTCAGAGCTCGGAAGAGGCTGCAAAGAAAGGGTGTGAAGATCACAAACACCCCCTGGGGTCAGTTATTCTCACCACAAAGAGTCCCAGCTGTACAATATTAAAAAAGATAATGAAAACACGGATGAGTCCTTGAGGACAATTAAGTCCTTGAGGACAAATTAAGTCCTTGAGGACAAAACCAGCCTTATCCTTCTCTTGTCATCCAGAGCAGGAGGCTCCTCCTCTAGTGAGCTGTTCTGTGATTGGTACCCATCCTAGTTTCCATTCACTTCTGTCACTAGCCTCCCTCACTGGTACTTAGGGCTTCACATGATTCACACATACTCAAGACTCTGGAATGGCACTTACAAGGTTTGTACCCTCCTACAAAGCAAAGTCCATATATTTGAAATGAGTTGACAGCTGGGTGCAGATTTAATTCAGTGTGAAATCTTATTCACTCAGGAAAAGACAAACTCAAAGGTCTACCAACCAAAAGGGTATGGAAATCAGCCAAAGGCACTCCCTCCTAATTGGTGTTATGTGGACTGGACTGTGGTGATGGCAAAGGCACTGAGAGGGCAGGGTAGCTCTGCCTGGCAGCACCTCCCATAGAGGTATTTTTCCACAACAATAGCCAATATTTTGCACTTTAACAAGGAGGAAAATGTTTTTTAGAAACTCCTCTGCTAATACCCCAATGTCTCTTCCCCTTGCCTGTTACCCCATGGCTGTAGTTGCTATGGATCCCCATGTCCACCAGCATGACTGCAAAAGCTGGTATGACTCTCACATAGAAGACCACCCCAAAATGCAGCCAGGCATGAGGGACTGTTGCACAAGACACAAACCTGGCAAATTTTCATAGTTTTCCACCACCACATCTTGTAGCTGCTTTTTCCTCAGCTCTTGTCTTGTTGCAGAAACCTGGTAAAAAAGAGGCACAAGTGAACTCAGCTCAGAAATGCCACCCATCAAACACCAGGTTCTTCATCCTGCCCAGCTGCAGGTTCCCCAAACTACTTGAAATCAGACACACATCTGGGTTGACTTCAGCCAGGGCTCCCACTGCCCTGTCATTAACCTGCCTAGAAGATGCTGATAGAAGTGTTTAACTTAGCCATCTCTTCTCCAACCACCCAGGACACTCTACCTAAATGGAGAGTGCCTCAAGAAAACACTGAAGGCACACGAGACCCCAGATTTCCTATTTTCACTAGCACAAATACTAATAAATAGATTACAAGGGTCTTTCTTAGGGAGTGTTTGGTCAGCAGTGCAGGAATAGCCCCTCAGGTGGAATGCAGGATTCTTCTACACACCTGCGTCCCATGGGAGACCACACAGATCTTCTTCAGATCCCGGACACCCCACTCATCTGGCCACCTCTGATAGATCTCCTTTACTTTCTCAGTCACTTGTATTATCTCGGAGACGTTTTGCCAAGAAATCATGGAGATATCCCTTTCAGCCACACCACACACATGGCAGAACACGAGGGGATAAATTTCGGGATGGGGTGGGACATTCCCACTGGCTTGGATAGCATTGCCTTTGCCGATGTAGAAGTGTTTGGAGATGAACTCAATAATGCCGGCAGTGGAACGATAATTCTCATTGAAGATGATCCTGCTCTTCAAGGCCACCTCATGCCTCTCCTTCTGGTAGAACTGAAAGAGCCGGTTCAAGAGGGTGTGATCAGCAGATTGCCCACCCCCAGCACAGAACAGCTTTGGGGTTATCTGCATGTGGTCTCCAGCCAGGACAATGCGGGTCTTAAAAGTGGCGTAGGAGAGCGGAACCAAAGCTTCGCACTCCAGCATCTGCGCGGCCTCGTCGATCATGATGTGGGTGAAATAGTCACGGGGCACTTTCAGGTCCTTGGATAGCATGGAGGTGGTGATAATGATGTGGTGCTTGTTGATCTCGGCCCACGTGGGCAGGCGGAAGGAGCGCTGGTCTGGCGAGAGGCAGCAGTACATCCGGGTGATGGGGTCCGTCATGCTGGTGGGCCGGTCGCTGGAGATGATCCGCAGGGGAACAGCCCATGGATGCCCCGTGGTCACATAGTGATGAAAATACTCCCGTACGTAAATGTCAGCAGCGCTGGAGGGGAACAAAAGGGAAAAGCATCAAGGAATCTTTGGTGCTAAAATTCTGTGACACAAAGTTCTCTCTCATCATTCTGCAACACACATCCAGTTTCTCTCCTGGCTCTGGTGACACCACACTTGTCACAGCAGGCATTCACAACTGCACAAAGGAACCAGTGCCAATGCAGCCACCAATTCCCAGCCTCTTTCAACAGCATGATTTAAATAGGAATTGGTATTTGAGACTGCGACATCTCTCAACACTCTTATGGAAAAATGTGATGTGCCCAACAAAACCCGTGGCCCTGATGCTGTGCAGGGCCAAGTGACAAGGAGCTCTCCTCTGACAGCAAAGCATCTCCATCTCCTGGTCAGACAAGACCTACAGGAGAAGCTTCCGTGCAAGCAAACAGCCTGGAACAGGCTAAGATTAGCAGTCACCATCTATTATGCATTAAAAACTGAGGCAGTAACAGCCTGCAGGATCAGATGTGGACACTCTTTTCAGTGTAACTGCTCTAATTTTAACCGTCTTGGCCTGGTTTCTCTGAAGGCAGATCCAATGGCATTCAGACCAGATCTGCATTTTCTCTTCCCCAAACTCTCCCTGGATAAGCCAATAGATTGGCATGTACACAGAGCCAAACAGTCTTCAAGGGCAACTAGAGCACAACATTATCCCAGCATGGTCAGGCAGCACCTTTCTACTTCTTGCAGTAAACAGTAAAGGCTGGAGAAAACTGTCTCTCCAGCCACATTCCCATTTTATGATGAGGCCGGAATATGTGAAGTGCTCAAGGCTAGGATGGACAGGGCTTGGAGTAACCTGATCTAGGGGAAGGGTTTGGAACAAGACAAGCTGTAATGTCCTTTCCAACCCAAACCATTCAGGGCCTCTGAGTCTGCATTGCCTCTTCCACAAAGACTTCCACCCATGCCAGGCTTCCTCCTACCAGGAAGTAGAGCAGCTTAAGACAAATTCAACAAAAACTAATTTATTTAAACAAGCCATTGAAGTGCACACTGAGAATGGGGCAGCTCAGCTCTGGCTCATACACCCTGGCTCCCCTTCACCCCCTCAGCAAGCAATGCACCAGCTTGCCCACAGTTCTCATTGCCTCTTCCCTGCTAACCTGTTTGTGTGAGTGCAGATCAGTACCCGTGTGTTGGGCTGCCTGAGGATCTCCAAGGTGGCCATGGCCAAGGTGAATGTCTTCCCTGTGCCAAAAGGTCCATAGATGAGCAGAGGTGGGACCTGCCGGCTGGTGGTCGGCTGGCCTGTGATGAAGGAGATGGCCTGTTTCTGCTTGCTGTTCCCTCTCTGTGGAGACCCAAGAGAGTAGGGGATGGAGCAACTGGCAACATCTGGCAGGACCAGCTTCTCATCGAACAGGGAGTCCACAGCTTGGTGCCACTGCCGGAACAGCAGCTGGTCTATTTGGAACTGGATCTCCACCTTGTGGGAGGTGTTTGCCTTGAAGTTTAGGTCCAAGCAGCATCTGTGTGGTATCTGTAGCCAGATAGTCTTCTCGGTGGTGGCTTTACGTTCCACAAAAACTTCATAAACCCGATTGTCCACAGGTGGGTCAAGCGCCAGGAAGGCGGTGGGCACAGACCTGCTCAGCAGGTACCCCTCGTCTGTGTCTGGCGAGAGGTTGTAAGGGGTAGGCACTTCAGCAAACAGCTCCCCAGAGAGAGCAAACTTCACCCCCACGGAGAGGCTCTGCAGCATGGGAGTCAGCGAGATGAGCACACGCAGGTTGAGTCTGAAAGGAGGAAACACCCAAATGAAGAGCAGAGAAAGGGTCTGTCAGTTCCTGAGCCCTCCTCCATGGAGAAGGAATTGCCACCTACACCCAGAGAGGGTCTGCCAGCCCCCCAAGCACAGACAGAAACCATGCTCTAGCTAATCCACGGCCACAGGATGAGACTCAGCAAGCCATCCTTCTTGGCAGGTTTCCAGTTTTCTGGGAAGGCACCAGAAGATTCAACCCAGAATGGACAGAAGACCCCAGGAGCAGCATGGCCCCAAGGATTAGCAACAGGCCTGTGGTCCCCAGTGAAGGGGAACTCCAAAAGGGTTCACACCTGGCACTTACTTGGCAATCAGAGCCTGCTCAGCTTCTTCCTCACGGAAGAGGAAGCTGTGCATCTTCTCCCGATAGTTGAGCCGGGTGATGGGAACGACTGCACTACCCTCACTTTGGCAATCCAGTGCCAGAGCAGGAGGTTTGTACTTTGCCAGGAGAGCCACATCTTCACTAGTCTTTGGCACGCTGGGAACGATGACGCGGTTTCCCCGGTCCCAGCGCACAAAGTTGACGGGGCGGCTGCTCTCCCTGGTGCTGGGGACGTGCTGGGGGGTCTCCCGCCGGCCCACCTTCACCTTGATCTTCTGCAGGAGGACGGGGCGCTTGCCGAAGTCGAAGACCACCCACTGCTCGAAGATGCCCAGGATGCAGCACTCCATGCTGACCTCCACCAGCGCGGTGCGGGGCGAGGAGAGCACGGTGGCCACGTGCTCCCCACAAATGTACTGCAGGCCCCGGGAAAGCCCATTCCCTGAGAAGCAGAAGTTGACTCCAGGGTCCCGCTTCAGCAGGGCCACGTGCTGCAGATGCATCTGCCATTGAGGAGAAGACAGGGACACAGTGAGGGCAGCCCAGGGGAAGAGCCCAGCAGCTGGTGAGGTGCTCCAGCAGCATTTCCTAGAAAAAGCTGCCAGAGGAATCAAACTCTATGCCAGTCTCACCACAGCTTATTCCTCATGCAATCACACAGCAATTACTCTAAGGTCTCAGAGAACCTCAGGTTTCAGTTTAATATCAACCAGTGTGCAGTAAATGGGAAATCTACTTTGGAGAAGACAGGCTCCTGACCCCAACATCCACAAAATCCTGGTCAGGAAAGCAGCTGAATGTTGTTATTTGTGATGATACAGGGGAGGTGTTGAGAGCAGGCAGCTCTGCCCCAGGACCACTGCACAAGACAGGAGATACAGTGGCTACACCCCCTGCACACAGCCCCAGTGCAGCTCCCAGCACTTGCTCTCATATAAAAATCCCAAAACTCCATTCTTGTCCCCCTTGCAGATGTAATAACTAAAAAACTCCCCAACCAAACAAAACCCTGCAAAGGACTGAGCTTACCTGAGAGTGGACCTTGAACCGCCATTGGTATTTCTTCTTCCTGTCCTCCAGCTGCACATGCAGAGGCTGCTCACACATAACTTGGACACCTTCAACGTGTTCAGCCATCTGTGGGGAGTCATGAGAGGAGAGAGACTGAAGACTGCATCCCAGGGACATACCTCAAAGCCCTCCACAGTGCCATCTTCATCCTTGCCTTTAGGCTACATCCTTCCAGGAGAGATCAAGAGTACATCCTCATATTCCATCCTTCCCCACCGCTGCTCTGGGTCCCCACTCAGCAGCTTTGGGGAAGCAAGAGGACCCACAGCATAGCTTGGGTACCCCGAGCAGGCTCTCAGGCTGTCTCCAAAGAGATGAAGGAAGGAGGATGCCACATCCCTTTTGGCATCCCCTTTAGGAAGCTGAGCAGTGGGCTCCATTCCCAAGCTCTCACACCAGAGAATTCCTGTGATGCCCTCGACCAAAGCACTCCCACCTTGTGCCCACCACTCACAATTAACACCTCGTTGGAGCACATCCGATACTCAGCAAGGAGCCGGTCCTGGTAGGACAAGAGCCCCTCCTTCAGGGCTTGCTTCTTTTTCTTCACAGAAACCTTCACCCTCTGGATCCACTCCTGCAGTTCCTCTTTGGAATGAGCCTTGGTGCAGCTGTTCCCCATTTCACACACCTCCGCTCTGTCAGGAGAGAGGTGTTCCAGGTGCCACCCATGCCTGGTGGCATGGGGATCCTCAGGGAGCCGGCAGCTCCCTGCTGCCCCTGCCCTCTTCCCTGCTGGATGTCTTACCTGCTACACAGTGAGAACTTGGTCAGCCCGAGCGGTGGTGCACGGTGGACCCACTGCATGGAGCTGTCGGCCGAGAGCATCTGCACGTGCTCAATGGAGGAGCAGTGGTTCTCAAAGCTCTCCTGCGAGCTGCAGGTCACCAGGCAGATGTGGCAGTAGAAGTACACGGGCACAGGCGCTGCTGGCTCGCCGTTGGTGCTGCCGGTGCCCACAGACGGCAGCAGGTCGGAGCGCAGCAATCCGTGCTCCCTCTCGGCCTCCCAGACGGCCATCTCCACGTCACTGTGGGCGTACTGGCAGCGCCACGGGCCGGGCCGGCAGGGCTGGCCCCGGGACACGAACCGGCAGTAGGTGAGAGTCTCCATGAACTCGGGGCAGGGCCGGATGGCCGTGTACTGCTGCTTCTTCTGGCTGTCCAGCACCACGTGCACCAGGAGCGGGTCCCAGGTGCGGTGGGACTCACAGAGCCACCCGCAGCCACCCACTGTGATGCGCTGGGGGCAGCCAAAAAAGCAATGCTTGCAGATCTCCTGGAAGTGCCCCCCAAACTCGCTGGTGATCTCACTGGCAGCAGTGAGGTGGGGGGTGGCAGCAGGGTGGTCCCCCAGCTGTGCCTGCAGCACCGCCGCCTTCAGCCAGCGCCGCTCCAGCTGGTGTTCCCTCTCAAAGTTCCAGACTATGGCCTCCTCCGCGCTCCAGGCAAAAGTGCACTGGTTCTTGTGCCTGCTGCAGCCCAGCCCCATCACGTAGTACCTGCAGACAGCGTAGCGCGCCGGGTTGGGGAAGCCGGGCCGCCGGGACACCTTCCTCCATGCTGTGGCCCGGCGGCTGCGGCAGCGCGCCAGCAGGATCTCGTACATGCACTTGTGCTCCACCTCCTGCGGGTGGTAGGTGATCTCATTCTCCTTCACACTGCACTTGGAGCAGACCAGGAGCAGCTCCAGCTGCTGCTGGAGGCTGCCCAGTGGCACCTTTGGGCCGTTGGCTGTTGGCATCTTTGGCAGCAGCTTGAGTGGGGCAAAATTAACGGTGGGAAGATCTTAGAAAGTGATGCTGTGGGGAGGAGGTGCCATGGAGCGAGTGGTCTTGTCCTAGCTCACTGCATACCTGCTGGTCATCGGTGCGAGCTCATGAAGCCTGACAAAGGAACAAGGAACAAGTGACTTAGAAGGAAATAACAGATAATCCCTGGCTGGGTGCATGCAGAGGCACTGGCACAGCCAGGAAGCTCACCCAGGCAACCTTGGCCTCGGCACCCTCTCCCCCAGCTCTGTTCCCCCACCAGCCTGGGTCCCAGGCGAGTGTTTTGCACAGGGATCAGGTTGCCTAGTGCTGCTGGTCCCCGATACCCCTATAGACCATCAGCATTTACCACCCAAAGTGGCAAAGCAGTAACTGCTCCAGAGGGCCCAGCACGGTCCCCACAGCAGCCACTGATCTCCCCCTGACCGTGGACACATGATCCAACTTCCTCTTCCTGCTGCCAGCATCTGCCCCACCTTGGGTCCCTCCTGCCAACTTTCTTTATCCTGTTTTCTTCCCTGAGTTGGCCAGGCAGCCCCACGCTGAGTGGGAGGAACCCAGCTCCAGCCCCTCAGCCTATCCGTCCTGTAGCACAAAAGATTAATTGGAATTAATTAATAAAGCAACCACCCTCTTTGCTCCTGGGATGCAGCACCCAAGGCTGGGAGATGGGCATGCTGGAACAGGAGCCTGCCCCAGCTGGGAGAGCTTGGCCCTAGCGTTGGGGAAGGCAACCCAGGGCTCACTGCCCCTTCCAGCCACCAGCTCCGGCATTTGCCTTCAGTTTCCTGGGTAACCAGAGGCCAGAAGCAGCCCTGGAAATGATGCCGCAGGGTTTGGTGGCTGGGCCACGTGGTCAGGGTGAAGGGAACATGCCGGGGCACATCCCTGGGCAGAGCGTGCTGCCAAGAAAAGCCACCAGCCTCTTCTTGAACACCCAACTCGGGCTCCTGGCCAGCAGCCATTGTAGACTGGCTCTCTGGCAATGCCAGGGAAGAGCAGGATTTACAGCTGAGGTCCAGTGGACAATGAAGCAGGAAAGAAAACTTTGCATTGCTTCTGCATTTTTAATTAAGAACCCGTTGCTCTTTTCTGGGATAAACAGGGTGCTGGGAAAAGTGGGCAGGGAGTGCTGAGGCTGCTGCTCCAGCTGGAGCTCCAGACAACAAATGCCAAGCTGGAAGTGGCTGGAGCATCACCCACATTCCCAGTGTAATATATGTTATGGACTAATTTGTGCATATATATATATATATATGTAATAAATGGTGCTTCTATGAAAAAAAATTCTTAAAGTTTTTAAACCACAAGCCACAGCAAGGGAAAGGTTGTGAAACCACAGATGGCAGCAAGCAGAAAGACCTCATTTACAAATTAAAAAGTGTCTCTGTGTGGAGATGGGCCCTTCCCTGGACCATCCAGGAGACATCCAAGTGATGAATACATGGGAGATATCTACTATCAAGATAGTCAGAGTCGATCAAGATAGTCAGGAACCTGCATCCCAATACCAGGTTCCTGTAACTCCATGATCAGCATTCATCCCTTCCCAGAAACAGCTTTGTCCAGCCCAGCATAGAGAAAAGCAGACCCCATGAACAGGTGAAGCAAGGAGAAGAATAGGAGAACCTCTGCCCCAGGCAGAAAAAACTGTATAAGGCTAACCAGACAGAGACAAATGCGTGAACAGAGGGGATCCAAAGGGCAGAGTTCAGATCAGTGTTCACACAGTGCCTTTGGTTGTGGCTACCTAAGATCAAACCTCGGTCGTAAAATAAAAATCGATTTTATTAATTATCAGTTTGGCTTGATCATTTATTACCTAAAACACCAGCATACCCTTAGAGAGCTCCTCACCTCCCATCCCAGTGTCACAGCATCCACCTGCTGCTGAGCCATGAAGGAGTCATCTTATCCTACTTCTCTGTGTGCATCAGGTCAGACACGTGCTCGGTGGATAAACACCCGCTCAGTTTATCTCTCAAGGCCTGGCAGCAAGCCTGGCACTGGGCAGAGCTGCAGGTTTCCATTTTGGGAAGCTGTGGGATTCCGTGGCAGACTCCCACACCAGCGCTGGCTTGATTTGGGTCAGTGTGCCACGCCACTGTGCCATGCCACGAGCTCTGCATCCAGAGTTAAATCACCCAGACTCAGATCTGTGCCTTCACTTCCAAACCTCTACTTGAAGCACTCAGTGCAGGCTGGCAGTGAAAGAAGAGCAGTGACCCCGAGCTGGCTGGGGCCAGCAGACAGCCAGGGTATTCCTATCATCCAGCTGTAACAAGGCCATGGTCATTGGAATAAAACTTTCTGTAGTCCAGGGGTCAGGAGCTCTTTGTTTGTTCTGGTTCTACTACAGAAAAAGAAAAACTGGAGCCACAGCTGAGGTTCTGGTGCTGCCTAATTTCTGATTGATGCAGATAAAATGCTTTGCTTTGAAATGAAATCATTTGGGAAAATTTGAAAATAAGCACCTATAAAGAGAGGAGGGAGAGTGGAACAAGCTGTCTCATGCCCAAGGGCATCGAGGGATGCTCCTCTGAGTCCCAGCAAGACAGCAAAGGCAGCACGATGCTGGTGGGGGCTGCAGACCCCGTGGAGCTGCTCCTGTCAAAATGCTCCAGGTTGTGAGTACCAGAAAAAAACCCAGACAATGGAAACCAGGCAACTGTCTGGGGAGACCCAGACTGGACTGCAGGAGGGAAAAATCTTGCACCTTGTGTGGGTCAAAATCCCTCCTGTTCGAGCCCGGGGAGCCTGTTTGCTCTAAGGGAGCATTCCCACTCGGCTTTTCCCGGGAGATCAGGGCTGGACTGGAGCTAAGCGGGACCCCAGGGCAGCGGGATTGTCCCTCGCGATGGCAGGTTCGGCTTGCCCGGGGACCTTGGCACGGGCAGGGGGACACGGAGGGCAGCGGTGGCCGGGCTGTTCCCGAATCCACACAGCGGGAACGCCCGGAGCGGGACACAGGTCACGCTCAGCCTCCAAGAGCCTTTCAGCTCCTTTGAAGCTGGCGAGGGCAGGACGTTCCTTGTGGAAGTGACTTCTGCAGTTTCGGGAACACTTTGGTATCCCTCCCGTACAGTTCCACCTTCCTTCCTCTGGAAGTCTCCGCCTCCGGCCGAGCCCTCCCGGGAAAGGCACTCGGGGTTTGTGCGACATCTGTGTAACACTGTAACTGGTGAAAACTCCAGTAAACCTCAGTTATACACACGGGAGAGGAAGAAACCTGATCGCTGGCACTGGGCTCCGTGCACAGGGAGCCGAATTTCCCGGTCCGGGCGCATCCACGACAGCAGAGCTCACGGGAGACGTGGTCCTGCAGCACCCCGGTACCGACCCACCCGGTCAAACGCTTAAGAACTGCCCATACAGACCGAGCAGGACAGCCAGGGTGCCACTGGAATTCATGCCTAGGCAGGGCATCCCAGCTGGAAAAAGATAAGAGGGAATATTCCACCTTTAAAGGGGTCAATTCCTCTGCTGTTTATTTTTTTTTAAGAAGGCATTTGATTTTGAGCAAACTGCCAGAACATGCTCTGGGTCTGGAGGTGGGAGGGAAGAGGAAGTGCAAACCCCGCTCTAAGTCTCTGCACAGCACTAGTGCTGACGCCAAATTAAAGCTGTTCTCTCTCTACAGCACTCATACTAGGAAAGGGAGAGGGGGGAAGAAAAAAAAAAAAAGAAAAATATCTAAGGGAACTTTTGCAATCCAAGGTCGGGTGGAGGGAAGATGCAAAGCACAAAGAAGGTCAGGGAGTTCTGCCCCAAGACAGCTGTCCCATTGGAAATAAAACTGATGTCAACGGGGCAAAATCCAAACACTTCAGGGAAGGTAACAGTGGAAAGGGAGCGGTATTTACCAGCAAGCCACAGACCATGATTTACAACATGAATTTTGTATATTTCAAGAAAAAAACAACCTTTTTTACAATGATCCTGAAAAGCTCAGCCTGGCAGTTAAAGCCACTCACATCCTGCTGATGGGTGACAAGTCACCATGACAGACAGAGGCTGGTTTATGGTACCCCCAACCCCATGTGGGTGAGTTCTGCCTCTCTCCCAGGCACCAACACAGCCCCACACACCCTCTGCCCAGCTCTGGTCCAGCCTTGCCAAAAACCAAACCCAAACTAGAGCACACCATGGCCTCGCTGATGGCATTTCCTCCGTGCTCAGGAAAATGCTTTGGGTCAGGGCCGGGCCATGCTGTGTCCAAGCATCGTCCCTGGCAGGCGCCTTGCAGGGCTTGCTGCAGCCAGAGATAATCACATTTCCCTGGAAATGGCCAGGGGAAGCACGGCTGTGGTAGAGAAATGCTCATCTTGTCCCTGAGCCCTGAAGCTCTGCATCCATCCTACCCCCCAGGAGGAAGGTGGCCCTTCTCCGAGCTCTCTGCTTCGTTAATTATTGACAGAATATTGGGCAATGCGCTACGCTGGAGTAAGCCAAGTGCCCCTCGATCAGAGCAAGTGACGTGGATCAGCGTGTTGGGAGTGGGATGGGGACAGGGGACCATGTGCCTCGGGGGGCTGCAGCCCCCCACCCCGGTTAGCAGACCTAGCCAACCACTGGCCCTTGGAAGTTTTTCTACAGCTACAAGCAGCACTCAGAGCAACAGTGCAAGACCTTCCCAACATCACCAGCACCCCACCAGCGATCAGTGCAGCCGGGCTGGCCGGGAGGGTTGGGAAACGGTGGAAGAGGAGCTGCCTCGCAGAAGCTGACCAGTGCCACCCCACCACCCGCAGTCCTCCTGGCTGCACCAAAGCCGCAGCCCTCTGGAATCTCCTTCCAGTGCAAAAACAGCCTCCAAAGTTCTCGGCGCTCCCCTTTCCCAGCCTTTTTCAACCAGACAACTCCCTCCACATCCCATCCAAGAGCCGGCACTACCAGCCTGGCTGCTGCAGTGACCGCCGTGATACCACTGCCCGAGTGTGTGTAGGCATAACCCTCCAGTGTGTGCAGAGCCCCGAGACACGTGGACCCCCGGATGCTGCATTTGCTTTTATCCAACTGTAAGAAGTTCATCGGGAGCTCCCAGATGCCATCCCCGGAGTTCTGAGGCGGCAGCAGGGTTAGAATATCGCTGTCGGGGATCGCACACCGAAGGCAGCACTGTGCACCCCCGGGGTTCTCCCCACTCTCCAAACAGGGCTTTGCACCTCAAAAGCTGCACGCTGGCTATGACCCTCCTCTCCCGAACGCATCCCAGCCCAGGCAGGGACGCTGCGAGCCGGGGCAGGGGCTGAGCGGGACGCGCTCCCCGCACGCCCTGCAGCACCCCACGGCTCGCTGCGGGGCTGCCGGGGGCACCCTCGGTCCTGCAGCCCCCCAGGGCGTTCCGCTGGCCGCCCATGCTCGGAGCTTCCCCTCCCCCCGGAACGCCCCCCGCCGCTCTCACCGCCGCCGCCGCCGCGGTGGGGGGACCCGCGGGGACCCGGGGGCTCGCCGCCGGCGGCAGTTTCGCTTCTCGGGCCTCCCTGCATTCAAACCGGGGCCGGACTTCGCGGAAATTGCATCACGGCGGCCCCGCCCCGCCCCGCCCGCCGGCACCGGGGGGAGCAGGAGCCGGTACGGCCACCGGGAGGGGGAGATCGGCACCGGCGCCGACGGGAGCCCCAGCCGGCACCGGGACCGCCGCCGGGAGGGGGGAGCCGGCACTGGACAAGAGGGACGGGCAGCGGGGTGGGGGGACAGGCACCAGGGGGAAGGGGCACCAAGGGGAGCGGGCAGCAGCATTCAGGGCAGCAGAAGCCGGTACCGGTGCCGGTAGCGGCACCGGCGGGACAGCACCGCCCGCATCGCGCAGCGAACGGGACGGGCGCTCCTGGGGGTACCAGCCTCACACCCCGGTCCCGTCCCACCCCCGCATCCCCGCGCATCGGGGGCCGAGTCTCCCCCCGATCCTGTCCCCTCCAAGTGCAGAGGGGCCGCTCCCGGGGGCGCTGCTCACCCGCAGATCGGCATTCCCCGCGCTCAGATTCGGTCCAGAGCCGGGAGCGGCGGCACTGTAGTTTTAAGTGAACATTGATCAGCAGCTCCGGTCCTCAGCCCGGCGCCCCCGGCAGCCTCCTTTTTAACGGGGCTCGGGGGGGCGGGGGTGGGGTGCAGAACGCTGCCCTCATTTCTGTTCATCATGACTTTCGTTTTCCGTTCGGTTCCCTGCCTGGCACGATGCATGCGCTGCAGAGCTCAGCCTCGAGCCAAAAAAACCCTCAAACCCCAAATCCACCCCCAGCAGCGGCGGAGTCTCATTTGCATCGTGTTTCCTGGGGCAGCACCGACAGCCGGGGGTCAACACCCCGCATCCCAGTTTGTGGGCACGTGTTACCACACAAGTACCATCAGGTGATGCTCAGAAGTGAGGGATCCGCAGCACGGGACTGTGGTGCTCCTTCTTAGCCCATCCTCACTTCACCAAACCCATCCCACAACAGCTTAGCATCTCATCCCAGCCCTCCCCCTGTGCGGTTTGGTGATGGGGCAAATTTGCGGTAATACACACAAAACCAAAAACCCTGCAACCCGATATGACCCCAAAACACACACACCCAAGCAAAATCCCTTGAAGCTCCATTAACAGCCCCAGCCCCAGGAAAACATAACAGCAGCTGCATCTCACCAGCCAGGACACAAGGCTTCAGAAAGCCCTGACCTGTAAAACAAGTGCTGTGCCAAACACTGCCGTCCAGCCCCAGCATTCCCACCTAATGGAATTGTCTTCATGCCAGAAGCCAGCTGCAAGCCCTGGAAACAACCAGGGAAAACGAACACACCTCCAGCTACAAGTGGCTGTAAAAATCGCAGGCCCCAGAGGCAAAGTGTCCCTGCTGACAGGGACGCTGTTCAAACCTTCCAGCAACTGATGAGCATGTCGGTGCCACCTCAACATGAAGCCACCCTTAGCGACAAAAAAAGTTCTTCCTCAAAGCAAATGAGAGGAGGAAACACAAAACCAGCCTGTGGGGCACGGCAGTGGAGCAGGAAGGAAGGAGGGGCAGAGACCAGTTTCTGGCACGTTTGTCAACACCAGTGGAAGGAGGAAAAGAAATGATGTTTTTGACCTTCCTGCTTTGTGCAGTCACAGCCACTGAGTGCCTCAGAGGGAGCTCTCACCTTGCTCCCATCCAGCAGCACCCTGCAGAGCCAAGAAAGGGGTTTTCCCACCAAGGAGAGGAGTGGGGCAGCCCAGGCCTGTGGGTGCTGAATGGAGCCCACTGGAGCAGGGGGCACTGTATGGATCCCAGCAGAGCACTCTGTGGCTGTGGAAACCAGGCATTCCTGGGCAGCAAAGCCACCAGGGCTGTGCAACAGAACCTTGATCACTGCTGGACCCGTGGCAGGATGGCCACCTGCACAGGGCCACCTGCCTGGCTCTGCTGCACTCTGTGCTCTGCCAGCGAGGAGCAGTGGGGTGGCTCAGCCTCACAGCAGGATCTGACTCTATGGAGCCCCCGTGCCCACTGTTCCCATCCAGGAAAGGGCTCCCCAGCTTTGTCCTTGCAGCTGCCATGGGAACTGTTATGGTTTGAGCAGCACCAATCCCATCCCTGCCTGGGAAGGAGTGACCAAGCAAAGACCAGCCCTGGTATCAGAGTGGTCCATAGTGATGGAGTCCATCCCCATTTGCTACTGCCTGGGGCAGGAATCTCTGCAGCCCTGACTCTAAACCACAGCAAAGCTCTCTGTGACAGCACCAGACAACAGTGAAAAACAAACAAAATACCTGGCACTACTCCCCTGAGGTGCCTGAGCCAGGATGGGCAGTGCCCAGCTCACCCAGGCAGAACAGCAGAACACTGAGGCTTCACAGGTGGGATATCTGGCGGTTTCACTGATTTTACAGGTGGGATATTTTCCCTGCAGCCCTAGAAGCAAACAGCTTTCACTGTATTATAGAAAGCTTCCGGCCCTGCTCATCACTCCACAGGGAGCAGCGGAGCAGCCCAGGGAGCCGCCGGCTCTGCCGTCCCTCCATCGCTGCCGGCGGAGCGCAGGAAGCCGCGGCTGGAGCAGGGAGGAGGCAAAGCAGCGTCACCACATCCACAGCATGAGGGCGGGGGAGAACCGAAACCCAGGATCTGCCGATTTTAGACAAACAAACACCGAGTCGAAAGCCCTGAGTTTCGGTTTCCATTCCTGAGGCGACACGGCCGACGGTCACAGAGCGGTTTCCCCAGGAAACCATCGCTGCTGTTCCCCGCCCCAGCGCCGGACACGGTGCCCTTTGTGCGCTGCACACCCCCCGCTTGTCCGAGGAAGTGGCTGGGAGCTGGGACAGCCTTCCCGCGAGGATGCTGGGGCATCTCCTGTCCCGATAACAGCCCTAACCTGCCCAGAGAGACGCAGAGAGTGAGGAATCGCGGATTTCTCACAGCCCCACTCCCTGGCCCCCCACAGGCAGCTGCCCGGCAGGACCGCGGCAAAGCTCTGCCCACGGTGCTGCCTGGAAGTGGGAGCCTCTGCCCTTTCCCAAAAACTGCATTCTGCTCCCGTGGATACCTGGAGGAGAAAATGCAAGGGACTGAGTCTCCATCACCGCGCAATCCAGGGGAAAGCAGGGACTTGGCATGAGTCATCTGCAGCCCTTACATAATTTTGTCTCTGGGTGCGGGTCCTCTACACCCGGCTGCTAGCAGAGCAGTCCTGGGCTCCCCACGGGAGGAAAGGGGAGCAGATCTCAGCCTGAGCACCCAAGAGAGACCAAGAGGACCCTAGGGAGGCAGTGCCGGCAGCGCCAGGCTGATAGGATGGGTGCTGAGAGACCCAGCCCAGCTCAGGGACCCCAGGCTCACAGAGCAGGTTGACCCGCTGGGATCCACAGCAATGTCCCAGCTGTGGAGTGCACGACACCCACTGCAGCCTTGGGAGCCCACAGTGGGAGGTGCAGCCCCCCGAGGGGGCTTGGGGGGCTCCCCCCTGCAGAGCCCCAGAGCTCAGCACCCTGGGGAGGGACAGCTGATCCACAGGTGGATGTGCTCTCCACAAGCCATGCTTTACCATCCCTGCTGAAACCAGGGCTGCGAGACCAGGATCTACTGCCGCACTCATATGGGACTTCCCCCCGGCCAGGGAATGTCGCCAGATCGCCCACGGCCGCATCCAGCCCAAGGCCACTCACCCAGACACTGATAATGTCCGCATACAACTTCCCTTCTTTGCTTTTCCCTCTCAGCCCTCATGCTACCGCGAGCTGCTGACTCTGCAAGCCCCCAGCTGCCCTCGGCCGGGCGGGGAAGCACCGCGGCGCCCTCGGGAGCAGCGCAGCCACCCCGGGGGTGGAGCACTTCCCTGGGGCATCCCTGAACGTCCCCGGCGGTATCTCGAGGGACACAGGGCTGCCCCACCGGCACCTCCCTGACTGGCTGCCCCAAGAGCTGCTGCAAAGGGAGGGGAGAATTGCACCAGCCCAAATCTGCCTGCCGAGCTTTTATTGCTTTGGGAGCTGTTTACATCCCAAGGAAGCGCTGCTTTGCAGGGCAGAGTACACCCACGCTGGGAATGTTTTCCCGATGAGGTGATCTATAGTCTCCAGGGCAGGTAAAGGTGCACGGAGCCAGAGAAGACATGCTGCCTCCTGCTTGCTCCGCTCTGCCCCGGCCCTTGCTGCCCACTGCTGCAGCACACACAGAGCTGACACAAATCCTGTCCCGCCCCACACTCCACTGCCAGCTCTCAGATACCTAGAAGGAGCCAGGAGGTCTCTCCAGCTGCCCCCTTTCCTCCTGATCATTCCCTCTCCCACAGCCCCTGGATAACCCAGATGAATTTGGCCAAAGCAGAGGGCTGGAGTAGTATGCTCAGCCCACAGCTTTTCAGGGCTGGGCAAAGGCACCACAGCTTTTCAGCCCTGGCACTGCTGAGGAAAGGTGTCCCTGTGTTGCAGGACATTCACTCACCATTGCAGCACAGGAAAGGGAATTTGGGCTGGAAACCCAGGTGTGGCTCAGCACTGCTGCTCACGGTGGAGAGGCAAAAGGCAGCTCAGGGTGATCACAACCCTTTATATGTCCTCGGTCTGACATGCTACTGCTGTCCCAAGTACAGAGATAGGACGGCGATATCTCAGCAGCAGCCAGCTGGGAGGGAAAAACCTCTGATAAGGCAGGACTCCTCCTCATCAACTGCGGCCTCAGCTGAGTCTCGGCCAAAACGAAACAAAATCTAATGCTTCAGAGGAATAGATCACTTTTCTTCCTGATTACGTGTCAAAACTCTCCTAACCACAGGTTGGGGACCAGTGGTTATCAGCACTGAGTGCAGCCACGTCCCAGCCGTGCCATGGACAACCAGACTTTGGAGCCAACATTTCAGGCTCCTTGCACACCCACAGCCAGAGGGAACACAGAGGACACGTACATTTATATTTAATAAAGTGTGTTCCTGTCCTGCCTTAGCCTCATTTCACAATCCCAGCTGTTATACCTGGACATAAACACAATACACCAGCAACATTTTTTCAAAAAAATATTTATTACTCAATAAAGTGACCTGTCGTTGCTGCTGTTGTCAGATCAAGTTTGGAGAAACCCCAACACTCCAAGCACCCAAATCCTTCCAGCCACAGACACTGTGAGACACACAGGCCCTGGCATGGGACCTGGTGAGAGTCACAGCAAGTGGGGTGGCTGAAGGAGAACTGGGGGGTCGACCACCCCGTTACAGAATGGCTGCTTGAACCCAGCAGGGAGGGGGTGGCAGAGCCCCGCTCCCACGGGGTGCTGGGGACGGGGGACAGCAGGGTCTGCCCTCATGAGGAAGTGTGAGCTCCTTGGAGCACGGCCGTGGGGCTCAGCTCTGCACGCTCTGCAGCACGGCTCTGCCATGCAGAACGAGCTTTCCAACCAGGGCTTTGCTTAAAAATTGCCATTGGCTTAAAAAAATCCCAATAATGGATTTTTTTTTTTTGAGAAAACTAGAAAAAGACCCTAAATCCTCAGAAGTCACAGCTCTTGTCAGTCCTCTGGGTTCCTGTCTTCCTGCTTCTTCCCCAGCAGACCTGGGCAACCACCATGCCCCACTGTCACAACAGCTCCCACTTGTTTCTGCCACCCAAAGCCAGTGTCACGCACAAAACCCAACCTCCAAAGGGCTGTGCCCATGCTGCCAGAGCCCTTCCTGGTGTCAATGATTGTATACATCCACAGAATTCCTGCTCTTGGCATTCCTCTCCACTCCTGCAGCCTCTAGGGACAGGGAGCAGCCAGCTCCCTGCACATCAGACCCCTGGGCAGCTTCCTTTTGCTACCACCTTCTCCCTGCTCCTGCCCACTCCTCCAATGGATACTGCTCCAGCTGTGCCAGCCAACAAGGCTGGGCTGACGACCCAGAGCAGGAAAACTACTCCAAGAGAACAGGGGAGGAAAGCTTTATAAAAAAATAAGCTCTTTTTTTCTTCCCTCCTCCAAACAAGGCAGAGCATTTCTGCCTTTCCCTTCTCCAGGCATCCTTCCTCCCCCCTCCTTCCCTCTGACCTGAACCTCCTTGCTCCCAACACGAGCTGCTCTGAGTCTTGTTAGCCCGTGCCCCTCATGACACCACTCCTCACCCCACAGTGCAGCCAGAGAAGAGGCAGTTCACCCCAGAGTGGCACGGCCAGCGTCCCTCCAGGCAAGTCCCCCCCCTCACTTCTGCTCCGCCTCATCAGCCACTGCGGTCACCTCGATGGCGGCGGCAGCGTGCTCGTCCCCGGCAGCCTCGGCGGCACCGGACGGGACAGTCACGACCGTGCTCCCACTGGGAGCTATTTGTGTCACGTTCTGGATGGTCGTGCCAAGTCCTGGAAGCGTCAGGAGCTGGAAGGGGCTCACCACCTTCACCACCGTGCTGCCGTCCTGGACCGCAGCCGTGCTCAGCACCGTCAGGTTGGAAGCGTCCGGGTGGATCTCCACGGTGCCGGGGAAGGTGGAGCCGGCAGAGGCCAGCACCGTGTACCCCCCCAGCAGAGGGGAGGCCGGGGAGCTGGCAGCGGGGGGCTGGGCCGGGCTCTTCCCCAGCACCGAAGGAGGGAGGGCTGAGACCACTTTGCCAAGAGGGAGATTGGCAATCTGGGACACTGGCACGCCGGGGGTGACAGTGAGCTGTGCTGGCTGGGACAGGACTTGGGAGGTGATGGCAGCTGGTCCAGAGGTGGCCCTGGTCAGCCTGGGGCGTTTCAGAGGCGTGGGAACAGAGACGGGCGTGAGGGTCATCAGGACGTTGTTGAGATGCTGCGATTTGTGCTTCAGCTCCTTCGCTCGCTTGCGGTGCTCATCACACTGCTGCTCCAGAGCTGGAGAGAGAAGAGGTTTGGCTCAGCCTGGATCCTGGACAAGCTTCCCAGAGGTCTGTGGCAATGCCTGGTGTGGCTGGTTTAAAACCACCCAACCTCCACTATCTCAACCCAAAAGATACGGCGCTGGCAGCGATGCCCGGTGCCGCACTGGTGGGTCCAGGGCATACCTGCCAAATCCCGTGTGTACTGCTCCCTCGAGCGATCCATCTGGCACTTGTGGCTGGCCAGGACTTTCTTGACCAGATCCAGCATCCCAAAGTTCTGGACTACGTTGTTGAGTAAAACAGCATCTTAAAAACAAGACACAGAATCTTTGAGGAAGCAAAATTCCCTGCGCAAACTATTTGTGGCTTGGCAAAAGCCACACAACAAACATGTCCAGCTGAGACAGCCAAAATCTGTGGGAGGGTAATGCAAGGGGCTGGGGAAGAGGAGAAAGCAGAAGCCATGAGAAAGGGCAAGAGGTCACTGGTCATGTAAACAGTCCTCTCCTGCCTAGCAGGGGTGATAAGAAATCTGCTGGCACAGTAGCTGCTTGCTGCATCATTATTCCAATTGCCTAAATTCCACCTCAATTCCCAAGCCAAGCATTTGTCCAGACCCAGTGCTAGCAGAGAGGAAGCCCCAGGCATGGGGAATTGGAGAACTGAGGTCACCTAAACTATCCTCAAGCCCAGCCTCACCAATCAGCCAGAAATTAGATGTTTTATTATGAGCTATGTGTGCCATCCAGATATCCCTAAGGATAAAAAAAACCACAAGCCCTCTCCCAAGATAACTGACCACTAATGTCCAGGTCCTTACCCCCAAGCTGCAGCGGGGGATCCTGTGCTCGCTGCTGCAAGCCCTTCATAGTCTCCACCAGCTCCTGGTGGAACTCATGGATCACTTCTTCCAGGAGACCACTGTCCTTCAGACCTTGCCAAAAAGCAAAGGTGTCATCTGGAGAAAGAGGAAGCAAGGGAGAACCTCAAAATCCTCAGCAGGGTTTAATGGTAATCTGCTTATGGGTTCCCTGTGGACACCCCTGAAGGGGTGCAGTCCTGCTGGGCTGGGAGAGACCCCTGAGGTCACAGGGCTGGGGCAAAGCCCACCCAGAGCATGGACACAAACGAGGATACGCTCTCTCCACCCCTGTCCCACACCAACAAGACACTTTGTTACAGCCAGTATCACAGAATCACAGAATAATGAGGTTGGAAGAGACCGCTAAGATTATCAAGTCCAATCTATGCCCTAACACCTCAACTAGACTATAGCACCAAGTGTCATGTCCAGTCTTTTTTATAAACACATCCAGAGATGACGATTCTACCACCTCCCTGGGAAGACAATTCCAGTACTTTATTATTCTTTCGGTGAATAATTTTTTCCTAATAGCCAACCTATACCTTCCCTGACGTACCTTGAGACTGTTACCTCTTGCTACCCCAGAAGCACCAAGGAGAATTATTTAATGACCTCTCTGATAAGAATTTTTTTCCCCTAGAGCCACATTTGGCCCTGGCTTTGATGCGTTGGTGCTTGGAAACAACTTCATTGCAAGGCTGTGCAGCCAGCCCACACATTGGTGGGATGTGACACAGTGCTATTCCATCAGCAGAGAAGGAAAAATCCCAGTGGAGGCTCATGCAAGATTGCTCTGGTAAGAGGGTCCTTCCTGCTCCTGACCCTGCTGCTTCCCTCCTTCCCCACATCTCCTGCACACAGCGAGCCCTGCGGGATCCCAAGCCATACCTCCAATGCTGGTGCTCCAATCGCTGGCATCCTCGCATGTTTCTATGGTTATTGTAGCCGGGGATCCATTCACTGCAACCAATAGCAAAAAAGAAGAGAAAAAAATTCCCAGCTCCTCATTTTAACCTGTATTTTCACAGGCTGTTTCCAAAGGAAGCACTCCCTTGCTGCATTTCTGTGACTTCTCCTTTATATTGCAGAGGATCACATCTGTTTGAATGCAGATCTCAGTGCTGAGCAGAGATGCTCAAGTGGCTGCTGTGCCAGCTGTACTTATTTTCCTACATAAAAGTGCAATCCCCAGGGATTGCTCCTGCAACCTTTGCAGCACAAGAACACATGCTTGAGAGCAGCATTTCCCTCCTGTTCCCCCCTGAAAACACACCAGCACTGCTCAGGGCAAAAGTCAAACAGATTGAGAGTCTGATTTTTTTAGCAGCCCTTTTTACCCAACCACCATTTGTCTGGAGGGTTTCTAAAGTCTCCAAGGGAAGAGCAGCCCCCCACTGCACAGGAATGCAGGGGGGATCCCTCCTTCCCTCCAGCTCTGCCAAATCTCAGCAGTTTTGTTACCACAGAGCCAGGGAACAGGCGTCATTCATGCCGTGTGCAGGAGCAGGATGGATGGGAATCTGGCCAGAGCCCCACAGAGCTGTGCAGAGCCTTTGGAATGCTCAGTTGCAGCCATTAAATCCAGTCCCTCAGCTGCTTTACTCCACAGCTTTGAGGGCTCTGGTTATTCCAGCACAGCCCAGCAGCTGGCAAACATCTCCCATTGGTGAGCTCATGTTTAACTGGGGTTCTTGGAGTGGGCTGGGCTGTGCATCAGCTTCCTCACCATTATACCAGGATGTGGTGGATGGGTGCTCTGCAGAACCAGCCAAGGGGCTTATCCTGTCCCAGAGGCACCACCAGGAGCTCGGGGTGTGGGGCCAGGGCTGTTCTTAATGCTCAGAAGCAAAAGGAATTAAATACAGAATTATTTGGAAATTAGAACACTTTCCAATGAAACAGTTGCCTGCAATTATAGGACAAATTCATAAAATCAGAGAATGGTTTGGGTTGGACAGGACCTCAAAGTTCATCTCATTCCAACCCCCTGCCATGGGCAGGGACACCTTCCACTAGACCAGAGTGCTCCAAGTGCTGTCCAGCCTGGCCTTGGACACTTTCAGGGATGGGGCAGCCACAGGGACCTTGGTGACGTGGCACAGGTGAGCTTTGATGTGTCAAGGCCCTGCTGAGGGTGAGGAATGGCTGCACATACCATCGGCAGAGGCGGGAGTCAGAGGGATGTACTCTGTCGATGTCTGGCTGGTCAGGGACACCCTGGCTCCTGTCAGGTCAATTTTGGTGCTCCGGCAGGTGTTGGAACAGACCTTTGTGTGCTGATAAAAATCCAGCTCTCCTGAGTCCATAATCTTCCTGAAAGACAGGAAGCAAGCACAAGGACAGGCACATCAGCAACAGCTAAGAGCTCTGAGATTGCTCCTGGCAGCCTTCACCCCAAACTTCTGAGTCCCAAAACACCAGGAGAGCAGGCAGATCCAACAGGAGCCCTTACTGGGACTGATTAACTCATTTCTTGAGGAAGGAAGGGGAAGAGAGAGCCCCCATCTGGTTCCACCAGCACATCCCATCCAAAGCTGCAGCTTCCAAACAAAGGATCAGCAGGAGTCTCAGTTACCAGGGTGAGACCATAGGGAGCTTCTTTCTTGCCTTTTTGTCTCTATAGCTCAAAAGGAGACAGGACATAACCCTATTTATAAACTAAAATCAGGTTTCTCATTCAAAGGGAGTGGCAACACTGGAACATGGGCTCTTCCAAACCAAGAATGTAATCTCCAAAACATTCCCAAGCCTTGCTGGCCAACAACCACCTAAGCTTCCTGAGATTTGCTCCCATAGGCTGCTGGGTTTGCCCTCAGACATTCCCCTGAAGTTTTTTTCCCCCCTCTCAAAGCCCTGCCTTGACAAAGCCTAAACCTATTATGCAAAAATTATGTGGAGCAAAAGCTGCTTAAAAGGAATACAGGAGATGCCTGCATTGAAGCAGGATAATACAGGGAAAGGCAATGTCACACTGTGAAAAGAGCACAAAACCACTGACAATTCCTGAGGAAAGAGGTGATTCTTTTTTATCCTGCCCAAAGGCAGAGAAAGACTTTAATTAAATCACAGTCTCAGGCTGGTGTTCAGAAGGACCATAGAGGAATCGAATTACTGTAGTTAATACTAGAGAAGAGAAATGTTTGCAATAAAGCAGCTTTTTTTTTTTTTTTTTGCCAAGGACTTATTTAGAAGCAATGTCAAGCAGGAGTGCTGCAACCAGAGCATTGGTGATGACCAGACTGATTTCATTTGGTGAGTCATGCTGAGAATCCACAGACACCATGGCCCAACCACCAACAGCCATTAAAATTTCCAATGTCCCTACACCAGCTGGAAACTCAGTGTGGTTCAAGCCCTGAAAGGCTTTTCTTGCCCCAAATTATTCCCTAGGCACAAGAACAGAACAAAGCCATTGGACTGACCACATTTGGGACCCGGCTGTCATTAAGACAAACGTTTATAGTGGTTCATTTGCTCCCTCAGCAGCAAAACTGCCATTCCAAAGGCTCTGTTCCACCCCACAATCCCCCAAAAAGAAGTGTCCAGCAACACGAAGGAAGGCACTAACCGGAGCATGATCCCGTTCATCCGGATCGCCCGCTTCCAATCTTTCAAGGTCGACTTCCCTGCCAGGTGGACAAACTCCTTGGGGCTGATTAGGTGATCATGAAACTGCAAAAGGCAGGGGTGCAACATCAGTGCCATGAGCCATAAACAAGCCAAGGGTGCCCTGTGAGCAGGGTTCAGCTGGAGTCTGTGCCATTTCCCAGTGCCCAGCAGCGGCTGCAGCCCCCACGTGCCACTGAACACCCCCAAAACACAAGGCTGCCAGGCACTCCCAACCCCAGAGAACACTGCCCAAGTTAGAAAGATTAAAGCCAAACACTGCTGTCACCAATGGTTAGTTAACAGCTGCTCCAAGCCAAGGCTTCAGGGGTGTGTGAGTTTGCCCAGCTCGGGCAGGACAGCTGGGAAAACACCCATGGCTTGTGCAAAGTATCATTAACAGCAGGGAGCTGCTCACGCTCCCACTAACAACAGACTCAGTGAAAGCTGGGCTGCACGGCTAACATTTGGGTCCAGGGGCACGTTATGCCCCATAGGGGAGAGAGAAAAAGCCCACTTGGTCTTTGACCTCCTGCTCCCAAGCCCAACCATTGGTATCAGGGAACCTCTGGCCTCTCTGGCCGTACACACCCACAGCTTCAGGGAGCTGGCACACACCGTGCCAGCTTTTCCCTTTCTTTTATTGCCCTACACATCCAGACATGCCTGAACCTAACAGCAACCTGCAGGATCATAGAATTATAGAATCACTAAGGGTGGATCTTGGAGAAGTCCTCCAAGATCCTCTAGCCCAACCATGACCCAGGCAGTTCTCTTAAGAGCTGCATTACAGCCCATCCCAAAGGATTTCCCAAGTCCAGGCCTCCTCTTTTCCATGACCATGTTGACCAACATAGAGCAACTCACTGTTACTGCATGAGAAACTGTATCTCTGAACAAGGACAAGGGCTTCAGTGCAGAGAGGACAGATTTTAAGAGGCAGCAGCATCTCTCCTCTGCCTCATGGATAGAGGAGACCACCTCGGCTGGGAAGGGCAAGGACTATCCTTTGGGAGCCCAAGGAGACTCTCCCTCAGCAGGATATTGTTTAGGCTGTGTACAAATACAAGCAATGACTCACTCGTGGCATGTTCCTGAATTAATGTAAATTTTAACCATGAGTTACCCAGGACACAGCAGCAACTCCTCAGTAGGTCCTCAATCAATACATTCATCAAATTATCAAGTTTCCAACTGAGCAAATACTGCAAGAACCCAAATTGCTAAAATTTTCAATAACACATTAAATTAAGCACCATCTCTCCGGACAGAATGACACAATTTAGTCAGGACAAATATCAGGTACCCAGCACCAGGAAAATGTCATCCTTTCCTACCATGACATGGTTCTGATGCAAAGCAGCTGATCAAAGCTTATCATAACCAGGCCAAGCCAGGTGACCTCACAATGTGGGCAAGGGGAAAGCACAAGTCCAGTGCTGGGCTCTCTGTTCTCACCTGCACACACTTCACATTGATTCCGGGGCACACAAACTTCCTCCAGATGAGGTTGGCTTTGCTGTCCCCACAGGTGATGGGGTAGACAATCTCTGCCTCCAAACTGTCCTCATCTTCAGCCATCTTCACTTCTCACAGGGATCAGAGGAAGGGACAGATCAAAGAGAAACATGAGCCACAGCTTCTGATTCACACACCTGAGCCACACATGCAATGTCAGTTTTGAAATTCAGAAATATAAAAAAAGTAATGATGCATGGTGGGGTGTGCTGGGGTTTGTGGCCACCACTCACACTTTGCTATAAGAGTATCCAAACACCCGAATTTCTCAGGCAAAACAGCCCAGGCAGATTTATGCCAATCCAGCTGCAGCTGAGCACAGGGACTATGAGAAGTCATCCATTCTTGATAAAAGAGAATGATGTTATCTGGGTGGAGTCACCCTTGGTTTTAAAGTATAACTGGTTTTAAGTCAACACTAGCCCAGTCTTTGCTCCCAAAACTCACTTTTACTGGCAACCAAAGCCAGGAAGTTGCTGCAAAACTGACATCCCCGTGGCAAACTGGAATGGCAGGAGCCAGGGGCGGCCGGACACAAGGACTCATCCCAGACCAGGAGAGGGCAGCAGCAGCCCAGCCAGCCACTGCCAGCTCCCTGCTGGTCACCGAGCCCCCTGGACGCTGGGAGAGCACCCCTGGGACCCTCGGGAGAGCGTCCCCAAGGCCCACCAGAGAACACCCCGGAGCTCCAGCAGCTCTGCACAACAGTGCTTGGACTGTCCCATCTGACACCAGCGCAGGGCTGTGGCACACTGGGGTGGCAGAAGGGGCTATGGAAAGAGCTGACCTACCTAGAACCGCTTCCTTCAGGTCTGTGGAGGCTGTGAAGGCAGCAGCAGCTGCAGCAGCTGCATTTTCAGTCTCCAGAGTGTCTTCGTTGATGTCACCGCTGGGAAGAGAGGCAGAGGCATTCTTAAGCCATGTGGCTGTGCCACCCCCACACCCGATGCCCTGTGGAGACATTGCCTCAGAAGTCCCTTGGATCACAGTTTCCCACAAGAGCCAAGAGTCAGCTCTGGGTTTGGGAGGCTCAGCTCCATTTTTTCATGTGGAGATGAAGAACTCCACAGCAGGCAAGCCCCTGTCAGCAGCTTGGCCAGCTCTCTCTTGCCTCCTCTTTAATCCCAGCCCTGTGGATCTGCCTCCAGCTCAGCCTGTGCTGGAGAGCTGGCATGGAGAGATGCTGTCAGCACAGCCCTTTGCTCAGGAGTCACTGCCAGCCTTTGGAAGCTTTGCCTGAGATTTCCCCAGGAAAAACATGTGTGAAATATGCTGCTGCTGTCTGGGCAATGGACTGGCTGAATCCCCTGGTAATGCAGGATGCTCCAGGGAGTAGGACCTCAGGGAGCCACAGAGACAGTATAAAGGAGTTAGACAAACCCCAAGAGCAGATCTGTGAGCAGAGATAACATAACATGAGTTACAGACACTTGCAATACAATCTCTGAACCTCTTAAAACTTGATATATCCATGACATTCATTAATAGCTGGCTATCCGGCTGCTTCCATTGTCCCCACGCTGACATCTCCATCTTCTCTAGGTGCTTTGCCCATGGAGTCCTGCACAGCACCCACTCTCTCGCTGCTCTTCCAGCTCTGCTACAGCAATAGAGAGCCCCAAGCCCCTCCAAGGAGCTCCCCACACTCAGAAGGAACAGGCACTTCTGGCTGGGATGGGACATGCTCCTCACCCCCTCGGCTTTGCAGGTGAGGTCCCAAAGGGAGGGAGCCCACATTGGTGCCCTTATGGATCCACCTGTACATCACAGCCAGTGCCCAGCAGGAACCATTCCTAATGGGTTTTCATACAAACACAGAATGGTTTGGGCTGAAAGAGTTCTTAAAAGTCATCTTGTTCCAACCCCCTCCCATGGGCAGGGACACCTTCCAGTATCCCAGGCTGCTCCAAACCCTGTCCAACCTGGCCTTGAACAATTCCAGGGATGAGGCAGCCACAGCTTTTCTGGACAGCCTGTGCTAGGGCCTCACCAACCTCACAGGGAACAATTTCTTCCTAATACCTAATCTAAGTATACCCTCCTTTTAAGATGTATGTTTGGTGGTACTGAAGCCAACTAATTGCTGCAGAAAGCTTGACCCACAGGGGCAGGAGGAGACACACAATTAGCTTTTCACATACTTTGGCATATAAACTCCCTAGGAAGATTGCACAGAGAAAATAAACCTGAGAACCCCCTCAGTTTGGTACCATGGATGAATTAAAAGACAGTCCTAGTGACTCACTGGCAACCACATTTCTCACCCGTGATGCCACAGGGACAAGGAAATTCAAGAGCAACTGGTTTTTCCATCCTGGGCTCCTAACACAGCTCCAGGGTGGAACTGCAGCTTCAAAGCATCCCTCCCCTCAGCAGCTGCAGGGCAGGTACCTGTGGGGAGCAGCACAGAGATAAGGAATGTGGGTGGCAGCTCAGCCTCACCAGGTGAGTGGCTCACAGATGCTGCTCCAGAGAGGGGAGACAGCTCCTGCTGTGACAGAAGATGGACACAACTCTGCAGCTCACAGCGACCACCAGCCCAGAGCCCTGGCAGAGCATGGGGAGGGTAACATGAAAGGACTCAAAAAGGTAAACTCTGAGCTAAGGCATTTGCACACAGGTGATTATTACATGAGTGGCAGTCTGACAGAAGAACAGAAGAATTCTAACCTAGGTTTTTTCATCAGTTTGCTTCTGGGTTCTTGCATTTCTCCAGCTGAAAGACCAGCAGTGGCCCTTCAGCAGGGTGCCAGAGGAAGCACCCCCTTCTGGCATGCAAAGCCCAGACCTGCCTCCAGATCAAGAACCTCCACCAACTTACCCAGAAGAAACCCTCCAGCCGAAAAATCAACACCTTTCAGAGCTTCCTCCAGGACTCCACCACATTTACACTGCTCAGAAAAATGACCAAAAGATGCAAGTGGATGGGGAGGAATAACCCAGCCCACGCCTTTAACCTCCTGAGGAAAACAAACAAACCAACTCCCAGCTTGTATAAAAAATTCAGGCAACTGAAGTCTGCATCTGCCATGGACACGTGGAGGAGAGAAAACCACAAAAAAAGGCGAGTGTCTCCATGTCTCCATGCTGTTTCTCCCATCCCATTCCACGGAAACAGACTGAGGCAGATGCAAGGGAAAACACAAACACCTTCCAAGCCCCAGCAGTGCAGCCCCCCAGCTGGCCCTGCCTTTGCCAGTTGCCATGACGAAGGCAGGGGAGGATGGTTCTCATCTTCCTCCCCAGGAAGATCCATAAATCAGATGGGAGGAAGAGAAGAAAGCATGTGCAGATAACTCAGCAGGCTGGCGTCTCCTTTCTTTTCTGCTCCTGCCTTGCCTGGAAACTTGAGAGAAAAGTCTCCCCCAGAATCCTGTGCTGATCAGAAATACAAGCACTTTATCAGAGCATCAAGCACAGATCCTCTCCTCTCACAGACCAAAGAGAAAAGCTTCTTGCGCATTATTTTTTCCCATTTCCCTCAGCCTTTTCCTTAAGAACACATGAACTAATTAAGCTCTTAACAATTGGTTGTACAGAGGGTTTTTTTAATAGCAAACCCATACCCAGATGAGCACTAGAAAGAGGCACCAACCCCCAAGCTGAGTTTCATTTAAGTGTCACACCAGGCAAACAGAAAGCTCCCCATGTGAGTTGTGACTGAGCTGACACCAAGGGATCCCAGCCCGTGCCTGCAGCTGCTCTCCTGACACCAGCTGGGCCTGCAGAGGGAAATCAGAGGGAAAGGGAGAAGGAGCCAGCACCACTGTGACATTGCCCCAGGAGGAGCAGAGCCTGTGGTGGGCAACTGTCCAAGGCCACAGAGAGACCATGGGTAGCTTGTGCTGCCACCCACCACCAGCCCTCACTGCTCAGTGAGGGGAGTCGGGCAGGTTTTACTCTGTGACACCAAAATTCACATCCTTTCCATTAACCCACTATCATCCCCAAGAATGGGGGAGCAAAGAGCCTGTCCAGGAGCTCTTCTCCAGAGAAATGCATGGAAAACCCTCAGGGAATCTCTACACACATGCCAAGACATCTGTGCTCACAGCTGTGACTAAATGAAAGCATGCCTCTCTGTGCTCTGTGGAGCTGTCCTGCTCCTGACCATCCAGGGGACACTGGGAGGGAGAGAAAAGGTTTCCAAAGAAAAACAGGAAAAGAACTTAGAGTGAAAGGAAACCAACTGATTGAGCCAGCCTCTGTCATGATCAATTTTCCCAGACAACATCACAATGCTGCACATGGGTCTGTAGAGGTTTAGAGCCACATGACAAACAGGAACCATTCTGCATCCAAGAGCAGCCACATCCCAAGTCTCACATCTGGCTGCTTCTCCACTGAGGGAGACAAGGGAGTCTCCGTGGGACAGAAAACAAGAGTAGAGACCTTTTTCCTTGCCATCTCCATTCTTCTGGGAATTGAAAAGGTTTTGGAAACACAGACCAAGGGTGTGGAGGAAGAGCAAGGCAGATCCTGCCTATCCGAGCACCAATAGCCCTTGCCTCTGCCTGTCCCTGCCCATTCTTTACCAAAAATTCATCTATTAATGGGCTTTATCTCAGTTGAAGCAGCACAAGAGAAACGGCCCCTGGACTGAGCTGTCACCTTCTGCCCCGCCCAAAGCCACCGGGGCACTGACACAAAGGCACATTTGAGAAAAGAAGACAAACTCCCGGTGACGAGCAATAAACAGCCCTTCAACACCCACTTATTTCAGACAAGCCTGCCTGGATTGCAGCTCCAGGTGTGAACTTGGATTTTCTACCCACTGAAAGAACAAAACACACAAACGGGCTCTGGGCTCTATCCCACCCAAAAAACCACAGAGAAATAAAGCAAAGAGTCCATTGCTATGTGGGCCTTCAAGGTACCAGCCAGGCTCTTAGGCCATGGTCAACCTGCCACTGAACAGACCAGACCTGAACAAATAGCAGTCTTGAATATAAAATGCCAACAACAAAGGCAGAAATTAGGCAAAAGAGCAGCACTTGAACAATCAGACCTTCATTATGTGCTTTTTTTTTTGAGCAGTGCCTCTCCATTCAGGGCAATATGGTTTCAAGGACTTCTCTCCCACTCCTATTGCTGGCAGTGGAGGTTCCTGCAGAGCTCAGCCAAAAACTAGCAAACCCCAAACTTCCTCAATCTTCAGGGAAGGGGAGCTCAGCTGCACCACCCTCAACCTGGTGAGGACCAACTTGTCTCTTGGAGTTCAGAGCTCAGCACAGCCATCATGAAATAAATAGCAGAAAAACACTGATTTAGCTACTGGTGTCCTATTCCAACTGGATTTGTGTCCACTCCAACATCCAAATCCACTCAGAAAAAGGAATTTGGTGTTGGTCTTTTTTCCCCCCCTTCAAAAGAGGGAAAGAGTGGAGCCTGTTCTGCACAGAGCTGCAAAGCCCTGGTGTGGGAAGCCCTAGCAAGGAACTGGACACTCCATGGCCACAGCTGAAATCCCCACAGTGAGCAGGGATGCAGGAGGAAGCAGTGGGGGATAAATCCCAACCTACAACCATGCGTGGGAGTGTTTCCAGCACATCCCCTCAGCATGCCCCAGCTCTTACCCGTGCTGGGACAGGTTGGTGGTGACCAGCACTGTCTTCACCTCCTCCATGCCACCGCCGTCCACCGCGCCGTCCGGCGTGGTCACCACCACCACCTCCTCCATGTGGACGCTGACGTCCGGCGTCGCCATCGTGGCCGGAGCAGGACAGCCTCCAGCTCAGTCACCAGCTGCTTGTGGAGAAATGGGGGAAGCCCAGAGTCAGGAGGTGAACTCGGTCATGGAAGGATCCTGGGTGTGGTGGGAGCAAGGAGAGAAGGGACTGCAGGGACCCCACGCTCCTAAGGAGAAGGGGATGAGCAAATCCCCAAGTGCTCCATCCCAGAAGGAAGGATGAGGGGAAGCTCAACCCAACACATGCTCTGCAGGCTGGGTGAGAATGATGGGCCTGGGTGGGAATGGGGTGCAGGAGGTAAAGGGCAGAGTGTGAAAGAGGTCCAAAAAAAAAAATGTTCCTGGCATCCATCATAAACTCTATAAAGATATTCAGTTTGAAGGTGCGTTTCCAAATGTATTTCAAACTATCTCACGATTTCACACTGTTGGAGGAGCTTGTCACTGTCTCCTCCACAGTAAAACAGGGATTCTTCCCTCCTCCAAAGTCACACACAAAAAAAAATCAAATTAAAAAAGCACATCAAGCCCGCAGAAACAGTGACATCTGGAAACTATTTCAAAGTGTGCATTTCTAATAAATCAGCAATAGATGTAAGACAGCACTCCCTCTCCAGCTCTCTTGGAGCCCCTTTAGGAACTGAAAGGGACTCTCAGCTCTCCTCAAAGCCTTCTTTTCTCCACCTCTCTCAGCCTGTCTCTAGAGCAGAAATGCTCTAGCCCTCAGAGCATCTCCATGACCTCCTCTGGACTCACTCCAGCAGCTCCACATCCCTCTGATGCTGGGACCCCCAGAGGTGGATGCAGCACTGCAGGTGGGGGTCTCACCTGAGGAGAGTAGAGGGGGAGAATCCGCTCCCTTGCCCAGCTGCCCAGGTAAGGAGAAGTTGGTGCCTATTAAGCATCTCCTACAGCACTGGTGCAGCCCACACAGAGACAGGTAAGGGAACACCTCAGCCAGGTTTGGCTGTTGCAGGCTCAGACCCCCATGAACTCCAAGCAGCAGCACAGAGCACAGCAGAGATGCCACCTAGCTCCCACCACTTCCCCAGGCCACGGCCAGAGCAGAGCACTGACCCAGCACGTCCAGTGTGACTTCACAACCAAGTTCATGTCCTTCAGAAACACCTGCCTGACCCACAGGGACACCACAAGGTGCTCCTTACCTCCACAGAGCCCACGGGGTCTATCCAAGGTGGAACAGCCCCTCTGTGCCAGCCCAGCACAAAGCCACCAGCAGAAGGACTTCAGTTTTCACAGCAGCACAGATGCTCAGCTGCCTCCAGCTCAACCATTCCAATCTTGGTTGTCACTCTATCCTTCATTTTGGGGTAAAACCCCTCCCACTTAGTGATTAGCACCACTCACAACACCCCTGAGCTGGGACTCAGTTTGAGGATGCCCCAGACATCCTGCCCAGCATCACGGGACTAAACTCCACATGTGTTGGTCAGATGCCTCTGGGCAGGAACCAGCACTGAATAGAGAAAAAGTGGGCTGAAAACATAAGTAATTGAAAAAGTGGCTAAAAACACACCAGCAATGGGGCTGTGGAGGGGGATGAGGGGCACCTGAGCTCTACCAGGACTCAGGGTGTCCATGCCTGTCCCTCCTGTGTGTCACCTTGCAGGGTGCTGAGAGCGTGTCAAGGGCTGTGGGGTCAAGCAAGGAAAAAAATATAAAAGGAAAAAAAGCATAGCACAGCTGGGAGAGCAGAGAGATTTTTGGGGCGAAGAGACCAGATTACAGTGCGAGCAGCTAGCAAGGCTGAGCACAGAGAGGGGGATGCAGAGAGGTACTGAGAGAGGGGGGATGCATGGGGAGGTGGCTTCAGGGGGGTTAAACAGAGGTGCACAGCGCGGGGGAGTCATGGGGTGCCAGAGGGTGCTCAGGGGTACATGGAGAGGGGAGACAAGGAGAGAGCAGCACAGCCAGCAGGGGTGGGGGGGACACAAGCTGGGGTGCAATGCTGGGGGGCTGCCCGGAAGCCGCGAGACGATGGAGAGCGGGCTCAGGGAGGGGGGCAGACGCCGAGGGCAGCACGGGGGGACACGGAGAGGGGGTGCCCGGGGGGGGCTGCGGCTGCAGGGCTGGGGGCGGAGGGCGATGCACGTGCAGGCTGCCCGGGGAGGCTCTCCCGGCGCCGCGGCGGGCAGGGGGTGCCCCGGGTGCCGTCGCGGTGTCCCCCCCACCCGCACACCGCGGTCCCCGTTGCGGGGCGGCGCGCACGGGAGGGGGGTGCGGGGCGGGGGAGAGGGGCGCGTGGGCGCGCTCCCGCCGGCGGGGAGGAGGAGGAGGAGGAGGA
>QUSF01000037.1:5397158-5412161 GCA_003676055.1 Chloebia gouldiae
ATGATGATGATGATGATGATGATGATGATGATGATGATGATGATGATGATGAGGGAGTTGAATTCCCTGCTTAAATCACAGCGCAGAACCTCACTCCATGATTCCTATGTCTCACCGGACAATTTACAGTGGAATAACAAGTGTCAGAACATTTCCCAGCTGTTTTAGATTATTCACGCTGAGTTTTAGGGTTTGGTGCAATTAGCAGCAGAAAAGTCACTGCTTCTACAGGACATCTCCTTACCTTCCTCCTCTCTTCTGCAGCCTCCAGCCTCCTCTGCAGCTCCTCCAGGGACAGGTCCTTCTTCTTGGGAGGGGAGGAAAGGATTGGGCTCTCAGGAGATAAATCTGAAGGGGACTTCAGGATCACTTCAAAGCTCTGGCCTGATGCCCTCTTATCCAGCTGCTTCACCTCCATATCTTTGTGGGGAAAAAAACAGTGCCATTCAGGAGAGTGACCTGAGGTCATCAAGCTCTTCACACAGGAATTAGGATCTTCCCATGTCCTGATCTGGGTGATTTTGTTTTATCTCCAGAATTTCTTGATTAGTGATCACCTTCATCCCCTCCATGCAAATGCAATTAATTTAAAGTCATGGCATAATTACAGAAAGGTCACATTGCTGTCAATACCTTGTATGTCACCCTTGCATGAAGCAGAGAGACTCTGACTCTGGCAAGCTCCCACATTGCCCGTGGGAGAACAATCCAAACACTGCTGGAGCTCCTCTGGGAGCAGGTTACCTACCTCCATACTGGTAGATGGTGTTGGGATGGGGCTGGGTGTGGAAACAGGAGCAGATGAGGGAGAGCAGAGACAGCTCCTTCATTTTCTCCTTGTAGGCTGAAAAATATGAAATAGCAATGAGAGAGATTCTAATGGCAACAGCATCTCTTTTTCATGGACAAATTAAGCAAGCATCCCATCTGCAGTTATCAGACTCTATGGTGGCTTTTCTGTGCTGCCAGAAATTTCACTTGCAGCTACCAGACTCTGTGGAGACGTTTCCATGTTGCCATAGTTTGCCAAAAGGTCCCCAAGGAGTGTCTGATCTAGAGCAGCCTAAATTAGCTGCTAGTGTGGCAAATGTTATGGGAACACACAGAGCAGGGATTTAACACATCCAGGGGTATAAGTTTCTGTGCAGAGTTTTCCCTCCAAAGGAGCTGGGATGCTGCAGCCTGTTTAGTTAAACACGTTGGGACATTTGCCCCACCCTTTCTCTGGAAGTGGAATTTCCAGTCTCTGAGATAAATGATGCTCACTGACACCTGGAAAAATTGCTCAATCTCTGGCAAGTTGGGAATATTTCACAATTCAGCATTTCTGAGGTGATGGTGAAGAGGCAAGAGGAGATCAGCAATGTGGAGAACAAAGGGACATTTGAGTGGTGAAACTGTTCAGGAGCTCTGCTACCAGGGAAGAGCTTAACCCCAACTTCACAAGGAACCTCCTGCCCTGCAGCAGCAGATCAGGGAGGATGTGAGTGGATTCTGCCACCACCTCAGCCCACACAGGTAGAGGTTGGCACAGTCTGTGACCACAATAACCATCCTTCTGTAAAGGACAGGAAACACTCAATCCTTTCCAGCTCTGCTGCTGTGAGCCCTCCAGTTTGCTCATCATTCCTGTGACTGGAGGATGCACCACAGCATCCTCGGTGATCACAAGTGCTGCCCCAACACCGATTGCCCCAGAAGCAGATTGCTGCAATCTTCACCTGTATTTTTGGAGTTCAGCACAGTTAAGACAGTGAACTGCTTGCACACTGCTGACAAAGAACCTCAGAATAGAAGGAGTTGAAGCCAGTGAGGTGCTCTGTCAGGCTGTCATGTTCTTTATCACATCAGTGAAACCCTTACAGCATCACTCCTATATGGCAGGTCTGCAGCTGGGGCTCAGCAGTGGGTGCTGCTGCCTCATGGGTGCTGTGAGGCTCTGTCCTGGGCTGACTCCTTGGGTGACACCCAGGCTCCTCTGGGGACAGTGTCTTCATGGCTGCATGTCCTGACAAACCTGCCCCTCTCCTGCCCCTGCCACAGGCACAGGCATTCTGCTGTCCTGCCTTGGCTCTGACTCTGGATTTCCCACATATCTTGGTGCTTTTGGCCTTGGTTTGTCCCCTCTGTTCTGAGCTCATTTCATGCTCCAGCCAGAGGCGACTCTGCAGCTCAGCTTCCAATGCCACCTTTGGAGCAAGACCCTCCCCTGTGCCAGAACAGGGAAATCCCCAGAACGTTGTGATCTGAATAGGCATTAGACATGGGACAATTCTGATAAAAAGAACATTGTGTATCTCATGTGCCCTTAGGAAGATCTTTCAGGTATTCTCCTCTGCCTTCCCACAGGTGAGTGAGAAAACCTATGCCAGTTCCATGCTTTCACTGATTTTTCCTCCTAGGTACAGCACTTCACCATAATTAGTACCCTTCTTTTGCTAAACCACCATCCCTGAAGCTCAATCCTTTTAAAACTTGCTCCCCATTCTGATTTAAACCTCCTGCCCAGTTCTGCAGTTAAATGCAAACAAAATAGGAATAGTTTACACTAGCAGTGGCAGCCAGACATCTTTGATTTTGTTCTTAATGAAAAAAAAAAAAAACAAAACTCTGGAGAGCCTCTGAGAGGCCCAAAGTCATGGCATGGAGCAGGCAGCTAATGCATCTCCTAATGTGCTGCCAAGAGCCCTTAGGAGGATCCCTGGGAATAGATGAGAGACATTATCATTTATTATCATTTAGACATTCTCATTTAATACAAACAAACCAGTCAACAAGGTCGTTGCTCCACCATTACGTCTGGTCCTGGGCAAAACCAAGGCATGAAGCAGATGTGCCACACCCCCGACCCCCTCGTTTAATCCAATTTAATTGCCTGACAGCACTTGTTACAGAGCTCAGTGCTTTGTATTTCATGACTTGGGCTTCAGCACTGGCACTGCAGATGATTCCGTGCTGCATTCCCTGCCTTTCAGATCGTTTGCCGTGGTGATTTCACAGCTGCCTCCATTCCATCGGGATCTGCCCTGTCCTGCTTCCCCTTCCGTAGAGCAAACTGACCGTCCCTCTGTGTCAATTAAAGCGAAGAGGAGCAGGAGGACAACAGGCCCCGGGCTGCGGCAGGGCTGTGCTGAGCTGGAAGCGCTCCGCGTCCCTCCCCCGCCGGAGCCCGCAGCTGCCCCGGCGCCAGCCGTCAGATGCAATTAGCGGCACACGGGGCCGGGAGCGGGGCTGGGATGCTCCCGAGCAGCCCCCAGTGCCGGGGGCAGCGGGGGAGGCAGCGGGAAGGGGCGGCGGGCCGAGCCCCCCGGGAGCCGCCGCGCTGCGCTCCCGGCCGGAGCTGTCCCTTCAGCACCGCCACCGCCGCTCCCGCCGGAGCTGTCCCTTCAGCACCTCCGCCGGAATGGGCCGGGGGAAGGAATGACCCCTGAAGAAATTATAGAATCATAGGAGCACAGAATCGCCACAGGTTTGTTGGGATTGGAAAAGATCTCCAAGATCACCAGTACAAATGTTCCCCCAGTACAGTCAAGCCCACCACGAAACCATGTCCCCAGGTGTCCATCTATATGGCTTTTAAATCCATCCAGGGATGGTGACCCCACCTGGTCCCTGGGCAGCCTGTGCCAGGGCTTGACAGCCGTTTTGGTGAAAACATTTTCCTGATGTCCAATCTAAACCTCCCTTGGCTCAATTTGAGCCATGTCCTCTTGTCCTGTCACTTGTTAATTGGCACAGGAGGCTGAGCCCCAGCTGGCTGTGCCCTCCTGTCAGGGAGTTGTGCAGGGTGAGAAGGTTCCCCCTGAGCCTCCTTTTCTCCAGGCTGAGCCTTCCCAGCTCCCTCAAATACTTCTGATGCTCCAGACCCTTCCCCAGCTCTGTTCCCTTCTCCAAACACAGTCCAACCCCTCAATGACATTCATGTCCTGAGGAGCCCCTGATCATGCCCTGAGAACAACATGGATCCCTGAAAGCCCCACACGTGTGCTCCGGAGCCAGCAGTTACACCCGTGGGACACAGGAGCATCGCAGTGATGGCCTCGTGCTCATGACACATCCTGTGACAAAGAATTGTTTTATCAGGCTAAGACAAAAAAAGGCACCCTGTGAGAAGAGGTACATCCTCAGATTCAGTAACTAAAATAAAGATCCCTAACCTCTGGGTTGGTATTTAGGAACCTGTGAAGTGAAGATCAAACCTGAGATCTCCTGAAGAAAGACTTGGGCTCAGTCACAGCTGCTTAAAACTCAGGGGTAAAAGATTGCCAACCTCAGCACTAGAATTTGCTTCAGAAGTATCTGCGCTCCCATTTGCAATAGATTTAAGGCTTTGAGGATGTGTTTATGCCAGTGGACAAAACCCTTGAACCAGGAAAAGACATGTGGCTGGCCAGAATATGACATGGCCAAGGCAATCCTGCCCAGAAAGGATGGGTCTAATGCACAAATGAACGTATTTTAAGAACAATTAGACAGGGAATGCTGAACTTTTTACTTGAGCATCTATTAGCATTTTTACTTCTGTTAACTTAGTAAAAATAAATCCAGCTTGCACTGAGCAAATATTTCATTTCTGTATAAATTCATCTGACTCAGGTCCTCAGGGACTTGATACCAAAGCAGTGCTTCAGTCTCAGAGGTGCAGCAAGAACTCTGCCTCACTGGTGGGCAGAAGATTAGGACAGGCTGCTCACTCAGGTGTGGCTTACTGACATTTTACTTCTCTTTTAAGGCAAACACTGCAATAGAAGGATCAGCGGGAAAAAATTCCTTCTCATTCATTTGTCTCAGCAGCAAATTCATTCACTCTGGTATGGCCTTCCTCACTGTGTCATGACATTTCACTGCTGTCATATCAGAATTGGGGTGAAACATTGCAAATAACTGAGTGGTGTAAACTAAGAAGAGAATAAACTGTAGAAGTTAGAGAAAATGTATCAGTGTCTCATCCTCTAAAGTGGAGTGAGCTCATATTTTGTTGGCTTTAGAGGAATTTGAACAGTGATTAAGCTACAATCCATAAGAGTGCTGTCAGTTCCTCAACCCTTCTGAACATTTCTGCCCTGCAATTAGCCCAGGCTGATTCTGGTTTGGTTGTATTCCACCCCACAGCCCATAAGCCAATCAATCTTTATTAAATTTTTTCATCAGGAGGCGTCCTGAGCTTTCACCAAGGCACCGGGAGGCTCAGGGTGCTCCCAGCTCTCTCTAGTGACTCCTTTCCTGTGCTCCCTCTAGTGCTGCAGGGAACATCCTGCATTTCCACATCCCCACTGCCGCGCACACCATCGATCCATGTAAAGTGTTTATCTCCAAGTCAACCCCCGGAGACATTATCCAGCTGCTCCCCAAGTGCTGGTGGTGCCAGAGATGGAGGAACAGCTGGGAGTGGTGTGGTGCAGGAGCAATGGGATTCATTTTCCTGCTCATGATGTGCCTGGATGGTGAGGCTGGAAACCCATTATTCATTCAAAAGTTTTGTTCTCTGTTTCCTAAATACATAAAGCTAAACTGCTGCCAGATTTTGGGGTGGTTTTTAATGGCATCCACTAAAACAGAGCGAGGCCATCTCGGCACAACACTGACATGGCATCAGTCACAGTGAACTAGAGGCAGAGCAAGGTTAATTTATGGGAAATTTAAATGGATGAGACTGGATGTGCTCTGTCTGATAGCAGGGTGAGAGGAAGGTTATTACAAGGAAATAATTTGGTTTGTGAAGATAACTTTGGAGAAGTAAGAATTGCTTCCACAATGAATATTATCTCATGCAAAAATAAGAACAGGCCAATTATAAATGCAATCAAAGCTTAAACAGGAGGCACAGAAGACAGAGAGACAGAAAATTGAGACCTCCAGCACAGACTGCAATGCCACACAAACAACAAAAGCAACCAGAGTCCTCAACAAGCCTTGAGAGTACAGCAGGCTTCAGATATTCTCCCCTGCTATGAATCCTATCATAAAAGTATTGGCCAGACCTTCAGTCTAATGCACTTCCATCTTCTTGCTCCCCAGCTTCCACAAATAAGTCAGCAGCAGATCTTACAGAACCAGAAAACACCAGTTTTCTGTCTGGAGTTTTTTGTTTGTGCTTTTTGAGGGGTTTGGAGTTTTTCTGCCAGCTTGGTAGCTGTAGTCGACACTGATGGTATAGGGACACCACGAAATCCAGGCCCAGAAATTACCATAGGCTCATGTGGAATCATCCATGAGAACAGGCAGATGTGAGGTTTACTCGGCCTTCTGTCAGACATCTGCTAAACTATTGCCCAGGAACGGTTTCCAATCACCCACCTCCTTCCCCCCAGGTTTTATTGGCAGCTCATGAATGTCACAACGACCCGGGCTGTGCACAGCCAGTGCATCAGCAAATCACTCGAGCTGTAGCACTGGAACATGTGGGCTGGTCCCAGGAAAATAACCAGCGAAATCTTCTCTTGTATGGGCTCAGCAACAGAGAAGGGCCCAAGCTGTGGAGCAGAGCCCTGGCTTGGGGTTCCTGTTGGAATGAGAGAAGCGTGGCCTGGGTTGCTTTAGAAAGCAGAGGAAGGAACAAAATGGAAGCAGCTAACCCAGAGCGTTTGAGGACTCGAGGCAAACACGGGTTTGGATGGTCAGGTTTGGGTGAGACAAAGAGCTGTGAAAGAGCTGGGGAGCTGATGAGGCAGCAGTTCATGAGACAGTCAAAGACAGAGAGCACAGTGCCTGATGTGGCAGGGACAGATGTGCTCTGTGACCACAGACAGTCATTTGGTCTCTTTGGATCTTGGTTTCCTTCCCATTAACTGAGGATGATTGTATTTCCCCATTATATAGTGGTACTATTTGTATAAACACATTCAGAGGGGATAAGATTCTCTGGTAGAGCAATAATCATGTAGAGGTACCTTGAAAGAATAAAAGGATTATTTGTAATATGCTGAGCAGCTCTTTACCATTTGGGAGATGCTGAAGTACCACAGCACATGCACATGGTCTTTGGTTGCTCTCTGGCTCTTTTGTGTTTTCTAAATCACACTCCATTGGTTTAACTCCCCTCTGGAGGGGAGAATTTAATTTTTAAAACATAACTCACATCTGGAGAAGTAAAGGCCATGTCAGTAGGACAGCTGGTACAGATTAGCCAGGCATGTTTTTCCAGTTAATTTAGGGGTATAGAAGTTTGAGTGAGTCCAAGGATTGTCATGAAGAATCATTGGCCGTGTTCACCCCTCTGCTGCCCATACTGCTGTCACAATGGGCTTATCTGCAGCCTTCTGGTTGCCACATCAGACCACTAAATCTCAGCTTTTACTCAGAAGAAGGAAAATGTGTTCATCTGATAAAATAGTGCCTTCACCAGATCTGAACCAATAATGACAGATTCCAAGAAAGGGCTCCTTTGAGATAATGGAAGCAACTTCCCAGAGTCTACATGGAACAAGATATAATTTATACTTTTTAATATATTATTTATACAAGGTACTATTTATATTTTAGAAAGAACAAGTATTTGCTAATTATTTAGATCCCTTGTTTGGGTGCACTGGTGAAAAAAAAAAAAAAGCCTACAATAACAGGCTCTTTTGGCATGTAAAACTGAATTCCCAATAGAAGAACCATAATTTTTTAAGGCTACTTCAATAGACAAAGAAAAAGACAATAGTTATCTCTTGAAAGCACAGAGAGATGGAGAGCTTGATCGAAAGCATAGAAAGGACTCTGACTCTCCAGCGTGGGCAGCAGAAATGTCAGGACAGGGCAAGACCACATGGTGTCCTTCAGCGCCACCCAGAAAAGGGATCAGGGGCTAACCCAGAGCTCCATGAAGTCCTTCAGCTCTCACATTTCAGTGCAGGACGGGAAAACCTTGGCATCTGCCAAGGCGCATTTACCATGCCCAGTCATGAGGCCAGGAATGACAACCTGGTAGTTTCCTCTTGGCTCCACCCTCCAGACACGCCAGTGCCGGAGACAGCCGGCGGGGATGTCACCTTCTGCATCATTTCACAGCCTCACGTCTCTTTATTCAGCCCAGCCGTGCGGGGAGCTCCGTAGCCCTGCCGAGCCCAGGCGGGCCCCGGGCCGAGGGGCACAAAGGCACAAAGCCTTGCGAGATGCTGCGGGAGGGGGTGCGAGGGCTCTGCCCCGCCGGGGCTGCCCGGCAGCGGGGCCGGCTCCGCGCTCAGCCGGCGCTGAGCGTGTGCCGCCATCCCGCGGCTCCAGCGCCCAAAACAGCGCCCGCGGCCCCAGAAAACGCCTGGGGGGACAGGGAGAGAACAGAGAGGGCAGCCAGGCTCGGGGGAGCGAGCCCTGCTCCTTTTCATCCCGAGGATTTGGTTGTTTGTTTAAACAAACCAAGCAGATCTTCCCGAGGGGGATAAAGCCCCCGGGCACCAGCCGGAGACTGCAGCTGCCCTCCCCTCGGCACGGATCGGCTTTTGCTGAGAATAAAGAAGGAAATAATGAAGAAAGCAAACAAGACTCATTTCCTTAATTGAAGGATTCATAATTATTTTTCCTCTGCCTTTCCAGCTACTCTCCACTGCTGCTGTACGAGCTGTAGGAGATGGGGAGCTGCTCCTGCAAAGGCAGCTGGGCGAGGCTCAGCCCCGACCCTCCCTTGGCACACAGCGCCCTATTCTCTTCCCTCCTGCCACAGCACTGCTTTCCTTGACTTTCCTTGACTTCCTGCTCCTCGAAATTGCTTCTCTACTTGATCTGAGTCACAAGGAAGCCCCATTTCACGCTTCTTCATGATCTTAAGTCTCCTTGACAGTAAAACTGCATCTCTGGGAGAACGAGTTGTGCTGTGGGCACGCAGTGGGTTGGGAGGGTGAGAATGCACCAACTGCAAATCGCATGTTCTGCCTACGTGTGTTTCATCCACCACCTTGTCCATCTCAAGTTCGATGCAACCTTGGTTTAGAGGGCTGGTAAGTCTGAGCCTTCCCTCCCACCCCCCACTGTGCAAACGAGGTCCAATCCTGCTCGGTAGGGAAGGCAGGAGATGGGTGGCACCTCCCAAGGGTGCACTGCTGCAGACGTTCATCGAGACAGGGATACTCGCAGGAATATATGCAATATCTGGAGGTTTTCTATCATAAACACATTTTTACAATGCTGTTTTATATCTTTAACTGCATGCAAAACCCACTCAGGATCAGCTGTGCCGTTATACTCCCTCCACATACACACCCCTCCATCTCTCCGTGCTTCTTCCCCCTGCATTTACTGGTCTTTTAAAAGGAGCAAGGAATAAAAATGCATGGCAGGAAACCTCGACAAAGGGCAGTGAAAGAAGCAAGAAGTGTTGCCTGATCTGTGGGCTGGTTCCCTGCCTGGGGGCCACAAAGCACTGCCTGCTCTTCCTTTTTGTCTGTCGCCCCTGCTCAGCCCTCCAGGATCTCACTCCCCCCTCCCAAGCCCCTCTTTGTAGGCTGCAGAATTCAGAGTCATTCCAAGAAAGAAAATCGATTTTCTGAAAGAAAAGGACCCTCCAAACCCACCCACTGTTCATTGTACCATTTCAATCTTCCCCTTCACCCACACTCCCAGTTTCAGCCACTTGAATCCCTCTTTTTTCCCAGTCAAAGGAGGCAAGACTGGTCTTTAGGAAGCTGGACCGAAGCACCACAGCATCCTGGGCTGCTATCCTGAAGGCAGACCCGAGCAGCTCCCGGGCAGCCGCGCTGCGATTCCCGGCACTGCTGCAGGAGGGAGGAAGGGCTTCCCTTGCAGCATCTCATTTCACCCAACGCCATCAGAGGACCGCTCCCCTGTAGCACCTTCGCACCAAGAAATGTGAGCTGTGCAAGAAATCTGGGGCTGGGAAGCCTAGAGAATACACAAAAACCCATTCAAGTTCTTCTAGTTGGCTTTGGGGGATTTTTTAAGGGCATTTCTGACTCTTGCCCATGTCTTCCTCTCCATTACCCATTCAGGGAACACATGATCTTCACAAAACAAAATGTAATTTCTGATTTCCTTATATCCAGCTGCACCGTGTGCAATTTTTTCTTGTGAAAAAAAAAAAAGCTCTACAATGTTACAAAAATAATATTTAATTGGCACGTAGCAGTATCTTCTAATGGCACAATGAAATGTCAGCAATACTTTAAATTGGCAAGTTTATTACACGTGTATTCATATTAAAATAAAAAGCCCACCTGCTATCTTGCATCAGAGGGGTGTGTGTGTATGGGGGAGGAAGGGGAACAATGCTGCCATACCAGCTGCCTCCTCAGCACAGAACTCCCCCGAAACCCACGGGGGAAAAAAAAAAAAAAAAAGCAAAAATCAATCCAAACCTTCAGAATAATGATAAAAAAATATACTAAAACTTGATGGTTTTATAAGTGCATTGATGTCAAGCCCCCGAGAAGCCGCCTGTCCTACCTGAGACGGTGCTGGCCATGCTGCGGCGGGAGCGGAGCGGTGCTGCAGGAGCGGGAGGGAGCGCAGGAGCTGCGGAGGTGCTGCAATGCTGCGGGGAGGGAGGACTGACTCAGCTGGAGGGGGCTGCAGCCATCCGCGGCAGGGAGAGGCTGGAGCGCCCAGAGAAAGGCGAGGGGTGGAAAGAAAAAGAAGGGTCACTAGTTCAGAATATTAATGAGCGTATCAGGCCTCCTTTCCTGGGAGGCTTTGACGGCAGATCCCTCCCAGGCAAGCCTGCCTGCCAGAACACAGCCCCACGGCGGGGGGGCGAGACACACCCAGCCGGGCGCGGGCATAAGAGGATTTTTTTCCTCCTCTTCCTCCCTTTCTTGTCTGCTCGAGATGGGCTAAACTGCTTTTTCCCTTGCTGAAAGCAGAATTAAGATTTTTTTTTTTTTTTTTTTAACCAGCCATTCCAAGGCAGCCTCACCTGCAGGGCCAGGTCGGGGGTCTGGCTTGACTGGGCTGAGGTGTGAAGCCCAAACCCCAAACCTTGCAGCAGCTTTAGGCAAACAGCAAAGGGAGGAGGGATCCCAGCAGGTTTTTAGGCATGGGATTAGTGGTTTTTTTGGGATTTTTTTTGTTTTTTTTTTTGCACCAGCACTGAGACACTAAAGGAGCTGCAGTTTGGGGAGGAAACTGCTGTAAAAGTAAAGGAGAAAGAGCAGAATGGAGCCTTTCGATCTCAGTGAGAATTCTCTGGGTTTCTCCTCCACCCTAAGCATCAGGACCTCTTTTCTTATAATTTTCTGTCTGTTCCCTCTAATTTATATCATTTCCATTTGTGGCTATTGCCAGGGGCCAATGCTTCTGTGCTTTTAGAGCAACACACACACACTTAGGAGCAACGAATCCTCCCAAACCCACACATCTCCTGGCACGCTGCAATGCAGACACTCCCAAACAATTCCAGCTGCTGCAGAGAACCACAGGTTGTTGGAATACCTGCCAGTGCTCTGTCTTGCTCAGGGGCAGAAGCCACAGACACTGCCTACTAAATTCAGTTAGAAAGATTAGAGATTTTTCTACTTTCCTATTTTTTCCCCAATCGGTGTCCTAACAGTGTCATGGAAAAAAAAAAAAGAAAAAAGAAAAATAGAGGAAATGTCTAACTCATAAAAAATTAACACTATCCACACATTTTCCATATGTGTTTGCAACAGGACTTGTTTAAATGACCTTTAATTGCCCCCTGTTTTGTCCAAGCCTTGTTTTGTAGTTCCAACTCTCTTTACTTTCTCCTTGGATTGAATCTCCAGGACTTGACAGGTTATCTTGTGTGTGTTTCAAAAACACCTTTGCCATGATCAGAGGAAGGCAGCCTGACTGGTGGAGTGACTTCCCCCTTCTGTTCAGGATGAACTCTGGCTTTGATATTCCCAGCAATCCCAAGAGGGTCTTACTACCTCTTGCAACATTCTGGATCTTTTGGCATCAATCCAGCACACATTTAAGCATTTTATTGAGGAAAGGGTGTGGAGTGATTTAAAGGTGCCATGGCCACGTGTCCTACTGGAATACATTGTGAGAGAAATGGGGAGCAAATGGTTTGGAGGGTCAAGGTGGAAAGCTGTGTTGTTACTTTCCAACAGTAAATGGACTGAACGGCTCTGAACTATCAGGATTAAAAGAAATGAAATAATTTGAGGGGCAAACAAAAGACTCAGAGAGACAACAAATGGCCACTCAATCCTCCTCTGTCTGAAGAGGTAAATAACCTTCATGCCAACCACAGGAGTTTCACAGATGGCCCTTGTGGCTCTTTTGTCCCATTCTTGAAGATTCCTGCTCCTCTGGCAACACCTGGATCTCATCTGGAAAGAGATCCTGCCTGGGCAGCCTCTGAACAAACATGGCCATTATTCACTTTGCACTTCTGCACAGCATCAGCATTGCCCTTACTGGAGTCTCTGGTGTGGTTCAGCCTCTCCCCACAGAGGTAAAGGACCATCTTTCACTAGGTTTTTATTTTGTACATTGGTTTCTTTTTCTTGAAAATGAAAAATAGTGTACCCAAGACCTTAAAATCCAGGAATGAGTGAGAAGTGGAGATGGGCTGGCTCCTCCTGGCTGGGCTGGCAGGGACAGGCTGGGCTGGCACACAACTCTCTGTGCTGCTCGGACAGAGTTTTGAAATCTCTCCTCCCTCTCCAACACCCTGCTTTGTAAGAACTCAGGGTCTATCCCAGGCAGACAAACACCAAGATGACAATCCAGTGCGAGACCAACACCTTTATTTACCACGTCTTTATCCCAAAAGATGCTTCACTAAACCTCCACAACAAAGAATACAATTTTTTTTCTATAAGCTTACAACCATTCCCTCTGCTCTGTTTTCAGAAGGGCAGCAGCAGTGCTGGAGGCAGCCTGCAGCCCTGGTCAGGGGAGGTCACTGGTGCAGAGGAGCAGCCTCCAGGAGCTGCAGGTGCTGACTCATGTTTGCTGCTGGACACGGGCACCTGCTGACTCACAGCCCACTCCTGCCTCGGGCTGCTCACCTCCAGCTCCCCTCTCTCAGCAGGTGACACTGCTTCTACCAGCAGCACTGAAACAAGGCAAAATATTCTCCTTTGATACACTTCTGATATTGTTCTTCCAAGTGGGAAAGATGTATTTACAGGAAATAATGATAACAGAGTATTCCATGTATTTATGAGGAGTTTTAAATATTTTTTTCTCCCCTAAGGTTATCCCACACTCTCATTTCACAATCTTTACAAACTAATTTCTTCTGCAGGTTCATCATGGGTGACTGGTATCAGAGTAAAGAGTTCACAGTCAGAAACATGAGCAAAAACAGCTGTTAAATTTTGTGTGGAGCACACAAAGTTCCACAGGAATAACTCAATGTTCCAGGTCATTCCCTGCAATCAAAGACAGTTTATGATCCACGGAAGTTCAGCTGAAGGAATTGGAAGGCTGGCCACCAAAACAGCAATACCCATGAGCTCCCCAACCCAAAACCATGACACAGGAGGTACCACAAGATTGGGAACAGAACAAACCACACAATGTTTAACTTATATAGTTTAAGGTTTGCTCCTTTTAACATCAGAACCCTTCTACACACAAACAAGCTGTGCAGCTGGCCAGGAGTAAAGCATTTTAAAGGTACAATAAAAGAAGCCACATCCTGTTCTACATCTATGCAGTGACAGCATGAGACACAGCAATAAACCACAGAGATGAGTACAAAGTATTTTCTTCCTGCCTTCTCTCTCACATAGCTGCATAAAGCACAGTTTTACAAAAATTTGGGATACAAGTAAGCCATGCCTATGCATTTATTAAAACCAGATTCTTACAAAACTGGGTAATCCATCAATCCAGAGCAGTTCACCACAGCCACACGACCTCAGCACCTGGAATTCCGACAAAGCCGGTCCTGGATGTGCCTGGATGCGCTGGCAGGGGACTGAAGGGTGGGAGCAGAAAAGCCCGGAACAAAGGAGCGGCACATTCACCCCTAACAAAAGAGACCCGTCTGAATTCATTACCGCTCCTAACGCAGGAGCTCCGCACAGAGCCACAGAACCCTCCCAGCTCAAACGCCGCGGGTTTCACAAAGAATCCCGCCGCGTTCTGCGCTGCGCGCCCAGGGGGAGCAGGGCCCGGCACACGAGCCCTGCCCAGGGGCATCGCTCATCGCTCGCTCCTGGGCTCCACAAGGGGGGACACGCCAGGCCCGGGTGGCCCCGGCGCGGGGGACCCCCGCAGGGCTGGGAGGCTCTGGAAACGCGGCTTTTCGCCAGCGAGCAGCCGACATTCCGCCCTCCGCGGCCGAAGCTCGGCCTCCGCCCCGGGGGAAGCGGCTGCGGAAGCGGCCGGCTGAGCCACAGGGAGCGGAACCGGCTTCCTGCAGACCTGGCGGCGCTCAACCCCCAGCGGGCTCCCGCCCGGGGCCCCGCTGGCTCCCCGACACCAGGCCCGGGCTCCACCGGGACGCCCGGGCCGGGCCCGCCATGGCCGCCGCCGTTACCGGGGCAACGGCGCCGCTCCCGCGAGAGCGCGCGCAGGAAGTGACGCGCGGGCGCGCGAGGGACACGTGAGAGCGGCGCGGGGATTCCGAACGGCGCCGCGGGAGGTGAGGGAGCGCCGCGACACCGGGACAGGGGGACACCGGGACACCGGGACATGGGACACCGGGACTGGGGGACACCGGGACTGGGGGACACCGGCACACCAGGACAGGGGGACACGGGACACCGGACACCGGGACGGGGGGACACCGGGACACCGGGACTGGGGGACACCGGGACACCGGGGCACAGGACACGGGAGGCCCCGGAGCTCAGGGTTCTGGGAGCGCCGGGACACGGGGACACCGGGACAGGGGACACAGGAGCCCCGGAGTTCAGGGATGTGGGAGCGCGGGCCGGAACGGGCGGTCCCGAGTGCCCGTGTCCCCTGTCGCTGTGTCTCCTGTCTCTGTGTCCCCTGTCGCTGTGTCCCCTGTCTGTGTCCCCTGTCGCTGTGTCCCCTGTCGCTGTGTCCCCTGTTGCTGTCCCCTGTCGCTGTGTCCCCTGTCGCTGTGTCCCCTGTCGCTGTCCCCTGTCGGTGTCCCCTGTCCCTGTGTCCCCTGTC
>QUSF01000037.1:5412171-5467067 GCA_003676055.1 Chloebia gouldiae
GTTTCTCTAACAAGAGATTGTCACAATTAAAGTTTTCCTTATGTGCTTTATATGCTGCCTTTCCAAATCTTCTCTGACCTTTTACTTGCATTTTTATTTTACTCTGTGGTAATGAAAATCATGGCTGGCAGGTGGCAGTCAGTAGAAATACAGATGGGATGTTCCTGCCTAAATTGGGAAAAGGAAGAAAGCCTTTTTGTATTCATGCAGTCTGTCCTAGACTGATTACAGAATCATTAATGGTTTGGGTTGGAAGGGACATTAAAACTCACCTTGTTCCACCCCCTCCCACAGGCAAGAACCCCTTCCACCATCCCAGGCTGCTCCAAACCCCCTCCAACCTGGCCTTGGACACTTCCAGGGATGAAGCAGCCACAGCTTCTCTGGACAGCTTGTGCCAGGGCCTCTCCACCCTTACAGGGAAGAATTTCTTCCTATTTTCCAATATAAACCTACTCTCTGTCAGTAGAACTCCATTCTTCCTTGTCCTGTTACTACAGGTCCTTACAAAAAGTCCCTTTCCATGTTTCTTGTAGCCCCCTTCAGAAACTGGAAGGCCCCAGTTAGGTTACCTTGGAGTCTTCTGTTCTCCAGGCTGAACAATCCCAATTGTTTCCTCATAGGAAGGATTTGGTCTTATCTTGTTAATATTTGGACTATTTGTATAATTTTCCATTTTATGTGCGAGAGGATAATTTTACTGAATGAATGTCAAAATAATAAATTTTTTTTTCCACAGCTGTTATCTTTTTTTTTTCTGGACACATCTTCATGGTCCCTGTTCTGAGGGACCAAGCAAGCTTATTGTGGGAACTTTGGCTTTCCACCTGTCTCTGCTGTGGATGACAGTACCTGCTTGGTGCCTCCTCTCATCAAACTCAAAGTGTTGTGAACTCATGATAGAAATTCCTTTCATACACTTGAGCTCAGCTGCTGCTTTTTTCCAATTTTTAGTATTGCCACACACTTAAAAATTGTAACATCCTGTAGGTCGAGGTGTTACAAGCAAGGTGTTACAAATGCTGATAAAGTTCTGTGCCTAAACTGGCATGGGATACAACCTTAATCCTAAAGGAAACCAGCACTCTGTTAACTGGGACCCACTTTCTGGGCTGTTTTTTCAATAACTTCTCATATTTTCATTTCATTCAATATTTTATACTGAAATGTGACACACTCCAATGTCTCTAAGAGTGGAGAATTGGATTCCTGTGCTAAATAATCTGTTGGCTGGCTCTGGGTGTTTGATTGAACCTCATTAAATTAATTAGAGGGTCCTACAAGTTGATTAGACCTCATGTGTGGGTGTTCCTTGGTGGGGCTGCCAGCTGGTGTTTGCTTCTTGGCAGAGGATATGCAGTGCTGCACCAAGACCTGTCCTGCTGAACCCTTAAATCCCTCTCTTATTTCTCTCCAACACAGAAGGTGAATGGCATTTTGGAGAGCCCCACAGGCACAGGGAAGACCCTGTGCCTGCTGTGCTCCACCCTGGCCTGGCGGGAGCACTTCAAGGATACCATCTCAGCCCGGAAAATCGCGCAGCGCATGAACGGGGTGGAGCTCTTTCCTGACAGACCCGTGTCCTCCTGGGGCACTGCTGCCACTGATGGAGATGTCCCAAGTGAGTACCACTGCCTCTGCTCTCAGGGGTGGTAGTCAACACGTGCTTTTTTCTGTCCTTCATAATAAATATACAACTATACAAGTTACAGAGCTGTTGTTGAGCAGCTGAAGCACAGTTTCACTGTTTTATACATTTTCAAGGTGTTTTACCTAGTTTGAATTTTTCTTGGAGCTCATTTAGTTCTTTAGTTTCTTAGAAAAATAATTTAACTCATTTTATGTATGTGAATAGTTAGATTACAGCATTTCCTGCTGTCTCTACAAAGCAAACTGTTACCATAGTACCAGCTGGGGAAGGAGGCTAAGAATATCCCTAGTTCTCCTTTCTATGCTTATAATGTCTTTCTGCTTTTTTTTCTCTTCTGTTTGGCAGCTTATTACACTGACATTCCAAAAATAATTTATGCCTCCAGGACTCACTCCCAGCTTACACAGGTCATTAATGAGCTAAAGAACACAGTGTACAGGTGAGTATGATTTAGTGTAGTGTCCTTATTCAAAGAAAAGGTAGAGAAACCCCTCTGGTGTAGTTATTGTTTGAACTTCTGTGGATGAATGCATAAAAGATGATATCCAGATAAATATAGTTCCTTTAATGTGCATGTTTAGGACCTGGTTTTCTTTGTTGATGCGTTTGGTTTCTTTTAATACTTCACAGCTTCTCTCCTTCAGCCATAGAGTTTTCTGAATTTAGTCTGGTTTTGGTTTTTTACTTGACACATTAACTTATAAAATTACCTTTTTTAATTTTCCCTCTTTCTATTTTTCTGGGGGCATTTTTAAGGCAGTGGGAAGCCATTACCAAGTTGCACTCCCAAGGCTGATGTAAATCTGTGAAGAACTTTGTGGTTTTGTTATACCAGTGCCTGTCACAGTTTTCAGCTGTTCACATGCCAGTGTGTGGCTGAGCTCTTTGGACAGGCATAGTCATTTGTTTATGTAGCTCTTGGAGAGATACAACCTCGTAATAATCAGAAAAGTCCAAACCATAGGGAATGTTTATAGTGAACCATTTCTCTGCTAACCTTGTTCTGAACATCACAACCAGCTTGGAAAAGCTTGTAATGGATGGCAGGCCCCAGCTGCCTGGGCTGAGCTGTCATAACAGGACCCAGATTTTATAGAGGATGGTGTAAATTGCTGCTTGTGACTTCTTGCTGTGAGCTGCTGCTGCTCATTAACACCCACTGCTGCCAGCAGAAATGCAGTGCCTCAAAGTCCAGTAACATACACAGCAATTACATACAGACTAATTGACTTGTTCTGGCTCTGACCCTTGCTTTGGGCTCATCTGTTTCTCCTGAATCTTTCACATTTGAGATATTAAATCTAAGCATGTACAACTCTGTTCTTTCTTGCCTTATTTTTAATGTCAATTTTGTGTATCCAGGCCAAAGATTTGTGTGCTGGGATCCAGGGAGCAGCTCTGCATCAATCCTGAAGTGAAGCGACAGGAGAGCAACCACATGCAGGTGAGATCAGAGACTGGAGAGGATGTTCAGGGAGAACATGGAGCCTTTTGTGTAATTTCTGTGTCATTCTTCACTCTGACATTGTTTAACCACAAGAGGCTGCAGGGAAAACACTGTAGTTGAAAATGTATTTTTAGGAGTGTTTTGTTTCCAGTTTTGTGAGTGCAAAATGTAATTCTGAGTCTTTGGTGATGTTTTATATCCAGGGAAAAATGTCAATGTATAGAACATGACAGTTATTAATTTTTAGTTTATGATCTGCTATTTATGTGTTTGTCAAGAGCAATAATAAGTTCAAAACATTTCTTCAGTTATTGATTTACCTGTTATTTTTACAATATGAAAGATTACTGTTTTGAAAAGTATTAATGGTAAAATATAACACATTTTTCTCTGAGCGTGTGAGTGTTCTGTGCTGCAAAAAAAGAGCCTAACTTGCAAGGTGAGCAGGACATGTGGTTTTAAAGCTGAAGAGCTGTGATTAGCATTTATTCATTTGCTGGTGTTAGAACTGATTCCACTCCTTAACCTGTTTTCAGTGCCTGACAAGCTGTGCTACTCTGGGCTGAAATAGGCTTTGTTTTACAGATCTACATGTGCAGAATGAAAGTGATGGCTCGTGCTTGTCATTTCTATAACAATGTGGAAGGTGAGTGTGACTCACCTTAACCTCCCCTGGAAGCAAAGCCCTGGTTTCTGGAGAGGGGGGGATTTGCTAGGCAGGTGGAGAGGTTTGGAAGACTTGGCAAAATCCACCTGTGTTTTTCTCTGTTACTGTCTTTCAAGAATGAAATATTAGTGGATGAGTTTGATGATCAGGGTAACTACAAATCTTTGTGTGATGCCTTCACCTATGCTGGTGGTTTCAATGTCATCTTTTACAGAAAAGAGTACAGAGAAAGAACTGATTGAATCAATCATGGATATTGAAGACTTGGTTAAAAATGGAAACAAGCACAGGTGAGTGATCCCCTCTGACCTTCCTCCCCCTGACTTGTGAAAATAATGAAAATTGTTTCTCTGTTCACTTTTATTAATCCATTTATGTATCAGAGTTCATGCATGTTGAATGTCCTCTTGATATTTCTGCAAGCAATATAGTCTGTACTGTTTTTTTTTAAACAGAGCTTGTCCTTATTATCTTTCTCGAAGCCTGAAGCAGCAAGCAGACATTATTTTTATGCCTTACAACTATTTGCTAGACTCAAAGGTAACATATAACTTTACTTTTAAATACAATTGTTCTTCTGTTTGTCTTATGTTGGCTTTTAGAGGATAAACAGTGAAGAGTGATGCCTGGCAAGTGGATGCATTATGTATAAAATTGTAAATGCAAGGCAAATCCTCTGCTTTACATCCCACTTCTCCCAGATCTCTATTGCCAAAAATGACTCAAAGTGACTCAAATTAATTGTTAAACTTTCTCAAATTAGTTAAACTAATCCAAATATGGCACACTTGGGTTTTTTTTTCTTTATTACATATTGTAACCTCAGTAAACATTTGCATGATACATTTTAGCACCTTAATTTCTAAAGAAAGTGATTCTGTGGTTTCTTTAGCGGGTAGCCACAGCCATGACTTGCTGTTTTCTCCAAGGAAAAAACCAACCCAACTACAAAATACATGAAAATCCAAAAGTATCTCACCATTCACTTTCTCAGCTAATCCAATCCATATTTCTCAGTGGCCTTTTTGTCCATTTCCTTGTTCTGATTTTGTCTTTAGAGCAGGAAAGCACACAACTTGGACCTGAAGGGGACTGTGGTGATACTTGATGAAGCTCACAATGTGGTGAGTTGTTCTGGTCTGTTACCATTTTTCATTCTGCATCCAAAGAGTAAAACAGACCCCATCCTATTACAGACAACCTGTAAAATCTGTATTCAGATGTATGTTGCTAATATTCATTACCATGAGCATTTCTTGTTTCTGTGACAATTAGATTTTTATAGTTTAATTAACAGTCCTTTGACATTGCTGATTTTTTTTTTTACAAGGTGATGGTTTCTTTCTAAAGGGTACATCTCCAGATTTATGAGGTGCTTCTTTTCTTGGAGACTTCTAAGAAAACACTGTGTAAGAAATCATGAAAGACTTATTCCTGAGGGTCAGCTGGATCAGCTCTGCCAAGTGCAGTAGATGGCAAACAGGATTCTTGTAATATTTCCAAGTCTTCATGCATAGAGGAAAACAAGAAAAAATAAATAATTCTGCCTTAGGAGTCCTTCCTTTTAGCTGGCTTGAAACTGAAGCTCTTTTCCCAAATGATGAAATGCAAAGGAATATTTAAAATATGTCCCTTTCTCTGCCACACGAAGCCACAGTGTCCCAGTGGGAGTTCTGCTGAACAGCTGTGGTTTGTTGTCTGAGTGCCTGGTGTCCTTTCAGTAAGCAGCAACCCAGCTCTGCTCTGCTTCACTGCAGAGCCTTGCCTTGCTGCACCCAGGCTTTGCTCTTTTCGTCAGAGCATCTCTTTCTCTTGAAAAATGTGTGGAAATCCTGTCACAGTTGTTTGGAGCTTGGATTTGTTTTTCCCTTTATAGTGTGCAAGAAGTACTAATTGATGTCTACATGCAGAAATTAGCCAGAACAGCTTCTCGTTTTGCAATAGTTATCTGATGGTGCTGTCTCTTCCAGATTAATATGTGGAAATTTAGTGCTTACTCTGAAATAAAATTAATTTCTTTCTGATTAGATTGTTTACACATGCAGCTCACTCAGAACTTATTTTCTTTATAACTTATTTCTTCATAGCTATTACAGTCAAATATTTGTGTAGGTTAGGCCTTATTATTTATCATAATTCCTCAGGGAAAATAATTCTTTTTGTGAAAGAAAATTTCTGCCAAAGCAGTATGTGGTTTAATTTTCAAAGTCAGAGAAAATTTTGTAAAACTTACTAATCCTGAGTGTTTAAACTATTACTACTTTTTAAATAGAAAGTAGAGAAATAGCTTTTTTGAAGAACAAACCAATTGTCTAAGTAAAAGAATTTCCTGCTTGAACATCAGACAGTTACTGTCTGTATGCTTTTGAATGTTGATAATGTGGAAGAGGCAAAATCTGTTTACATTTCAGAAAGAATGCTGTTTGCTAATAGTCAAAGTCTTCAGGTGTTTATAAAATATCCTCTGGCCTGAGTGGAGATCAAAAATAAAATCCAGCCTGGTTGTCTGGACTTCATCATGTCTGAAACTGCCTGAATAAGCGGCACACAAAGTGGTCAGAATAATTCTTTCATTCCTTTTATTTTAGGAGAAGTTGTGTGAGGAGTCCTCTTCTTTTGACTTGACTCCCTATGATTTGGCTTCAGCAATGGATGCAATAAATGTTGTCCTGGAGGAGCAAGCCAAAGTGGTTCAACAGAATGAAATCAATGGTGAATTCAACATGGAATTGGCCAGTTCAGGTGTGTTGACAGTGACACATCATTGTCTCTCTGGGATTATAAAGTGCCACTACCAAGAACTGGAACATAACTTTTACAGAAATTTACACTCTCAATAGTAAATAAATTGCTGTTAATTAGTAATTGTTGCCAGGTACTGGAAGAATTTGATCCAACCAATGTGACATAAGGGATTACAAGAGAGAACAGTGAGGGGAACACAAAATATATCTTTCCATGCACACAATTCTAACCTTCATAGCCATCATTTCTGGAAAGGCATAAAGAAACTGGGAATGAAATAGATGTGGAACAACCTCTTTGAAGTCTTCACTTTTTTCAACAGGACTGAACATGGAACTGGAAGATATAGCAAAGATCAAGAGTAAGTGTATTTTTTGTGGTGAAATAGTTTCAAAAGGTCAGCAATTGCAAATCAAGCTCATGTAGCATTGCCATATACATTGCTTATAACTGAGACATTCATTGACATTAGGTTGTCTGGCTTTTCTCAAGAAGTTTTTGGAATGTTTAGTTAGTTTTTTCCTAAGAAGAGAGATTTGGCAGATGAATGTGTCCTTTCCTTCATTGTTAGAAGTTCCCATCTTTTCTAATGTCAGTGTGCTGGAATTGCCTCAGTTGCATCATTCTACTGTCAGCACCTGAAGTTAACAGCAAGAGCTTGACATACCTCATGTATACAAAGCATTTCCAAGAACAACTTTCCCTGTCTGTAAAGAGTTTAACATTTAGCTGCTGACTTCAGCTTCATTAGGAATTTAAGTCATGGAAGTTCTTAGAGTTGAATGTGAATATTTAAACGTGGTATCCAGGAAAATGGTTTTGATAATTTTGATTTTTTTACAGAGTTGAGAGAAGAACAGCTGGGCTGCTCTCTTTTGTAACAGCCTTTGTAATAAAGTACATTTGAAAAAGTGACTTAGATGTGTCCCAGACATGACTTTCTGTGCCCCCTAACTTTTTCCTCTTAATTTTCCTAAAGAAATTCTTCTTCAGCTTGAAAGTGCTATTGATGCAGTAGAGCTGCCAGCAAATGGCAATGGAGTCACCAAAGAGGGAAGGTATATTTCTTCTCATTAATGTGTTTAAATGTTAAAAAGAACAGCAAATTGGAGCTGGGGAAGCTGTTGGGGTTATAGCTCTATTCTAGTTTCTGGGAATAGTATTTATTCAAGATTTTGGTTTTCCTTAAATCCCCTCTCTGTAGTAATCATTATTTTTGGAGGAACTCCCTTTTTTAGTGTTTCAAGAGTAAAAAATGCTCTGCTTGGGTTTCCTGAGCTAGAAGAAGCTCCTCATTGTGCTTCTTTCAATTTTGTGTCATGATTTAAGCAAAGGTACCAGTGCTGTAGTGATGTATCTGAGGTACCTCTGAGCTCTGGAAGTCCATTTCTAAACTGGTACCTGTTGTACATGGTGAAAAAAAATCATGGAAATTGCATGCCAATCTGCTCTAAATTAATATTGGATTGTATGTTGGAGAGGAATGATGGAAAAAGGGAATGATGTGGTCTGTGTGCTTCTGCCATGGCAGTATTGTGCACTGTCTTTATAAGCAAGTACTTAATTTTATTCTTGGAAATTTTTCATTCTCATGGAGACAGGAATGTGTATTGCTACCTGATGGTGAAATTGTTCTGAAAGAGTAACATTATTTGTGCCCATTTGATTCATTACAGTGGTTACCCATTTCTGCTTTTTCTTTGTAAATTGCAGCTACATCTTTGATCTGTTTGCAGAGGCCCAAATAACACTTCAGACCAAATCCTCCCTCTTGGAGTCACTGGAGCAGATTTTACAGTTTCTTTCAGGCCGTAAGTGCATTAATTTCTTAGCTGTTTTACTCAGACTTTTCTACTTAGTGTAAGAAACTGGAAATTTGTGTTGTTAGGGGTGACAATCAAATGACAAAGCTTCTACAAGCTAAAAACCTCACCTTAAGGACTTGTGTCTTTTTATTAAGGTGTGGAGGGTACTCTACTGGGAAACATATTTTATGTCTGTTCATAAAATAACTGAGCTGATGCTGAGAACCACCTTGTGTCAAAACATGAGTGTCTACCCATGTATAGGTACATCCATGCACATAGAGACTTTTGCACAGACACTATTTTTCTCCAAAACCACATGGATTGTGGTGTGAAGCTTGCTGACATTTTTCTGATGGTACTTTTCGTGTCTTGAGCTCTTCCTTGGTCCTGGAGTTAAAAAACAGGAAGGTGGAGAATTGTATAATATGGGGTTTTTTTCTTCCTTGATTTAACAAGCTTCTCTTCTAGTGTCTGTCAGCATCTTGTTCTTAAATTGCTCTTCTGTAAAGAAAATGTTTCAACTTCTACATGTGTTAAGAAAATTATTTAGCTCTTAGCAGCAGACTCTTCAGAAAAAACATTGAAGGGAGTAGAATAGAGACTGTCAGTTCTGCAAGGACATCCTTGGATGACACATCCACCCTTCCTTTTTTCTTTGCCCACAACATTTCTCCTTTTAGGCCATTTGCATTCTGGCCTGACACGTGCATCTGTTGATCATTTCTACTGCAAAATCCCCACCATCAGTGTATTTCATATGTTAACTGCTCCTCTAATTGCTGCTTTAATTAGCTCCTTTCCCATTTTTAAGATGGAGAAGATCTTTATTAAGTGTATTTAATTTTCTGGGGTGACAGCTTCCCAGTATGTCAGACATGGAATGCCAGTTTTATATTTCTCTTCGCATCTTGGATAATGATGAGAAAATTGAAATAAATTATTTGTTTCTGAGAATATTTTCAAGTCCTATTCAATGAGAGAATGTATATTTGTATTTTAAGAGTAATTTTTTATTGCTTTCTCCAGGTACTGGGATATTTGTCAATACATCTGGATTGCATAAGGTCTCAGATATTATCCAGGTAAATGTTTAATGCTGCTTCTATAAATATCTGAAGGATAGAAGAGTTGGTTAAAAAGATGTGGAAAGATATTGGATCAATTCTTGCTGGCATGTACTCTTGTGCAATGGTGCAAGTTTGTAGTTTTTGAGAAGAAAGCTGCTGCCTGATGGGATGCATTAATCTGATTTTTACCCAGGTTGTTATTTTGTAGTTCTGGTCTCCCTTTTTGGAGATGCTGGATTTAAATTTTGGCTGGGCTTAGCATCCACCAGGTGGAGCTGGGTCATTGAACTTGTTTACAGCAGTGTTGGGGAATATGAGACCATCTCATGAAATAACAAGAGAGGCTAAAGAAAAGAGCAAACAAAAGATAATTTTATGGTATTTAAAAAAAATTAATTATTAACTTATGAGATGTCTAAAACAAAAATCTTTTCAGTTCCATAGGAACTGAATGTGACACTTAGGGATATCCACATAATGCTGTCTGTCATCTCTTTGTTATGCACTTCCAAAACTTTGATTATGAAAATCCCAAGGCCCATAAAATTCAGAGATGCAGTGGGCCAGTAGTCTGTCCAATATATGTGTGCAAAAGGGCACCAGAGATTAACACCCTGTTTAAAACTGAAAATGAAAAATATATTCAAAGCTTGCAGACCTGTATGATAAGACAAGTCACCTGGGTGTGTTTTGAATGGTCCTGGCAGGTTTGCAGCTCTGAACTCTGAATGCATGGGTGTCTGTGAGGGTGCAGTCACAGTGGCATACACAGGATTTCATTTTGCTAGCAGTGGTTAAACAAAACCTTCATGTGTGTTCCAGTACAGTAGTAGTGATTTGTGTACACTGGTACCAAATGGTTTGAACTGGGAGATGTTTCTGTTCTGAGGGAAGGCCAGGTGAGCCTAATTTAAATTGGTTTCTCAAGGTTTCAAAGCTGAGAGATGAGTAAATTCAGATGTAGAAATTAGGTCCCCTGATCCCAGGGGACTGTTGTCCAAGACTGGGAACAATTGTCTGTGTGTGCTCTTGTGGGCTGTGGATAGATAAAAGGAGATTTGAATTTGGAGGGGAAAGCTCAGATCCCTTTTCTGCTGCTGAGCACATGCATGTGAACAGTGCCTGCAAAGTTTGCCACCTTGAGACAGGTGGGACATGGACAGAGTTTTTGTTGGGTAAACATAGTTTGCTTCTTGCAAAGTCTTTGAGTATTACTTTATCACCAGCTTGTTTTAATGAATAGTAATGTTTTTCTTCCTTTTCAAAGAACACATACGAAAATGTCTTTTGTACACCATATCTTTGGCTATATTTTTCAGCAGTAAATATTTCCAGGAATTGTGCTTTTTTTTTTTTATTTTTTTTTTATTTGTTGGGGAACATCTTGTAACTAGCTGATACTCTTATGAGCTTGGGTAATTCCTATCAGTGTCTGGAGAAATTTTGTTTAGAAAAATTAGCAGAGTTGTAAATATTTGAGAACCACAGCTGTTTTCATTGAAGTTGTATGGGGATGCTTTATGTTTTAAAGAGCATCATCTGTAGTCATGAGATATCACATTCAGGGAAGGGGGGGAAAAGCATAACTCTGATAGAAGCTTTTAATTTTATATATGGACAATTAGATATGATTACAACTTGATTATTTTTCTAAGCAGTGTTATTAGCAGAGGGCCCACAGATGAAATTTTAAACTGAAGGAACTCAAAAAGTTCTTCTGTGCTTGGTTGTCACTGATCTCCTTAGAGTGTTTGTTTATCCAGAGTCAGAGTTATGAACAGTGTGAATAATAATATTGTCATCTGTATAGTTTGAGTATATTTAGATACTGGGTTGCAGTTTTTGGAACAATGAGAACACCATGTGGGTAGCAGGAATTGCCTGGAAGAACCACATTTATTCAAGGTTCTCTGTCTTATTTGATAACAAGAGTAAGGAAATAAATGTAAGGTTGTTGCAGCAGTAACTTTTGTGGAGACATTTCTCAGTGCAAAGACACATTAGAGGTTTTACCAAAAGGATGTATGTGTATGTATGTATCAAAAATAAAGTGGCCAGCAGGACCAGGGAGGTCATTGTCCCTCTGTGCTGGGCAATGGTGAGACTTCACCTTCAATCCTGTGTCCAGTTCTGACAAGAAGGACATTGAGGGGCTGGAGCATGTCCAGGGAAGGGAATGGAGCTGGAAGGGGCTGGAGCACCAGGACAGACTGAGGGAGCTGGGGGGGCTCAGCCTGGAGAAAAGGAGGCTCAGAGGGACCTTCTCACCCTCACAGTGCCCTGACAGGAGGGTGCAGCCATTGGGGGTCAGGCTCTGCTCCCAGGGAACAGGGACAGGACAAGAAGAAATGACCTCATGCAGTGCCAGGGTAGGTTCAGGTTGGACCTAGGGAGAATTTCTTCATGGAAAGGGTGGTCAGGCATTGGAAAGGGGTGCCCAGGGAGGTGGTGGAATTCCCATCCCCGAGGGTGTTTGAGGAACACCTGGATGTGGCACTCAGTGCTCTGGGCTGGTGACAAGGTGGACTCAACCATCTTGGAGATAATTTCTAACCTAAATAATTCTGTGATTCTGTTTCCCTCCATTTTCCAGACAGTATTCAGCATGGATCCCCCAGAAGGAGTCACAACAGGGTTCTTGCCACGTCAGGCAATATCTAAATATTACAAGGTATGGGAGGCTTTGTGTGCTGCATTTTTCCTCGCAACATTTAATGTCTGTACTTCTTGTATCTCAGACTTGGAACATGTGGATAGTACAGCAATGATGTTGATTACAGGGAGGAAAAAAGAGCACACATCAAAAAAAAAAAAACCACCAAAGGAACTGTATTTAATTTAGATTCTGAAGAAAACCAGCATTTTTAAAGGAGTTTGTAAATTAAATTATGACCATGCAGCAAAAGGAAATTTCAGAAAATTTTGAGATTGCATATTAAGCAAGAATCAATGTGTTCTTCCACTAAAGTATTTTTAGTTTAGCCCAGTGCTAAGCAAAGGCAGCAGAACCACTGAACCTCCTCCCTGAAGTTGTTTTAATTTGTTTAAACTTTGGAATTTATGGGATGTGTTGTTATGATGAATTTTAGGAACAGATCTTTTTCTAGATATCCCATTTAGACTTGATACTATTTTTGTTGCCAAATGAAGCAAATCTTTCCACCACTACAGTCTTCTGTATATAATCTGTGTAGTTTATGCTGGTGGAAATACCCAAATAATTGGGTTCCTGATCTCTGCTTGGGTCAGCCCATGAAAAGGTCTTCCCATCATCTGACTCAAAAATGACTGGTTGGATGGTGATGCACTGCTTTGGTCCTTAGTTATGAAATACTGGAAGCAAAATAGGAAGGATACAGGAAATTATACAACTTTAGTAACACTGTAAACGTGGCACTAATTGCATGAATTGCTCTTAATGTAGGCCAGGTGTTTTTTGAAGGATGAAGTTCAAGTTGGTTTCTGCAGCCATTGCTAGAAATGTTTGTTACTTTCCTTCAGGTACATATTCATGTGGATAATGGAAATCAGAAAAAGAAACAAAGGACAGATCTCTGGAACTCATCATCTTCAAAAAGACAAGGTACAGGACTGTTCTTAGGGAGGTTCGTGCAAAAGCTGGATTGAAAACTCCTCAACTGCTCCTTTCTGATTCAAATAGAAGAAAACAAGTGCAGCTTCATTGTGGATACAATGAGCTCTGGGACAAGCTTTTCACTTTTATAGTTATTTCTGAAGGGGAGATGACATATGCCATCTCAATATAAAAATGTCTTGTACCATTGGTGTTTTGTGCACTGCTGGAGTTCTTCTAGGGCAATGATTCTGGTGAAGGAAGATCATAATGGAATTGTGTGTATTGTTGTAGAGAAAATCTTCAGAGCAGCCAAGAATGGGGAACTCTCCTCCAACCCTCAGGTTGATATTGAAGTTCATGACAGGTTCTGTTCTCCTCATACCAGCTGCATTTCACTGTACAACTATGTTGAGTTAAACATAAAATTGATGTTGAATAAGGTTGTAACTGCCTGTGGCAAGAAGGAGGTACAGGAACAGTTATGATGGCAAAAATGTTTGTCAGAGATGGTATAAGAGTAAATTCTGTTCCATTCTCTGTTGAAATTATTTACATTGTGGAGGTGTTACAGTTTATTGGTTCATTTTTGGAGCTCTGTAGGGAAGGTTCACGTGATGTGCCTGAGAGCTTGTCCAGATCATGTGAATTCTTAGGCAGAAAATGTTTTGCCTTGGGGCATGTTTACTTTTACTGGGACCACCTGCTTAGCGAAACTTTCTAATTTGAGCAACTTTCAGGATGTGTTGTCAGTTCTTGATAGTTTCAGCTTCAACTATACTTACCTGTTCAACTGGGGTTTCTCCCTCTCCTTGTCTCTCTCCTCCCACCCGTTTTTTTCCTTATGCTCTGCAAATCCCAGTATCTGGAATTACCTCAATATAACTGTTCTTCAAAACCATATATTTAGAAGAAAAGAAACTTGGCTTCTGAATCAAAGGCTTAGCCTAATGATCCTATAAAGCAGCACCAAGCTTGGCTTTGTTGGACTGCAGCATTCATTCTTTCTGATTTTTTAATGTATTTTTTTAATAATTAGGTTGAAAACAAAACATTTTCAATTAGAGAAGACAGATGCAGATCCCTTTATCTAAGTCTTCTTAACAGAGCACTCCTCAGGGATTTTTGTAAATACTTTGTCTCATAACTATCTACTTAATGATTCAGTTAATTGCTCATGAGTATGTAAGTATCTGTTTCATGGAAGTCCTTCTTTTAAGGACAAAAGTAACATTTTTCAAAGAATGAATTTCCAAGAATTTACTGGGTTTGCACATAATATCCCCTTAAATGTTTCCATGAAGTTAGTGCAGTTTGGTAATCTCGAAATGTTGTTTTCCTGAGATACTCCTCAATTGGAGTTTTAAGATAAGATATAGGAATAGTTCTGAGTAGATTTGGTTAAAGATGGGTGCAGGAAGAGGCTAATACAAACATTTTTAGGTTAATTGCACAATTTGGAGGATTTATACACAGAAATACAAAGCAGTGAGAGAATTCCGTGATTCAGTAAATGGATTCTGATATATTTGTTTTTCAAATAAGAATGGTATTTGCAAGTATGTGTGTAACACACCTGAGTATGCTGAGACTTGTGCTTTATATAAGCCTAGCAGAGGCCAGACATGTTAGATGGAGTCTCTGGTTTCCTGTAGTGATATAGCAAATGGTATAGAAATAATTCAAACGTTTAAGAACAGCTGTTTTCCAGGGATTTTGTGGTAATTATCCACTCAAACATGATTCTCTACAAAGTAGTTGGTGAGGAGAAGGGGCATAGCTTGGGGTAGCTGATGAGATTCCTGTCTGAGTCACCTGGGAACAGATGCTGTTTATGTCTACAATATTGGACTGTTGCAGTTTAAGTTAAAATGCTCCCATTCATGGTTTGCTCTAAACCATCAATTTGTAAACTATTAGCAAGCCATTTCTCCTTGCATTAGCTGTCCTTGTACCAGGAATGGAAAAAGCTGCTGCAGAGATTAGCTTTGTTTAACACTTTCTGCTGGTGAATGGGACCTTGAAAATTTATTTATAGTTGTGAAGCTTAAAGACATCATTGCAGCACACCAGGCTAAAAATGTACAGCAGTCACAACTTGTCCAGGAATTGGGAACTGGTGCTTGGCAGTTGTCATGCTGGGTAACAGAAATGTGTTTCCAGCTGAGCACTGGAGGAGCAGACATGAGGGGCTGGTGTCCTTTTCCAGGCCATCCCATATTAGCCCAGTTTGGTTTTGTGCTGGGATTTCTTGGGTTCCTGGCTGAGTGACTCTGTTGTCTGTAGATACTCATTGGCTTGTCCATACACAGATCCAAACTAATTTGCACCAATTGTTAGTGTGAGTTAGAAAGATAGAGAATTTGCTGAATTTTGGAATGTGAGTCTTCTAGAATTTGGGCATTGTCTGGATGTGTCTGTCCAAATGAAGGAAGGGTAAAACTTTTAGCTAAATGTTCACTTGTAATTCTTAGCCGTAAGTGACTCACTAGGCAAATACTAATGGGGATTTCCTGAAAACATCAGCCTTTTCTTTTGGAAACTAAGGCTTTGATTGACATCTGTAAATTTCAAAGAAATGCACGTGATACTTACTGAAACTAATCACGAAAATTAGAAACAGAAACAAAAGCTGATGTTTCATTTGGCTGCTCTTGTTCTTGACATGGATATTGTTTTTATTCCCTGTGCCTGTGTCTCTGACAAGCTGATGCAGTTTTCAGCAAGCTTGAGCTGAACAATGAAAGAAATTACTGATGAGATTTATTTCTTTTTCTTAATAACTTACATAATTTCAGAGTCACACACTAAAATACGTATGTGTGTGTGTATATATATATGTCACAACATCCCACAAAAGATTTGAGCAGAAATTGAAATGTCTGGGAGCTGACTATGGGGAAAGTGGGAAGTTTAGGTGAAAGATTTATAGCCTATATAGTTATATAGGAATTTCCTCATAAAGAAGGGGTTCGTTTTTCAAATAGGTGCAATGTTGGACATACTTTCTTATTAGATTATGAGGAAGCAGTGATGTTTTAATTAAAAGTCATTAAACCTGGGAAGAACCAAAGCAAGACATACCGTACATCTGGAATTTTAACTTTGGATGCTGTCTGGTTTACTCTCAGAAGTTCAGGTGCAGTGTGCCATATGCTGGTCATAGTCTAGTTTTTCCACTTTGACTGACTTCTTAGTGTTTTGTCTTTATTTAATGCAGGGAAGACTTTAAGCTATTGGTGTTTCAGCCCTGGGTACAGCATGCATGAGCTCGTTCGGCAGGGAGTCAGGACAATCATCCTCACCAGTGGGACACTCTCCCCCCTCTCATCATTCACAATGGAGATGCAGATGTGAGTACCTGGGTGTGGGAACACTGCCATTCCTGAGAAATGCACAATCTGCTCTCGTGGGTTTAGGTTTTATCTCAGGATTTTAAAGTGTTCTGTTTGCCCAGAGAAGCTGTGGCTGCCCCATCCCTGGAAGTGTCCAAGGCCAAGCTGGATAGAGCTTGGAGCAGCGTGGTATAGTGGAAGGTGTCCCTGCCCATGGCAGGGGGTGGAATGAGATGAGCTTTAAGGTTTCTTCCAACCAAACCATTCTATAGTTCTGGAACTGGTAGGGAATCACATAATGGGTATGACTGGGATCTTCCTCTTTTTTTTCTCCAGCCCTTTTCCTGTTTGCCTGGAGAATCCTCATGTAATTGATAAACACCAGCTCTGGGTTGGGATCATTCCAAAGGGACCTGATGGAACTGTGCTTACTTCCACCTATGAAAGAAGGTAATGAACTTCCATGTGGAATCCTGCTGTGAAGTTTAGAGTTCCAACATTTTGGGTTCTGTTAATAGGAGTATGCTAGCTAAGTAAGGGATCTCTAGTGGTTTTCTTGGGTAAATGCTGAATAACAACACCCTTTAACCACTCCTGCTGAAGGTCTGGAAGTGATCAGGTATCAAGACACTGATAGTCCTTGATGGCCTTGACCAGCCTCAGCTGGGACCTGCACCCACAACCATCCCCCCTGGAGCTGCACTGAACCCCATCCAAAACTTTTTTTGCTGAAGGCTTAATTGATTTGAAACATGACTGGCCTTTGCAATAACTATTTTTATATTTAAAGCTTGTCACCATGCCAAGCCTCTCTTTCACCTCTGGATTGCCTTCTTAAGGAAAACATGTCCAAATATTTATCAAGCTTTTCATCGTCATTTTTCTTGCTCATATGGTCTTCCATCACTTTGTCTCTGATCTGTTGTTCAGAGTTGGCAGTGCTTCTGCTGCCAGCAAAGGCCAAAGGTTCCACAGAACTGGAAAGGGACTCAGCAATTGTAATGGATTTTTACAGAGAAGTCATAATCTGGAAAACCCTAATTTCTCATTTTCAGAAGTTTTAACGTACCATTTCGGTGTATTTCTTTAAAAGACAGCACCTTCAACAGAAGGAGGGTTGGAGATTCCACCCCTCCAGGGCTTTAGAACATGGGGATTTTTTTTTAAGGAAAGAGATTCACTGTGTTCACTCTGTTTTGACAACATCTCTGTGTTGATACCAGTATATATGTTAGGTTTTTCCCGTGCATATATAAATTTTCTGGGAAAACAGTACACAAAACTGCAGGGCGCTAAAAAAGAAAAAAAAAAGGAACATAAAGGCACAAGAGAACTGGGGAGTTTTCAGTCAGGTCTGGAAGAACATAAATATGGCTCATTGGAGGGCAGGACTTCTTCAGCCAAAGTGATTTACTAAATAATAACCATAGTAACCAACTTGTGCTGGAGCAGTGCCACACCTAATTCATCAATTATTGCATTAAATCATTGTAATGTTATTCAAGCTTGGCACACTTCCTGGCAGAACTCTCACGTGTGTTGCTACTCACATGGCTGCCTGTGCATTTTGAAATATTGAAGCTTAGATCATCTTCAGAGCTATCAATAAGAATATTTCATAGAATTAATAAAATGTAGTCAAGGTATTATTAATTCTTGCCCTTGATGGTGATGATTTCCAGACTCCCAGGTGCTCTTCCTCCTGTGGCAATGTTATTTTAGATGAGTATCAAAGGAAGTCAGTGTGGATGAAAAACACAGAAAAGGAGATGCAATGGTGTTATTTGATTTTTCTTCTTTGTAGGTTTTCAGAGGATTATTTATCTTCTCTGGGGAAAACAATTGGTAAGTGAAGTGTGTGGATTTCAGAAATGGGTTAATGCCCAGGATTATTGGAAATTTAGAAAGGGCAATGCTAAAGAAGATGCAGTAAGAGAAAAGTAAAGGATTGCAGTGTATATCTTGCTGCTGTCAGGTTTTCTGTGTTTCTGCTTGCTCAAGGCAGCTGGCTGCTGCAATAACTCACAAAATTGAGTCCCTGGCTGTATATTTCCAAGTCTAGACTTCATTTTTATTGTCAGGAGTTAGTGTTTGAGTCAAAAATGTGGTTCCTAAACAGCGTCAGAAATGACTCAAACTAGGAAATCAATAGCCAGAGATGATGCAGCCAAAGATGAGCAGAGCAATTGAGGATGACAGGAAATCAGTGCAATTTTTAGTGATACTTTAAACTGTGTCAAGCCTGCTTGAAGTCAGCATTTATTGTTTTGGTAGTGTTTTATAAATATAATAGAATTACAAAGTCATAACACACAAGGACAGAATAAAAGAAGATACTTTGTTCATCTTGGCTAACATAATTGAAAAGAATCTGTTAAATCTAGGAGTGGTTGAAGGATGTGGAGGAGAAGTAAAAGCTAGGTTGGCTTCTATGTTAAAGTTTACACCTTGACAAGATTATAAAATGGTTTTAAGAAATTAAACAACTTTGGATACACATTCATGTCAAGAAAGTAGAAAATATTATGGAAGGAGGCCATGCTGTTGTTTTTCCTCTGCAGTCCATGTTCTCCATCCCAGGATGAAAATGCCTTCAGCTACACCCTTGTCTTCTCTCCCTGCAGGTAACCTTGTGCGAGTTGTGCCACATGGGATGTTGGTGTTCTTCCCATCATATCCAGTCATGGATAAGAGCCTGGAGTATTGGAGAGTATGTTCATTGCTCTGCCTTTGTTAGGTGGTTTGGTTACTTGAATCAGGCAGCTTGTAGTTATTCCATTTAACCATATTAAAACCTAGTGGAAGATGTCACTGCTCATGGCAGGGTGTTGAAACTAGATGATTATTAAGGTCCCTTCCAACTCAAAAGGTTCTGGGATCTATGAAATATTCTTTGTTATTAAGTAAATTATAAAATCTGGAATGTAAAATCTCAGGTAAGGCTTATTTTATTTTGATCACAATATACTAAAGTGCAGTGCTGCAGAAACCAAACCCAAAAGAATCTTAATATATTAATCCATCTGATGTTACATTTTATTTAGTTCCCCAGACCTTTCTTTATTAAACTTCTGAATCTCTGTGTTTCAACCCTTGAGGAGAAAAATCCCAATATGAGCATTTCTCCTTTAACTTGTAACATTGCAACTATAACTTCTGGTACTTCTGTGCTCATGAGTTGAATGTCCCAGGTGAGATTTGCTAGAACAGTTCTGGTTTAAATGCTTCTTGAAAAGGCAGGGGCAGAGGTTTCATGCTGTGGAGTGGGACTGGGAGGTGAGTGCTGGAACTCTCCCACCTGCCTGATGTCTGAGGTGCACCAACTGCAAGGAATCACTGCTAGTGCTCTCAGGGGGTTGCACGTTTCTGCTTCCATCTCTTCCTGTGTTTGACAGGAGAGGAGCAGGCTGTGGTGGGGAAGTGTAGTGACCATTTCTGAGCCTTTCTGATCTTGTAGTGTGAGCACACTTGGCATTTCTGACCTGCTCCTTCTCTTTCTAACAGGAGCATGATTTTGCCAAAAGAATAGAAGAAGTGAAACCAATGTTTGTGGAACCCAGGAACAAAGGAAGCTTTTCAGAGGTTGATTATTTGCATTATGTACCTCTATAATTTTCAGAAATTGTTTCTATGTTTAATGACCTTCTCTGAGGTGTGTTTGGGTGTGAAACTCCCCAGTTTTTGGCCTAGGGGTGAAAGTAAAACTGACTGCTACTTTGAAATGCAGTTTTCCTGTGCATCCTTCTTTTCCTCTCTTGTCTGGCCATGCAGGGTTCAGTCTTCATTTAAATCTGGTGATGTAACAGCAGCTAAAATACACAAGTGCTGAGTAATAGAGTTGGTGGAAAGCTGTCACTTCAGTAGTCAGCATTTGTAAATATTGTACAGGATTTTTCCTCCCAGCTCATCTTGCTTTGGATGTTTAAGAATTGTACAGTGTGTCATCCTATTTATTTTTAACTATTCTGTTTGCTTCTTGGAATAATTAATATCTAATAATTGCTTTCCTGTTTTGTGTTTTACTTAACGATCTGCAGAAACACAGGATGGTTCATCTTATCAGAAGTATCTGAATTTTTTTATGCTTATCCAGATGTGTTTTGGATTTCACAGTGATATAAGGATTTTGCTGAGAAAATGGCTTCCAATTAGTTAAAAGTAAAGACAATTATACTAAGCCAAATTAATCACAGTTTAGATCATAGTGTACAAGTCAAATTTAGTTGATACAGTGTAATACCATTCTTCCTCTTAAACTTGTTTATATCTTAGGTTATTGATGCCTATTATGATAAAGTTGCCTGTCCTAAGTCCAATGGAGCTGCTTTTTTGGCAGTGTGTCGAGGCAAGGTAATGTAACTGATAATTTGTTTCATCTGAGATCAGATTATATAATTTATAGGAAAAAAAAAACTTCATTTTGGGTTAAAATATATTTCTTATTATTTGACTGTAATTTTATGTGGGGAAAAAACAAGTGCTCTGAAGCTTTTCCAAAATTAGGTCACATTTCTGTATGATTCACTCATGTTTTTATTGAGGGGGCATATTTTGATTTCTCTGAAGTGGATGAGCATCATACTTGCATTTCATGTTGGCTGCTCACTGAAAACATAACCCATTAGATGAGTACAGCTATTCTGGAGAACTGTAAGGAAACAAGTTAAAACAACACTGCTGCAAACCAAACGTAATGCTTAGCTTTAAAACATTTGCTTTATTAACTTCCTGTTCGCTGGACACATTTGATGGCCCTTCCTTTGCATCTTCCAGTGCTGGTAAATTGACTTATGTTTATCAGTGGAAATATTGGTGAAATTTCTCTTAGAGCCCTTTGCTGCTGTTTACTGTGTACCAGGAGAAGATACAACTTCTTTTGCAACTTTGGTCCCAGTCTCCAAAGGGGCTGTTGGAGTGAAGGAAAGATGTGGCTCTCTCAAGTCTTGTTGCTGAGATTTGGAGAATTGATTCAGCTGAAAAACAAAACAGCTTTTTTTTGCCGTGATATTTTTTCAGTCTGTTCAACTTTATTCATTTCACAAATTATTTGCCAGCACAGTGAGTGTGTACAGGGGACATAAGTGACAAATATTTGATAGGATGTCAACAGCACAGCTGCTGGACATGGCAGTATAGTCTGGTGAATCTGATGGCTTTCTGTTATTGCTTTGAAGTGATTTTTTTAAATTTTTACTGTCAGAGAAGGTTTGCTATGTTGTTATGTCTTGTTAACAACCCAGGGTGTGGAAGGTTTAAACAAAGGTGTTGACATGTTCTCAGTACATCTGCTCTTATCCAGGAGCAAGACAGCCATTAACAGGGTTGGCTGAGTTGTGCTTTGGCACAGGAAAAAGCCAAGTTTAAACTCTTGGTAATAAAATTTTAAAAATCTAGTTGAAATTATTCATTGAAACTATTGATAAATTACACTTGGCCAGGGAGTTAATTGAATGGAGAAAAAGGGCAAACACCTGCTGAATTGCTCTGAAGTGTCACTTCAAACCCTGTTGGTGATGGAAAATTCTGTCCCTGCAGGCCAGTGAGGGCTTGGACTTTGCAGATATAAATGGACGAGGAGTCATCATAACTGGGCTTCCATTTCCCCCTCGTATGGAGCCCAGAGTAATTTTAAAGATGCAATTCCTGGATGAGATGAGGAGAAGTGGTGCAGGTGCACAGGTAAGACTGGACAGCTTCTCACTCTTGGCTTTTTGCATGTTTGTGTCATTGGTTCTCCTTCTTGTCCCAGTGGTTTTTGGGTTTTGTTATCCTCTCAACCTTGTGGGACCACAAATATCAAAAACTGAAACAGCCTTGGGAATTTGTCACAAATTCCACCTTTTTTTAATAGTGTTGAAAGTTCCAAATTCTGGCACAGTCTTAAATATAGGCTCCAATAAAGGTTGTAATTAAAGTTTACAAAATCTTTGTATGTGTGTTATCTATCATTTTGAGGGATGTATTTCATCCAGAGAGAGCATGGGCAGGAAGAATGGCCTGTGCTGGCTGTTTTGGGAATCATTGTTTTGGAAGTGTGGTGGTGTGTGTTGGGATTGTTTGGTTTGGTCTTCTATTGCTTCAGTCACAAGAATGAATGATGTTACAATTTAGTCTGATCTACAGGTCTCAAAGAATATGGAGAGTCTGTTGCCAAGGCTCTGAGTGCATCATATAGGAAATAGCCTCTACAGCTGGACATTGCTACCTGAGTTTTCTGTGCTCTGCAAGTCAGGTGTGACTTTGGAGTCCACCTGTCTTTGATTTTCCTCAGCTCTTTGAGATTTGTCAGTACATCTGGTTGATAGTATCTCACATCTGTGCTTCACTTTTTATTTCTTTAGGAAAAAAATAGTGACTGTACAGCACAAAGAATACATTTTACCTGGTAAATAATGTTAATTCTTCCTCCTACCTCTCTCAGTATCTGTCTGGGCGTGAGTGGTACAGTCAGCAAGCGTCCCGGGCTGTCAACCAGGCCATCGGCCGGGTCATCAGGCACCGCCAGGACTACGGGGCCATCTTCCTGTGTGACCACAGGTAAGCCCTGGCTCACTCAATCCAGAACATTTGGGGTTGGAAGGAACCTTAAAGCTCATCTCATTCCAACCCCCTGCCACGGGCAGAGACACCTTCTACCAGGTCAGGCTGCCCCAAGCCCCATCCAACCTGCCCTTGAGCACTTCCAGGGATGGGGCATCAACAACAGCAACAGCTTTATATCCCAACATAGGTGTTGGCATTTTGAATATAAATGTGCTGTTGCAGCTGTTTGGAAAAGGCTACAATTCATAATAATAAAATTGATTTACATAACAGGTTATATAAATATTGCACTGCTTCAAGAAAGTAACTGGATTGTTATCTTTTGCTCCCCAGCTATGTAGTCTTGGAGCTGCAGAAGGAGGTTAATGGTTTTAATGGAAAATAAACCAATTTTTTGAATTAATGTTTGTAATACCACGGGAAATTATGTGACAACAACTTATGGTTTTGCATTTTCTCCATCTTTCATTTGAGATGGCAGTCAGCAGCACTGCAGTGTTTTGAGAGAAGTATGGAAATGAGGACAGATTATGTTACTGAAACAATACTATTTACAGTCATATCCTATATTAACATTATACTGCATTAATATCCATTTCTGTAATGCTAATTAGTAGAGTATGTATATTATAGGCACCAGGAGTTTAATTGATAGTACATGGAATCAACAAAGCTCTTTCTCCTGAGTGAAGGCATCACCCCATTATATTTACTGCACTGTTATGTCTTTATTTGTGTTGCTCTTCCTCTTTTGTCCTCTTGGATAGTGTCTCGATTCGAAAAGACAGGTGTCTGCTAAGGAAGGCAGGAGCCTCTCTTGAAATGGAAAATATAAACTCCCTCCCTCCAAATTATTATAATTTTGAAATTAAGGGGGTCTCAGGCAAAGATATGGGAGTAGAAAAAATAGTTCTTTATTAGGAAAATAAAAATGCAGTAATACAAACCAACACTGACAGAATCAGAACATGACCTGACACCCTGTGGCTCCGTGTTAGTAGTAGTCCTATTAAATGATGTCTGCAGTCCTCTTGCAGTGACAGGTGTGGTTCTGTTGAAGGGTGGAGTTTTCCGCTGGAGATCCAGTGGTGGTGTAGATGGGCCTGGCCTTGCTCTGGAAATCCAGTCAGAAAAGGCTGACTGCAGTGTTCCAAATCTCAGATTATATCTGGGTAGGAATGCTTGGCTCCTCCCCTGGGTGGAGCATCTCCCAGTGGGATGATGGAATTTTATCAGCCATGCAGTGAGACTCAATGGCCCATTAACAGAAGATGTTTCCCAGGGGGAGGATGGGTGGAAAAGATAAAAGAAAACTGCCCCACCTGGCTTTAATGGCTGACCCATTAACAGAAGATAACCACCCCACCAAAGTCTAACAGATGGCAACAGAATACACACCCCTGGCCACCTCTTGCATTGCAGCCTAAGACAGATAATGATCTAGAGTCTGTTTAATTAATTTAGCCCAACCTGGCAAATAATTCTCAGGTTTTCCCATCCTTCCCAGGTTCACAACTTGTGATGTCAGAGGCAAATTGCCTTCGTGGGTCCGTCCCTATGTGAACGTTTATGACAACTTCGGGCACGCGGTCAGAAATGTCTCCCTCTTCTTCCGTGTCGCTCAAGAAATTGTAAGTGTCTTAAAAAACCCCCTCAAAATGAACAACCACTTTCCTGAGTAGTGTTGGAAACTGGGAATGCTAAACTAGGTTAGAGAAGTGAGAGAATCACAGATGAATCACAGAGAATCTCACATTGGAATGGTTGCTTAAGGATCCCTGAATTCAGCTCTCTGCTCCTCGCAAGCCTGCCCAACACGGAGTCACTTGTCACTTCTAAACACTGGAAGATTTACTGGAAAGGAGGTATGCCTCATCTTTCTCCAAGAGTGATCTGAGACAGGATGTTGTTCTTATCCTGGGCAACTCATTAGCTTAGATCACAAAAACAACTTCCTCTTCCAGTTCCTCCTAAATAAACATGTGTTTTTTGGCTGGTATGCAAATCCTGGAACTGATATTGGCATCCAGAGGCTTTCTATCTCAGGGGGAGGTTATGTGTGTGGAAGGATCATACCCCAAAATTTAAATTGAAGCTGACTAGTAATAAAGAGTAATACAAACCATCAGTTGTTATTGCAGTTCAACACTGGGTCATCTTTACTGAAACAGCTTCTCTATTAGCATTTGGAAGCTGATGTTGTCTGTAATAGTTCCTTGATTTAAAAAGTAATATTGTAAAAAGGCTTCCTAATTCACTGGAGAAAGTCATAGAAGAAATGGGCTGGAAGCCAGAATGGGAAATTATTTGCTCCCAAAACGGAGGTTAAGATTAAAATAAGCACTTTAAAATTTCATTTTCAGACTTGGACAAGTTCCTGGAAGATGCTTTAGCCAAATACAAATTGTTCAGACAAATTAGTTACATATGGATGATGCTGCAGGACTTGATGATCTATTCTGATCAAGTGACAGTTTCATGGTAAATCAAAACCACAACCCATGTGCTTTGTCAGAAGGAACTGTTATTGCAGAGATAGCATTAGGAAGTGATTGTTCTTTAGCAGGTCATGATCCTTTTTCTGGTACCAGGTCACCTAGAGTTAAGCCTCCTTACTGCACTTCAGCTGTGTCACTTGAGAGCTGTTTGATCCTTTTTCCAAAAGCCCATAAACCCAGAGTGTGTAGCAGTCTTGCTACCAAAGGTTGTTTGGGGAAAAGGAGATGTCTTTGGATTGCTGCTGAGATTTTTGGTCACAGATGGAGTGGAAGAGTGGCCTTTGCCTATTGTAACACTTTGTACACTGCTTGCAGATGCCCCCACCCCTGCCTCAGTGCCCTCCTGGACATGGTGGTTCCCTAAGTGAAAGCAATGCAGCACCATCTACTTCATCTGAGCAGAGCCTCTCCCTGCAAAAAGCTAAAAACCTGGATGACCATGTTCCAAGTTTGAAGAGGAAAAGGAAAGGTAATGTTTGGGTCCTCACAGATATACTTTTTTGTTTTAAGCTGAACCACAAAAAGGAGGATCAAGAAGATAGAAACTGGAATGGGAGGGAAAGTAAGGAGAGCTCAAAGACTGATGTAGAAGTCTGGTCAGAAGGGACATAATTAAGCATTAGAAAATGGAGGAAAACAGTTGCAATTGCAGAGAAAAGAGGCAGATGGGGCTGCCAAAAGTCTCCCACAGAGGAGGAGGAGGAGTTTTTTGTGGAGTATCACAGACACTTTGGAAAGTAAGACCTGGAAATCTCTTTCTGCCTGGCACTGGCTTCCATATGTCCTCATTTCATCCTGTTGTATAGATTACTCTTACTCAGTAATCTAAGAAAACAAAAAGGACATGGAAACAAAACCATATTTAAAATTTTGTGGGTAGCTAATGCCAAAGAATAAAGCATTTCTCATGTCAGATATTCTTTCAGCACTCTAGACTGCTTGCTGGTTTGGAAGAGAACAGTGAAGTTTGTTTAAAGCTCTGGTTCCTAATCAGTTATGAGTGAGTGTGAGGGTGAGTTCACATCGCATTTAAGCCAGTTGTTAGCAGTAAGGCTTAATAAAGCCTGGTAGCAGCCAGTATGATTGCTGGTTATTGTTAAAAGGGATTACTTTAGTCACCATTTCCCCCCACCTCAGTTTCCAACTGTGCACTTTTTGCTCCTTCCTTTGCTTTGAGTCCATCTTTTGTGCAGTTGCAGAGTGAGCAGCTGAGCTTTGCTGAACCAATTTATATACCTTCCATGCACTTGAGTGCCAGATCCATCTCAAAGGATGGGCTGGAATGTGTGACTGGAGGTGAAGGGATGAAGCTGCATTTCCTGTTTCATAGAGATTTTCAGTTGCATTGCATCAGATGTAATGTCAAACTCCCCTGTAGTCATAGTGATCATAATATACTCCCATTCTTATCAAAACAGTGACTTTCCTTAGTAACTGACTGTTGGAGTAATTTCACAAAGTAGTGGAAATACATTTTGAAGGTAATGCCTTACAGAAATATCAAGCTGATACTAATTTAACCCTACTTACAGATCAAAATTCTTATATTTGAAACCTGGATTCTGATTAGTGAGAATATGAAATTTGGACCTTGGTAACTGTGTCTTATGGATATTGATACTATAAAAATTGTAGGCTTTAAAAAAACTTGGACTGTTCAAAAGTAATAATCATATTTTGTACCAAAATCTCTTAAAAACTCCAGAACTCAATTTTGGGAAAATCCATACATCTAAAATAATGGAACAGCTGCTTCAGTAAGACTTTTTCCCGTTGATCCTAAGCCAATTTGGGGTTAAGTGACTTAAGGAAAAGTTTGAGGGCAGTCTGCCAGGTTGCAGTAACAAACACTTGAGCAATTTTGGAAGTTATGTATAAAAGCAGTCTTCTTAGTAAATTATATAATGCAATTTTGCAAGAGGTGGAAGATTATTTAATGCATCAACACATTTGTGGGTTGCTTTGTAAGATGGGAAGCTATCACTAAATTAAAGAAAATGCAGGAGAGAATGTGGAATGTGAATTTGTCTCCTGTGTTCTGCTGTGATGGCAGGAAATGGAGATGGAGCACCCAGCCTATGTGTGGAATATGAACAAGAGTTTGTCTCACCCCGAAGAAAATGTGTTGGGCTCTTGGATGCCCTGGAACGCAGTGAGAAGGGCAGTGAAGATGCAGAGGAGGAAACTGATTTGCTAGGAGAGGAAAAGGTAACGGTAAAATACTTCCTTGTAAGTAAAAATTGCAGGCTGTAAAGCAAAATTACTTTTGGCATCCAGAGAACCAGCTCAACCCTCTTTCAAGAAAAGCTCACTGTAATCAGCACCAGTAAATCCAAGTTCTCATAATTAAATTAATCAAAGGGTTTCCTTGCCACTTTCAAGTAGATGATCAACAGGTATGTGCTTTTTCTGTGCTCCAAGGCTGCTGGCCAGGAGATTCCTGGAAGTTAACTACACTTTCTGAGGAGCAAGGAGCTCTTGGAGAAAAGATTTGTAAATGCATGATTTGTCCTGGGTGGCATCTGTGTCAGCACTTGGTATGAGACCAGATATTGAATTCAAAAAGGGTGGGAGAGGGTTTATGTATTGGAATTTGCATTTTCAGATTAAAGTCTCTGATCTGCCCCAGAGAAAGAATGTTGCTGACTTGTGGAATATTTTATCTGAGTCAAAAGTCCTCTATCACATTAAGATCAACAAAGCTGCTTCTGTGCTGTTAATTTTCTTTCCTCTTGGATTGGTATCTTTGATACATCAGTGATTAAGCTGTGTTCTTGCTTTCCCAAAATCCCTGTTTGCAGTAGTTGGAGAGGTGGCTACCTTTACTTGGAGTATTTTAATTTTGGCTTGCAGAGCCGTTCATGGACTTCAGCAATGCCTATTGCAGCATTCTTAAGTGCTTCCCTCAGGGGAAGAATTCCTGAGGTAAAATGTGTAAATGTAGGAGTGTCTGGGGACTATCTGAGTAGGCCCAAGGACATGAATGGAGACACCTACAAAATAGATGGAATGTACAAAGGGCAGCAAATATTTAACTTGTGTGCTGCCAAGTGGGAAATTGGCTCTGCCACCCATTGGGTGGCCACGACATCGACACCAAAACCTATTCTTTGGAAAGCCTGGCCCATTTCCAGGGACTTTGGTAGCTCAGCTACAGAATATTCCTAACACAGCTGCAATGCTTTTGGCAGAGCTCAGCATTTCCTGGAGTCAGATAAGCTGATAGACCCAATAGCTTGGCAGTTGCTCCGGTCCCCTTCCTATTTGTGTATTTGGCATTGCTGCTTGTCCGAGGCTTGTGGAGAGCTCTGGGGTCACCCTGTGCTGCTCTCAAATTGGTGACCTGATCCCAGCAGTCTGGTGAGTGTAGTCCTGAGACAGGCAGTGGCTCTCAGGCAGCCAGCCAGCTTTCACTTTTGAGCCCAGCACTGAGCACTGGATTTGGACTGAGAATGGGATTGGTGTCATTTCCTGTCTTCGCCATCCAGCATAGTATCTGTTTATCATTTTTCCTTTAATCAAAGTTACACTGCACTCTTGATACCTAAATAATGAAAGTTTAGCTGCTCTCATTCTGAAAGAATTTGCTTTGCCACCTCAAAAATTCACAATAAAAATATTATTTTCTCAATCCATATAAGTAATAATAGTTTCCCATAATCAGATTTCTTTGTTGGTTATGCCTCATGCCTAGGAAGCCTTATCTCTGCTGAATCATGCTTTTCAAGGTGCTGCCTTTACATAGCACACGACTAAGAAGATGGTTTTGATAATTTTTCTGATTTACTGCATGTATCATAAATATTTGACTTGCTGTTTATATTCCAATTCTTCACTCCCTTACGTACAGGGAGTTCCAGGCAGGAAAGTGAAGGGGAGTGTGAACCACTGGTTACACACAGTCTGTGTATACTCTCAGGCTGCCCTGGAACAGTCTGCTGTGAGTCCAGCTTTGCTTAGCCAGGAATTTGTACCCTCAAGACCAGCTTTGTCTTTAATTTCTTCTAGTTTGGTCTCTGTGAGTTGTGCAGTAATTTTCTACCCTCTAGAAACAGGTATGTGCCCACGCTCTGTTACAATAATTTAGATTTACTTGTTTCACTTTCTTGGATTAACTGGGTTACCAAGTTTCACTTCTAGAAATACCTAAATTAAATGGGCAATAACTCTGAAAAGCAGTTTTTGTATCTTACTGTCTTTTCATCTTCACAGGCACATCGTCTGTCCACACTTTCCCTTCAATATGAGAAGAGATTAACAGATGAGCAGAAAGGAGGAAGGAAGAAAATAAAGCTAGTCAGCAATACAGTATGTGTTTCCCTGTGTCTGTGCCATCCCTTTGATCTACAGATTGCTTTAATTTGAATTGGAAATTTCAGGCAGACAGTGTGTTTTTTCTTCAAATTGTAAATATTCATCAGTGTGCATCTGAAAGTTATTTGCCATGCTCTTTCCCAAGTCCAGACATCCCAGACTAAATCAAGCACAGGTCCACAGAGGGTGGTAGGTGAAAATAATTGTTTTCTGGCACTGATTGCTTTGTGAACAATTTGACCGGGGTGGTGGGTGTTTCATTCTTTTTGATTAAAATGGAATAGTTCAGTTGGCAGGGACTTACAATGATCAGCAAGTCCAACTGCTCTGGTAGAGCCTCAGATGATTGAACTGACCAGTTTGGGGCAAGGGATCACATCCTACCCCTGTGAGGTGGGTCATGGTTGTGTGTTAGCTCTGCAGCTGTGCACTGTTTTGCCCTGTCTCCAAACCCAGTTAACTCATTATGCAGCTAATTGCTTAAGACACAATAAATTCAGGAGAATTCCCTGGGTGATATGAGTGCCAGTAGTTGTCCAAGGTTCTGTCCTAACTGGATGTTCCCTGTCTGCCAATCTGCCAAGCACCTGACAAACAAAACTGATCCCAAAGCCAACAATATCCAAGAGAAGAGAGAAGGAAGAGAACAGGTTCATGCAAAAAGTTGTGTTTGCTGATATCTGGTGTTTGTTGCTATCTGATGTCATGATGAGTCACCTCAGCCTCCAGCTGTGGAATAAATGTAATTTTGTTAACCCTTCTCCTAAGAATAGAATTGTGCAATGATACTTGGCTGCCTTCTCTAGGAATTTTTCCTGAAGCTGTTTGGTCAGTGGCCAAGGTGAATAATAAATGGATTTATGGGGGTGACTGCCATAACTACAACCTGTTAGGTGAAAACTTCCACGGTTTAAGTGGAGAGCACTGTGGTGCTGCTGGGTGGGCCATTGGACTGGATGATCTTAGAGGACTTTTCCAACCTCAGTGACTCTATGATTCCTTTCCTTATCCTCTGTGCTGTTGGAATTGCAAACATATTGCTTCCACCTGAAACTTAACCCCTCAAGTGCTGCTTTTCACTGAGGGACCTTTCCTGCCGTGCAGCGGGAGCGGAGCGCGGAGCCGGCGGAGCCCAAGAAGGCGCGGGCCACGTTTTACATCGCCACGGTGAAGGACACCCTGAGCCAGCAGAACTATGAGCTCTTCTCCAAGGCTCTGCAGCAGTACAAGAAGACAGATGACTTCCATGCCATGCTGTCCCAGATGAGCTCCCTCTTTGTAGAGGATGAAAAAAAGCACATCTTGCTGCGAGGTACTTTCAGAGTGTTTGTACATCCCTGGTGTATTTGCAGAAGTGACTTCATCTTTTAAACAGGCTTGGGTACTTCAGAAATGTTTTAGATGTGAAGTACAGCTCAATTAAGATGGTTCATCACTTTATATCCCCAGATAACACAGAAGATTCTCATCAATCTGATTTTCATGTGTTAGCTCACATCTTGACTTGAAAAAAATGGTATTCCATGGAAGTTTGTGTTATTTTAAGCCTTGTTTAAAAGTACAGTGACTTACTGCTGGTAGTTTAGGAGATCAAGAGTGTGGTTGTGTGAGCTGGAGAGATGCCTTCATAAGGGTTCCAGTGCTAAAGCAGTAAATAAATAGAACATAGAGAGAAATTTTCTGCTTAGATAAATGGGAGTATAAAATAAAGGATTTAGGCAAAGGTGGATAGTTACTGCATTGGCTGTTTTTTTATAGCTTTTTAACAACTGTACTGACAGAAACTGAATTGCCACCAAGATTTCTTCTACAGTATTTTCTATGTAATTTTTCATTTGTCTCTCAGATTGCTCACAAATGAGCATTTGTGAGCAAATGTGACATTTTCATAAACTGAAATAATAAACACATAGTTATGCATCTTGTAAATAGTTTCAGGGAAATTCTAAGGTTAAAGAACAGGAAGCTCAGTCACTTGATTTCCCAATTTGCTATGATCTACATAAATAAGAAAATATTTGATCATCAAATTAAGTTCTAAGTCTAGTTTTGAAAACTGTCAGGCACCCAAAATCTAAAGTTGATTTGATGTTTAGGGTTCTGGTGGGCCACCATTTTGTGCTGAGTAAGTAACAGGAGTTACAGTAAAGTTAGCAGTTTATCAGTTATTTGAAGAATCAGCCTTAGCAGTTACTTGGATCTCATGGTTTCTGGGGCACCTCAAGGGCTGTTTCACTGAGAAGTAAGTTACTTTATATTAGCTGTGAAAAAATGAGGTTTTACTTACTGGTGATAATATTGCTTAATGTTTGCATGATAGCTGATCTTTGTGTAATTTGTAAGTGTGCTTATTTTATAAATATTAGAGAAAATAATTTAGATTTTAATTTATTTAGTTGCACCTTTTTGTTTAACCTTGAAGTTCTGCTGTTGTAGCTTTCAGTAGCATTTATTGCCTGTTGTGGATTACTTTTTTCTTTCTTTGTTTTCCCCCCCCCTTTTCCCTCTCTCTGATGCAAGATTTTTACCAGTTTGTTCGACCTCAGCATAAAAAGCAGTTTGATGAAGCGTGCTGCAATCTGACTGGAGTGGGCTGTGGCTACAAACCTGAGCACAGCCTCCCACGGGAGGAGAGGGAGATCCTGGCCAAGAGAATGGGTGAGGAGCTTGGTTCAGTTTTTGAACTGAAGGACAGAGTCCTTGTTCACCCAGTCATAGAGCAGGATGTGTCTGATATGTAGAAATGCAAGAAAGTTCAATTTAATCAATTCTGAGCTATGTCTCTGCTCTCTGTGCTGCTCTTGCCTTCCCTTGAGCTGTGCTGTTGCCTGAGCATTGGTTACTGCAGAGTTGATAATGATGTCATTTTGTTTCAAAAGGGGATTTTACTGATCTGCTTAAATAATTTAGTCTGGGGAATTAAACAACCTTGTGTGTGTTTTCTTTGCTGCCCACATAGTGCCAGCAGAATTGTGAATAGAGGGTGATTATGTCCTCACAGAACTTGTCAAATTTGTGATATCCTGGAGCAGTAAAGTTCTGAAAAAGTGGGGTGTTAGCTCATCAGCAGAGAAATAAATCTATGTGGAGTCCCACACTGGTTTGGGTTAAAAGAGACTTTAAAACTCATCCAGTTCCACCCCCTGCCCTGGGCAGGGACACCTTACACTATCCCAGGTTGCTTCAAGCCCCATCCAACCTGGCCTTGGACACTCCAGGGATGGGGCAGCCACAGCTTCTGTTGGTTACTCAGATGTTTTCAGCACAGGATGGCATACTTTGAAATGCACCATTCCATGTTCATTCTTCCCTGGACTGGTTTCATTTAACAGAAGAAAAACAGAGCCAGCAGAAAAGTACATTCTCCACGGCCTCGTGTGCTCAGCTGAACCCTGGGCTCCACCTGAACCAAGGAGGATCCCACTTGACAACAGGACTTAACAGTGCAGGTACACTCCATGTTTAACAAAAACCCAGTCTGTTCTGTTTTATCTCATCACTGGCTGGAAGTTCTCCTGGAGCAAATCAATGTTCTTCACGCTTGCTTAGCACAGTGGCTCACTCTCTGTAGGTGGGAGGGATGGCTATTCAGAATTTTCAGCAAGGATTGTCCAAAACAAAACACAAAAGTCAATAAATTAAATCAAGGTGGATGTGAAAGAAACCACTTGAAGCCAGAGACTTGTACTAGAGGCTGAGCTGGGGAAAGTGGGGGTTGAGCACAGGTCTGCTGGGCTTCCTGTTTGTCCAGGGTCCATGAAAGGGAGCCAGTTAAGGAGTGTGAGTTAACATTAGGTCAGTATGAATTCAGGTATGAAGAAACCGTTTCATTTTGTTCTTGGTGTAATGTGTACACTCCCTGTGTGGACAGCCTGTTTTTTCTGCAGAAACAGAGAGTAGTAAACGTAATCTCTGCATCCCTCTAATCTTACTCCGTCCAGTATTTATTTTCAGGCTCATGGGCTCACTTATTATTTAATTATGGGTTTTCCTGAGAACAGCTGGGAATTTTTTGTGTTTCTCACAAGGAAATGAGTAGTATCATTGGACATCTTAGAAGTCTTTCTTTAGAGGACAAAGAATAGTGTAATGCTAATCCTTTCTTTAAAAAAACAAGCTAGTTTCCTGGAAGGCTTTAAATACTTCTAATGTGTGAAACCATACTGTTTCTTTTGATTTGTCTTCCCATTTTCTTTTCTACTTGTGAATATTTGAATAAAGCAGGATCTTTAGTAATTATCTTGTCTTGAAACCTTTAGAATGGTTTCACAGAAGCTTGTTTCCACTAAAAGTAATAGAGAAAATAATAGGAATAAATGGATCTGTTATTTCTGTGCCTCACTCCTTAAGAAAAGAATTCTGTGGAAATATAAGAAAGCTCTAAGATATGCAAATAAATACCGACTATAAAATTCACACCCAAGTTTTTTTCCTCCCAGCAAATTGAATGAAACCTGTGTTTTCAAACCTAATTATCTTTATCATCATAAAGGTCCAGATACCAAGATATATGGCTGGTTAATTTAAATAAATTTCCTATCATATCCTTCATCCATATTTGCATGCCTATGATATGCAAACCAGAACTTCTTTTTCTCTAAAACATACCAGAAATCAGAGAATAACATTGTAAATAAAGTTTAGTTGGCGTTTAGCAGGATGTTCCAAGCTGCTTCTACCTTTTCTAGACCTCCTACATGGCTCTTGTGCTCTCTTGAGTGTTGTTTCAGGTTAGATGGTACTTTTGGGCATTGTTTTCCTGTTGAGAAACACACTCTTATTGGTGACAAAGGGTGAGAAATCTGAATTTTGAAACTGCCCATTTCAGGCCAACAGAGTTGGTTTACCCATCTCTTTAAGATGCATTTACTCCTTTAGTGGACCACAAAACCTGATTTACTGCTGACCTCCATGCCCCTTTTCCTCATTCCCTAGTGACCTTCTGACCTTTTCTCCATTTAAAATTATCAAGGAGCTCCAGAAGATGCTAAAAGTGATCCCCAGAATAATTTTGCTCCATTGCCATTCCCAGGAGCAGGTGTGGCCATGCCACAGGAAGGTGTATGGCTGAGCAGGTGGGGTTGGCTTCACCACTTCAAAATAGTTCAGGAATTCCCTCCAAGTGGAGGGAGAAGTGGATATGATGGAGTGACCTGTTTGTTCCTCAAGCCCTGCTCACGCGTTCTTTGTCTCTCAGGGCAGAATGCCAGTGCAGCTCCAAGGAAAGAGGCTGAAAGGGCTCCAGGCTCCAGGAGAGAGCATCACCAGGCCCTCAGGACTGCCTACCTCAGTGATGTGCAGAGGGCTTTGGACAAAAGCAGCTACAGGCAGTTCTACGAGGCCCTGCTGGCTTACAAGAAGACGGATAATTACGATGCCATGGTGTCGGTGATAGCAACCCTCACCACTGAGAGGCCACAGGACTTTCATCTCCTACAAAGTAAGGGTTTTAAAAATCACTCTTACTTATTTGAAAGGAAAGTGTGGGTACTGTGATCTCATGTGAGGTCTCACCTTTTGGTTTAGCTACCCAGATCAGTGGAGCAGCAAGAGCAATGTGTTCAATGAATGCCATTCAGAGAGTAAAGAATGTCAAGGTTATAAAATATTATCTCTGTCTGTTCAGATAGAAATTGTCCGTTAAAAACATTACACAAGACCTCAGTAATTCCAGTCCTAACCTTCATCCTACCTAACTTCAGTCAGATGCTTCCATGACTGTTTTTTCTTCTCAATTACTACAATTGCTCTTTAGAAAGGACAGTGCTGACTATTGAACTGACCCAGTTTTATTCCCATGACCAATGATTGCTGTACTGGTGCTAAGTTCTTTAGATCACTTCCAGGTTTCAGGATAAGTAGTCAGGCTTTTCATTTACTGTTCTTTTACAGAGCTTCAGCTGAAAATATTTCTGGAACTGTGACATAACTTATTTTCTCAGAAGTGGTTTGTTTTGTTTTATTTTCCTTTCATGGGTTTAGTGATGGAAGGGTTTAGGGATCTACAGGTTTCTAAAATTTGTAATTGGACCTAATTGTTTAAAAGAAGAAGAAGAGGCATTATGTGTTGATCCTGAGTGCCTCAATGGTGATATCTTGTGTGATGTACCACCTCAGTTCCACCTTCTCCCAAGTCTCTGGGATGATTCTTCACTGGAAATGATGCATTTTGTGTATGCTGGGAAATGCTGATGGAATTCTGTTTGTTATCTTTAGCAGATAACAATAAATATTGCACTGGCCTTGAACAGATACTGTAGTCTGCAAGTTGTGAGAGAAAACCCTTATCCTGGTGTGTTAACTGGTTAGATTAGTCTTGGCAAAGTGGAGACTGGGAGAAAATGAGCTGTGTGACACCATGAGTCATAATCTCCCCCTGAGCACTCTTTCACAGTCACTGTCTCTTCTGAGCAAATGTTTTGACCTCAGAGGACTTTGTGGTGGAATTGTCTGTTCTTGGCAGTAAGTCATAATTGGGGTTTTTTAGAATTTCTGTATGTGTGTTGTGAATCCTTGTCAACCAAACAATAAGAAATTTCCTTCCTGAGAGTTTCTCTGGATATTGTGTGTATACCTGATGTTCTTAGATCAGTTGTCAGGTGAAGTGCTGGGGCGGGTGCTTGTTCTGAGCTGTAGAGAGTAGAAGAATTTCAGGATAAATTGAGATTACTTTCAATACTCATTTGCCTTCTGGCAAGGAAAACCTTGTAATTATAAAAATCACAAAAGCATGAAGTGTTTCACCAAGCTGAAGATACTCTGAGAAATCTGACTGATAGTCAACTTCCAAAGAATTTCTCCCCTCCAAAGCAAGGAGTCTTCCATGGTCAGGCATTGATTTTCCTATGCATTTGACTGTGTTTTCTTTTGGCCAGGGTTTTACATGTTCGTGCGTCCTCACCACAAAGAGCAGTTCAGAGAGCTGTGTAAGGATTTGACTGGAATGGTTTGTGGTGATGGAGAGAAGCAACTGCAACAGCTGGGGCAAAGTGAAGGGAAACCCCAGAGCTTAGAGAGCTGCACAAAAGGAATCAGCCACTTACAAGGTAAGGAATGAACAGTTGTCACAAGTTTAGAATCTTACTTATTATTATTATGATGGGTAGGACTCAACAGCCTCAGAATCATAGAATCATAGACTGGCTTGAATTGCAGGAGACCTTAAACCTCATCCAGTTCCACCCCCTGCCCTGGGCAGGGAAACCTTCCACTATCCCAGGTTGCTCCAAACCCCATCCAACCTGGCCTTGAACAATTCCAGGAATGGGGCAGCCACAGCTTCTCTGGGCACCCTGTGCCAGGGCCTCACCACCCACACAAGGAAGAATTTCCCCTAATCTCTAATCTAAACCTGCTCTCCTTTCATTTAAGGCCATTTGCCCTTGTCCTGTCACTCCCCACCCCTGTGAAAAGTCCCTCTCCTGGGCTTGGGCCTCCCTGCCTGAAGCCTTTCAAGGAGAATCAAAGCATTTGGTTATCTCTACATTGAGTTAAAAAAACCACACTCAAACAGGAGTAAGATAAAAGGTAATATGAGATGGGGAAGTGCAAGGAAATAAGAAAGAAATTAATTATAGTTCTACCATGTTTAAACTGTGAAGTGTGTTAAGGGTGAAGGCAGAATTGTTATATCTGAGTGGAATGAGAGCAAGAGTGGATCAAGGCCCATTCTGTAGGAAGAATTGCCATAGAACTAATTCAATATAAAGGGTCTCTTTCAGTAATATTGAATTAGTGTTAGTATCTATCAAAAACATCTCTTGCCAAGCACTATGGCATAAAAACTAGTTATTTAAATTTGATTTTCTTCTTATGCAATGACAACTGAGTGAATTTACTGCTGACTGTGTTTTGCAGAGTCCTAGTGTTTGTTTTGCATGATACAGGTTGTACACTGGTTTTCTCTTTTTTCTTCCCAGACACAGCCTCTTCTAAGAGTGGGGCACCAGAAAAATTTCAAACTAAGATTTCCTCCTTCTGCTTTAGCCAGAAAAGTGAACTTGAGTTGCCAAAGACTGAAGTGTCCAAAGAAACCAATAATGTGAGGGCACCCACAGACTCTGGAGTTGTGCCCATCTTTCCCCTAGAGATGGAGCCAGAGTGTGGTAGGTAGAGGAGAGGTTTGGGATGTAATTTTCTAATACTTGGGAATAAAGATAAATTACAGAAATGAGACTGATGGTGTGTGAAACCACTGGTTCCTGCCTGTGTTTGCTCAGGTGCAGTGATTGGTGTGGTTAGCTGAGGAGAATCTGTACTTTCTGTACCTTGCATGTGCTCTCAACGTTCTTCATTGTCTTTGTCACAATGCTGTGGTAATTTCCTGAAAACTTTAGGGATTTTTTTCTTGACAACTTCCTCGTGAAGGAAGGATGTGACCCGGGATCCTACTGTGATCTGAAGCATCAAGAGACTGTGAGGTCACTTGAAAGAAATAATGTGGCAGGGCGCTGTTGAGGTAGTTCATTACACTCATGGTCATTGTTTTCTGGACTGCACAGGAGGTGTGGATACATGAGAAGTTCACAGGTGATTACAGGAATTTAGTCATTTCCTCCCTCTCTTTCTCTCTCCTCACCCTCCCCTCTGTTCTAGGAAGATTCCACTGCTCTAACTGCAAATCCAAGGATGATGTGCCTTTTAAATGCCCATTATGTGACTTCACTTGCTGCAAAACGTGCTGGAAGCAGTTCCTAAAGGTTCTCCTGTTTATTGGTTTGGGTTTTTTTTCCAAAACTGCTGGGGAATTCTGTGCTTTTCAGGAGAATGATATGAACAAGCCCGGAATCGGAATTCTTCTGTTTCCAGGAAAAACACCCAAATGCCAATGGAAGATTTACCACTTGATCCACTGTTTCCCGTGGTTTGCAATATGATTGGAGGCAGATCTCTGCCCTAAGCTGGGTTTTTACACCTTTGCATCTTTCCGAGCTGCCTCCATGTGTTTTCTGGTCTAAAACTACAAAGGCAACAAGCTCAGGAGTCAGCTTGAAAAACTCTGATGTTTTTTAATATTTTAATGTTTATTTAATTTTTTTCTTTCATCTTCATCGTTTTCCCCATCAAAATCATACTGTAAAGCTCTATTATGAGAATGAGGCAAATAAGGAACAGGCAGCCCAGGGAAGTGGTTGAGTCACTATTCTTGGATGGATTTATTATGTGTAGATGTGGCAGTTAATGGCATAGTTGAGAGGTAAACTTGGCAGTGCTGGGTCAACCATTGGACTCTGTGACCTTTAGGGTCTTTCCCAACCAAACAGTTCTGTGAATCTGTGACTCTGAATTCCTGCTCAGAGATCTCCTGTCTCTTGGTTTCCTCAGCTGAGTAAATTGAAATTCTTTAGGTAAGAGGATGTAGCTGGTCCCAGGGTGCCTGGGTTTGGGAGCATCTTAACCAGCATTTAATTCAGCAGACAGGTGTTAGAAGACTTTCAAAATCAGAATAGTGCAAGAGTTGAGGGGTTTCTAAACATTCATATGTGATGAGAACCTGCTGATCAGTGGAGCTCAAGAATATCCAAAAACAGTACAGAAAGAAAAGAAATTTCTTGTATATTGTATAAGCAAGTAAATGTATAAGCAAGTACAAAATAATCTGTTATTCCAAGTTCCAGAGATAGGTCTTTTTCTCAGGCAGAAGACATTAAATTGTCAGGTAAGCATAGAAAACATTGGACTGACATCCAAATAAAATACAGCAGCCAAGACAGAGTTGATCCAAAAGGAATATAGAATAAACATAGGATCAGACTGGTTTGGGTTGGAAGGGACATTAAAGCTCATCTCATTCCAACCCCCCTGCAATGAGCAGGGACACCTTCCACTCTCCCAGGTTGCTCCAAGCCCCCTCCAGCCTGGCCTTGGACACTTCCAGGGATCCAGGGGTAACCACAGCTTCTCTGGGTAACCTGTGCCAGGGCCTCGCCACCCTCACAGGGAAGAATTTCTTCCCAATATCCAATCTAACCCTGCTCTCTTTTAGGGCTTCTCCCCCTTGTCCTGTCACTCCAGGTCCTTGTCCAAAGCCCCTCCTGAGGAGGGGACACAGAGCTCTTCTCCCTGGGATTTCATGTCAGGATTCATGGGAGCTGTCCAAAGCTTTTACCAGTGAAGTTCAGACTGGATATTGGAGACATTTCTATACCAAGAGGGTGGTCAAACACTGGAAGAGGCTTCCTGGAGAGATCCTAATGCTCTTTAATATTACAGTGTCATAGCTTCTGTCCAACCCTTAAGAGGTAAGGCACTTGGACTGTAGGATCACTGTAAGTCCCTTCCAACTGGAAGTGTTCCTTCTCTTCTGTTTAGATATCCCATTTCCATGTTTGAGGAAATGAGTCATGGGTCGTTTCTAGTTATGATTTCTATATTTGCTACTTACTGAATAATCTTACATTTCTTAATTCTTTATGTATTTGCCACTTACCCAATTAATCTTCCTTACACACACACCCGTGTAGTGATTAATGTTCTCAGTATACAGAGTTAAGTGGCTCATTTTGTGATTCAGGGGTTGTTTGGTTAATGAAAAGTCAAATACAGAGTCATAGAATCATTTCTGTTGGTGGAGACCTTAAAAACCATCAAGTCCAACCATCAACCCAGCACCACGACTGTGTTCACCTTAGAACCACATCCTGAGGTGCCATAGCCACTTGTTTTTTGAACACTCCAGGAATGGTGACTCCACCACTTCCCTGAGCAGCCTGTTCCAGTGGTTTATTACCCTTTCCATGGCGAAATTCTTCCTATTGTCCAAACCTTCCCTATCCCCTTGTAGTTTAGGATGTGACTTGTGCTGATGCAGAGATGCTTCTCCTGTTTCGAGGCAGAGCTGTGCTGGTCATGCAGCTGCGAGGGAAACACAGGATTGCAAACAGGAGTTGATTTCTCTGAAACCAGTCCCAGAGGAGTCATGTCCCACCACATCCATTCCCATTCCCACCCATGCCCAGTGAGGCTGGACAGTCAACCCTATCCATGTGTTTGGGACAGGGGTACCTTTACCAGCAGGAAATGAGCAACCATGTCTGAGCTGTGAACTCTCATCAGATAGGATTGGGCTTTGTCACTCTGACAGGGCTGCATTCAAAACTCCTGTTTTTCTTTCCTAATAACTTACTCACTGTTTTTTCAGCTCAAAAGTCCATTGGTGCATATTGTCCCACCAAGGAAGTGACTCAGAGCATCATTCACAACACAGGGTTTGCAAATTGTGATCTTGTCCAATTTGTTATTATAGCGAAAGAGTGGTGGGGAGAGGTGGTGAATAATTTTGGAAGCTTTTAGAAGCTTTTGGAGGAGCAGAGCAGATGGAATTCCCTGCAGCTAGAAGCGGATTATGGGGATTAGTGCTGGAGCATGTTGGGTGATTCAGTGTTAGGGAAGCCTTTTAGAGACTGGATGAGGATATGCTGCTTTGGGGTGTGGTTTTCTCTCCAGAGGTTCTGTTGCTGCTTCCAAGTGTTTAAATGCATTTATTCATGCAGGTCTTCCAAAAAGAGTGAGTTATTTTCATTTGGACTATCTGTAATACGGGCAAATAATCAAAGATTTCACAATTAAATGTTAGTTAAAATTGCCTTTGGCAAGCTCTGGCTGTTAGGAGAGAAAGTGACCTTTCCTCTCCCCTTCCATTTTAGATATTTCAGTTAATGTCACCAGAACAAAAATCCTACTGCCTGAGCCTACTTTGTAGTCTGCACCTTTTCTTGCAATAGCTTTCCACTGGCAGAGGTTAGATGGGATATTGGGAAGAAATTCTTCCCTGTGAGGCCCTGGCACAGGCTGTCCAGAGAAGCTGTGGCCGCCCCATCCCTGGAAGTGTCCAAGGCTGTGTTGGACAGGGCTTGGAGCAACCTGGGACGGTGGAAAGTGTCCCTGCTTGTGGCAGGGGTTTGGAATGAGATGAGCTTTAATGTCCCTTGCAACCCAAACCACTCTGTGATTCTCATGAGGAACTTCCACACTTCAGGGAAGGCTGTGCAGTGCACCTGATGTAGCTGCCCATCTTTTTAGGCCTCCTGAGCTGGCAATCTTCTCCCAAAGATTATTTTATTATAAAAAAAAAATTGCTATCTCCCTTTTGTAATAAACAGAGCAGTTCAGTTTTACCAGTAATTTGCAAGTTACAAGAGGAACGGTTTGGATTCATCTGCAAGTCAAATTACTTTAAAGCTGATGATTAGTGAAGAAGGAAACTGAAACCTGGATGGAGAAATGATGCCTCTTGTGTCTTCATGTCTCGTGCTGCTAATGAGGAAGGTGTGGGGTGCTATGAAGAAATAAATGTACTTGGTTCCCCTGCAAAACTCTTGGCAATGCCCATGTGTGTCATCCATGTCCGGGTATGCCCAAGAGGCATTTCCTTGTCATCTGTGCAAGAGGAAGCAGGAATTCAGGGAACTCAGCCAGTTGACAGGATTTTGCTCACAGGTGCAGCTGCACTTCGCAAGAGCTCTTGCAGCTCCACATTTCCTCGTTCCTGTATTTCAGTCCTCCAGATGTCTCATAGCTGGGTCAAGTGCTGTAAAGTCTGGTGCCACTTTGCATGGTGCACAAAGCCTCATCTTCTTTTTATTAGGATCAAGGAAATAATCGACTGTGTGGTAACAGGAAGGTTGCAAACAGCAGATATGATCTCGGGGACTGATGGGTGGCTGCTGTGGCTTGTAGTTCATGTTGGCCAAAATGTGGGAAAGATTTTAATATCAGAGATTCGCAGACTGGTTTGGGTTGGAAGGGACATTAAAGCTTATCTTTTCCCACCCCCTGCCATGGGCAGGGACACCTTCCTCTAGACCAGGCTGCCCCAAGCCCCATCCAAACTGGCCTTGAACACTTCCAGGGCTGAGGCAGCCACAAATTCTCTGGGAAAGCTGTGCCAGGGCCTCTCAGTACCCTCTGAGTAAAGAATTTCTTCCTAAAATTTAAACTGAAACAGGGAAACATTAAATTAAAACTATTGCCCCTTATCCTGTCACTATTTGCCCACATGAAAACCCCCTCCATTCATGGCATTTTCTCCACAATAAATACATTCCCTGTGTGTTTTGCTTGTTGATTTTTACAGGTGGTGAAGAAGTGCCCCAAGTGCCACAGTGATGTGAAGAGGCAGCGATTAATCCAAGTTTTCTTCTGGTCCTGATGTCACCCACAGGAAGGGCAGGAGGCCCTTCTGCCAGCACAAGGCAGTGGCTGTGCTCTGGCTCTTGCTGAGCAGAAGTAGGATGAAGCTTCTTTTAAACCCCTGTGATTCTTGTCTCTGGATTACAAGCTGAACACCAGCACAAATCATTTTCCAACAAAGGTGATCAAATCTGAAAAGTCTCACTGAAGGAGACAAAGCAGAACATTGTCCTCTGTTAGAACTAAGTTAATTTTTTACTTACTTTATCCTCTGAATCCTTCTGTGGCTACTCTTAGGCTGAAATTTTATATCCTGGAGGCAGCTGTCATTTTATGGGCCCTTCAGGTAATACCAGATCATGGAAAAACCCCAGGAATGCTCTTACAATGGAGCTGAGCTGGCTGAGGGGGCCAGACTACCCATCCCTATCCCACTGGTGTTCCTGGAAGAGGTGATTCACATTCACTCTTTGGGGTTTGGCAGCATTTTTAACAGACAAATTCCACTGGTGGATAGTGAGCAGAAGCTCCCTCTCACCTGCTGTGCATCCCAAAGCCTGATTCCTTCATCCACCGTGGTGGGATTTTTTGGAACATGCTTCTAAGGAGGCTTTATTCTTCACTCAGTGATGGCATTTCCATGTGCCTATGTTACCTGATTTGCTTTCTAGAAGAAGGAGAAGGAGCTAAATGTTTTAAAACTTTTAAATTAATCAAGTTAGATGGGTTAAAAAAAAATTCCTTAATATTTCCGCTCTCTGTGAGTAGGGGATATAAGTGGTTAAGCTAAAAAATTATATCAATTATAAATCTTCTGTAGCTGCTATAAATTAGGCTGTAAAATAAAACCATTTTGTCTAAATTTTATTTGGTTGGATTAAAAAAAAAATTAAAAAAAAAAACACCAGAAAATAACCAGATATAAAAACATTGGATATTGAGTCTTAATGGCCCTGGTAGGAGCAAGTGGAAGTGTTGTACCCTGTAGGTTTTTTTCATATCAATGGAATTTGGAAAACTTTATGTTAATAAAATTTTATTCTTAATAGAATTGAAAAGTGAGCTCATTTTAACAAAGTTTCCTATTTCTCCTGGTTGTAGAATTCAAACCCGGTGTCTTTCAAATCTCAGAGTCGCTGGCAGTGAAATGGGAACTTTTCTACTTGATTACAGTTAACAAAGGCTTAGGCAGGAATTGAGGTAGTTCTGGGCTATCTATATTCAGTCTTGTTTGTGGGTGAATATTACCTTCTAGCCATGTATCTATTCAGTGCAGCAAAACAAGAATAAAAATAAGAGATGAAGTCCTGGATGTTTCAAATATGAGCGGGGGGGGGGGGGAAATGACAGAAAAGTGTTATGTCAACACAGGTGTGTAAAATGAACAGAAAAATACTTGGAGTGAGGCTGGGAGCAGTGAGCTGTAAAATGTCGTTTATTGGTGGGTGGTTCAGTGGCTGCTCTCCCGGGAAACTGCAGCTGACTGCTTGTGCCACTGGAGGGAAGCCGCAGCACAGCCATGAGCGTGCTCAGGGGCCCCGACACCACGGCTCAGGTCGGCTTTGCTGATGGGAATTGGCTGCTGTGGGCTGCAAAAATGCAGCCAGATCCAGCAAGACAGAAGGAAATACTTGAAAATTATTGTGGGGTTGATTCGCCCCACGTGCTTGGAAAGGGGTTGGCTGGGACCAGTATTATGATGCTGTTTTTTTCCCCTCAGCTAAAGTAAGTTTTAAAGCTGTGCCTTTTCCTGGAGTTGTTTTAGTATGAGGACTGTTCCCACCTAGGGATCCTCTGTTCTGAGACAAGGCAGAGAAACAATGCTGAGAATATTTCAGTGCCTCCAAGAGAGTCACAGATGGTTGGGGTTGGAAAGGACCTGGAGATGACCCAGTCCAGCCCCCCTGCCAAGGAAGGGTCCCCTGGAGCAGGGAACATGGGAATGCATCCAGGTGGGTTTGGACTGTCCAGAGAAGGAGACTCCACAGCCTCCCTGGGCAGCTGTTCCAGTGCTCTGCCACCTCCATGGACAGCTATTCCCCATATTCAGGTGAAAATTCTTGAGTTTTAGTATATGGCTGTTGCTCCTTGACCTGTTGCTGAGCGCCATAAAAAGAGTCTGGCACTCTTGGTGAATTTGCATTGATGAGATCCCCTCTGAGCCTTCTCCAGATTAACCAGGCTCAGCTGTGTCTCCTCATCTGAGATGCTCCAGGCACTTCATTATCTCTGTGGTCTCTGCTGGATCCTCTCCAGTGCTCCTTGTCTTTCTTACACTGAGGGGAAAACTTGCTGAGGCTTTTTCTCTCCCTTCACCCAGGACATTCTATTCCTTTGTCCAGGGGACTCCTTCTCTTCATCTCTTACTCTTCAGAGAAGGATTATCTTGCTGAAGAGGTTTACAGTCACTGCCCTTCACTAGCTGAACCCCCCCAGACAAGCTCTGAAACACGCCACTGTCCCACCAGTCCATCTGCCAGTGCACGTGGCTTTGGTTTGGGGTGGGTTTGGGTTTGGTGCTGATTTCTGGTGCAGTGGGAATTGCACTGCAGTGGATCTGGGAATCCATCCCTGCTGTTGGTGGCTGGGGCAGGACAGATGGACACTAATGGGTCCTGGAGATGGAGAACTGGATGAGCTGTGGGTCCCTCTCAACCCAAACCCTGCTGTGATTCTGTGAGACCTTGAAGAAGAGGATCCCCAGCAGTCAGGGCTGTTCTGTCATCTGAATCTTACTGAATTTACAAGAAGGAAAGACAGGGACAGTTAATTAATTATAAGGAACAGAAAGCGAGAAAACTGTTTCAGAAAACTCTGTATCGGTTTAGATGCTTAGAAGAATTTATGCAAAGTACTTAATGCTTGGTGGGACAGAAACCTGTCCTGGACACTCCTTGATGATTTTCAGACACAAATGACACATGGCTGACAGATCATGAAGGAAGCAGATACTGATTTTTTGATTGCCCTTGCCTTGCAGTGCTATGACTAGATGTGGAGCATTGTGGTGTGTCATTGAACAAACCTTTCCTGCTGGTTTTTCTCCCCCTCAAAAAACTGAAAGGACTCACAAAAGTGACCAAAAGCGGCAAAGCAAAATGTTTCATCAGGAAAAAGATGAGCCCTGGCTGGCTGGCAAAGTGGTTACTGATGGGAAGCGAGGGATTTCTTTGCTTAACAGAATTTTCTATGAATATAACAAGAAACCTTATTTTGCAAAAGTAGTTTTGGAAGGTGCTGCCAGAGTTCCACACCCTGGAGTGTGAAACCGTGCCCTGTATGGAGAAGTGAAGTCAGAGCCATGGCAACATGATGCTGAATTCCTTTTCCACGCTACCTTCGCTGGTCAGAGTCAGTAGTGAGTTGTGTTGCTGCTTTCTGGTAATCAGGCAGTGACCTATAAATCCATTCTGGGAGGTTTGTTGGACCAACAAAAGAACAGACAGAAAAAGATTAATCAAAGGTTGTTCTACCAGATGTTGGAGTCTGAGGAAGCTGTCTGGGGAAGCCCTTTCTATCCCATTAACGTGGTGTTTTTGCTCTCTAGGAGCATCCATCTGACACATTTTTGTCATTATCAAATTCACAACAAAAATAATTGTTGATGAGGCATCACAATGCAGCGAGGAGCTTCAGACTCAGAGTTTCCATCCCAGCAGGGGCATGGCTGGGACACAGGGACTGCCAGCAGCTGCCATTCAAGATGTAACCACCTGCTGTTTTTTCATATACCTTGTGGGTTCCATGCAAAATCCAGGGATGGAAAACTTAATTGTGTTTCTGCCTGTGGAGAAGGAAATGCTCTGCAGCTCCTGGGTGGTCAAGCCTCAGGCAGAGGGATCCCACTGAAACTCCCCAGGTGGGAGAGCCCAGAGCAGGACTTTCAGCTGGGTCTAGTCTAGTGGTGAGTTTCACCCAAAAAAACATCCAGGGGCTGTGCCTCAGTACCAGGGCAAGGCTGAGACATTAGCTGATTAATTACTGAGCTGATGCACATTGACAAAGAGCAGACCTTGGCTCAGGGATTATTGCCAAAATGAGTTACAGATCATCAGGATTATTTTGGACAGCCACAGGGGATCGAGATAAACGAGCAGTAAAGTGAAAAACCACTTTAGAGTGGCCTGTGAAAATCAGCCCATCACCTGTTCTGTGTAAAGTGCAAATAAACAAGCCCAGGCCCTGCTGTTGGACTGTAGTACTGACCCCCTCCTTGGCTCTTGCTGGAGACAGAGAATTTTCTTTCACCAAGGTGGGTGGAAACTGATCTTACTGGAAGGAGCTTTGGATTCTTTCTGACCATTGGGGTTTCTTTCTCCTTCTGGGTAGTGGAGAACTGGGTTTGATTTTCTTTTGAATGGTGTGTTTAGCTCTTGTAGGTCTGATCTTTAAGAGTGTTCAGAATAAAGTCCATGAGATTCTCCATCTGTAGCTCCAGTGGCTGAAAGCTGGAGGCAAGAGGCAGAAGGCAGATACAGAATTGTTAATTCTCTGTATTGATCTGCAAGCAAAGCTGGCTGCTGACTCATGAGCAGAAAAGCCTCCACATCCTCTCAGGTCCTCACTGTGGTTCCCTCATCCTTGCAGAGACTTGCATTTGCTTTTTGAGCTTTTGCTCTGGTTTTGACTGTTCAGCAATGTCTGCTCAGAGGAAATTTGGTGAGACAGAGCAGGACAAAGTGCAGGAGTCCCATGTCTTGAACGAGGCACTGGAACACATGGTCTGCCAAGGCTGTATCTGCAAGGCTGAGTTCAGTTTTCAATCGAATCCTTGGGGTCCAAGACTTAGGGCACTGTCACCTGTCAGGGATTTAAGTGCTGACCTCCTTAGCTGCTGGATGTTGTTGTGCCACAAAATGTACCCATGTTTAGTGTTACAGCTGGAGGTGGTGTCAGTCTCGGTGCTCCTGAAAGGAGAGGGTCGAAGCTCGGATCTTTAGGCATGCAGAGCCCAGCCCTGACGACGGGGCTGTTTCGGCAGGGTCAGTGCCCTCGGAGGGGGAGTGGGATGGGGTCTGGTCCCGGAGGCCCTGGGCAGAGCCGGAGGGATGCTTCCCACAGCGCTGGTTTCACTGCCCGCAACCACAGCCAGAATCGGCCCCTCGGGGCTGCCTTTGACGGGGCAAACTCCCAGCGAGAGGCAGCTGCTGTTACTGGGAAGTTATGTGGCACTTACAGCCGGGGAACAGAACGTTCTTAAGGGAATTTCCCTGCCTTTTCCCTTGCCAGAAAACGATTTCTCACCAACCCCCTGTAAAACTTAAAGAGCTTTGAAAAACTATGCGAATCCCACTCGCCTCCTTCCTCCACACAGGTAAAGGAACTTCATTGCTCTGAAAGCTTCACTTTTAGAGGCAGCTGCAGAAACGAGAGCGAAAGCGGCGCTCGGGTGAGAGAGGGCGCCGGGACGCGAAGGCGGAGCCGGGGCCGCCGCGGCGGGGGATCGGGAAAGGCTCGGGGGCCGGGATGGAGTCGCGGGGGCCGGGATGGAGCAGCGATGTCACGATGTCACCTCCCCAAGAGGGGTCTTTCCTACGGGCCGGTCTATAAAGGCGCTGCCGGCCGCGGGGAGCGGCGCGGCGCGGAGGTGCGAGGCGGAGGTGCGGTGAGCGGAGCCGGTCCCGAGGGATGGGATTGGGATAGGGGAGGAAAGGGAGACCTTGGCTGCTTCCCCACCAACTCCTGCTCCCTTTCGGCTGCGGTGGGCTGGGGGTGGTTTCCCTCCGCGGACGATTTCACTGGCTCTGCGTGGGTGCGGGCTGCTCAGAGCCTCCCACCGCAGCCGCTATAAGGCTCCGCTCTGTCCCTGCGCTGGGGAGAGCCGGCATCTCCCTCGGAGGAAGGGCTGCCTCGGAAGACAGCAGGCGAGGAAACCCAGTTTTTCCCAACAGCCCTTCCCCATCTCCCTCTGTTTTGACCCTGGCCAGCTGGGTTGAACTTGCTGCTGCAGCCAGGAGCTCCGGCCCAGCCCCTGAGGAACCCTCTCTGTCTCCCCAGGTTTCTGATCCCGGCGCTCGGAAGCCCTCGGAGCGATGCCATCCTGCCACGTGCCGAGTTTGAGGCATCCATCCAAGGTAATGGATCTTCTGCTTGTCAGGCTGGGCACGTGGGCTTTGGGAAGGAAAGGGAGGATCAACAAGCTCCGGGATTCACTCCTATCCAGAGCATCTGGATTTCCAAAAAGTGTTAAAGGTCCTAGGGAGCATGCTTTGTATCTGCTAGTTTGGAAAACAGCCCTTCTGCTTCTTGGTTTGCGAAAGTGTCTCTTACTGCAGTGGTGGGGAACTGACTGGGGTGAAAGAGGGCAATGGGCTGGTGCAGCTCAAAGTTTTGAATGAGGGAAGCTGGATTCTGAAAGCATCACAAATGGGTTTGGGAAGGATGTTCTGTCAGCTGGGATGGCAAAGGAGGGCAGCAGCTGGTGCTTGGGCTGGGAACAGCACAGGGAGGGAGAGCAATTTCTTGTATCTACAACAATAAGAAGTTCTGTAACAGCAGCAGCCGCGTTTGCTGCTCCCGCCTCTGCCTGGGGATGAGCTGAGGGCTCTTTGCTGTCTTTGCCGTAGTGGATACTCCCCGCTCTGCTCCTTTTGCTGGCTGAGCTCGCCTGCGATGCCCAGCCCACGTACCAGTGGAGGGATGCTGTGACGAGCGAGAGGATCACCTGCCAGCAGTGCCCGCCGGGGACCTTCGTGGCACAGCACTGCTCCAGGGACAGACCCACGGCGTGCGAGCCCTGCCCGGATTTGCACTACACTCAGTACTGGAACTACCTGGAGAGGTGCCGCTACTGCAACGTCATCTGCGGGGAGAAGCAGGTGGAGGTGCAGCAGTGCAATGCCACGCACAACCGCGCCTGCCAGTGCCAGCAGGGCTACTACTCGAACATGGAGCTCTGCATCAGGCACTCCGAGTGCCCGCCGGGCTCCGGCGTTCTGAAGCCGGGTAAGTAAGACGGGCGCTGTGCATCCTCACACGGCTCTTGTCACGCCCCAAAATCTCCGCGGGAGATAAAAATCAAGGAAAAATACAGCAGCCAAATACAGCAGCCAATTCTTGCCCAGAGCCTGACAGGTTCCCTTTTAGCTCTGGTAGTGGCACAGTGCCATCCTTGCCGGCATGCTCCTGCTTCTTTTCCAAGGAGGAATTTACTTGGGTTTTTCCCCAGCTATCACTTCGAAAGCTTTTGAAATCCCCAGCAGCACACTTTGCTGGGATGTGTCAACCCCGGCTACCTGCCTCACCTGCCACAGCAGGCAGAGCCAGGCTGTGACTTGGCCATCCCTGGAGCCACTGGCCCTTTTCCACAGGCAGGTGGGAAGGTCCAAGCTGCTCCTGACCATTCATCATCTCCCTTCTTGCATAGGCAGCCCGGGAGCTGGGAATGCTGATTAATTAGGCTGAAGAAGGTGGCTGATTATCTAAGGGCAGGGCTGGGGAATCTGTGTAGCTCCGGGGCCAGTTTTGTGGTTTTTCATTGAGAGGTTTGGAGAGGTTGTGTTGAAAACACACAATGGACACGCAGCCAGGTTCCAAATCCACAAAACCAGCTTTGTTTCGACTCCTGAGTCTGAGATTCCATCTCCTTGTGTGATCTAAGTCCCAAGGTATTTTAGGGGATTTATTCTCCTGTTGTTTCCCCAGTACAAATTTCTCTGGTCCTTTAGTTGCTCCAAATGTGTGTAAACTCATCAATCACTGAGGGCCAGGCTCTGCCTGGAAACCACAGCAGGGGACAGCAAACCAGTGTGGGCAGCACCAGCAAACCCAGCAGTATCTTGCTTCATGCTTTGAAGCAGGGAGGCTTTTGAGATATGGAGGCTTTTGAAGCATGGAGTCTTTTGAAGTCCTCCCATGTGTGGCACGGAAGAGCTCCAGGCTCACCAGCCAGAGGGAAAATATCTGTTGACTTCAGCTGATGTTTATGATTGAGATTTGGGGTTTAATTTTGCATAGGACATGACAAAATGGAGTGACACAGCAAAGGGGGAAGATCTCCAAGTGCTACAGGGAAGCACTTTGAAATTAAACATGAAATTTGTCTGGAAGGTTGGCTTTAGGACTGAGGAGCCATGCAAGCAAGTTGGGTATTTGAAGAGAAGCTGTTTTTTTGTTATTATTATTTATTTTTTTGCAAATGGCTTCTTGTGTGGGGTGGATTGCCCCCCAGCCCAGCCACCTGAACCCCACAGCAAGGACTGAGTGTCCAGGGTCGTGGGCAGAGCCCTGGACCTGCCAGTGGTGGTGTCTGGATGGGGAAGGTGTGGACTGGGGGCTGTAGGCAGAGCTTGCTGCTGTTTGGGTTGGATGGGTGCTTTGATCCTTGTGCAGTCCCCCTGGGCAAATCACCTTCTTTGGGATTTCCCATTTGTAAATAGTGGCTCAGATGCTGGGGGTTATGGCTGTGCCTCAGAATAACAGAATGGGCTGGGCTGGGAGGGACCTGAGAGATCAGACTCCTGGGAAAGCCTAAAGGTGGTGGCAACACGTAGAAACTGCTTGTAATTTGATTTGTGAAGAGGAGGTGAAAGGGGTGGGAAATCTGCCCCCCCCCCCCCCCAACCCTTCCCTCCCCTCCCGGGGAATGGGAATGTTGCTCGGTGCAATCCTGCCCATGTGGCATCAGCCCTGTGACACCAGGGAAGTGCTGACCCAGAGCCAGGGGAGCAGTGACAGCGTGGCCAAGGACAGCTGAGCTTTCCCCTCCACAGAGACTTTTACTTTCACTTGGTCGGGAGCCTCTGGCTCTGGGGAAAAGGGCTCTGGGAACTCAAGGGCTGGTTTGGAGCTCAGCCACCAGCCTGGCTGCTGTCTCCTGCCTGGGAGGTGGCCTTTTCTCAGTAGATGAGATGTCCTCTGGTTGTCCTCTCATGTTTGTGGGCTGCTGACAATTTATCAGCACAGTGGGGAAGCACTGCTGTTTGCCCCACATGAGGACATGCAATTCCCAGGGGAGATGCTGGCAGTGATCATTTCCAAAACTTCACCTTCATGCTCAAATGGTGTCTGGCATCCATCCCCAGCTGCTGCCTCTGCTCCTGTGCCAGCTTCTCCCCTGACAGTCCTGCTGTCTCCCCACGCACAGGTACCCCCTTTGAGGACACCCAGTGCCATGACTGCCCCTACGGCTTCTTCTCCTCCAGCTCTGGCACCAATCCATGCCAGCCACACCAGGACTGTGAGAAGCAGGGGAAGGTGACCAACGTGCAAGGCAACAAGTACCACGACACCCTCTGCACCTCCTGCAGACTGGGGAGAGGCAACAGCACAGAGGGATCAGGTGAGCCACGGGCACAGCGGGCCAGGACTGATGCTGCCAGGGTGAGGGCAAACGTCTTCATGACTTTCTCCTACTTAGATGCAAATGAGATGAAATGGCTTGTAAAAGCATAGAGTAATCCATAATTAATAATAATTATGGCTAAAATAGTCTGTCTCCCTTCATCTCTGTCCAGTGTCAGTGCCATAGAGCAATGACAGGGTGCTGGACTTAAGCAACAGTCACTGCACAGTGAGAACAAAGAGCTGACAGTGAAATCCTGCTGGATCTTACCAGGGACAACTGGGAGTGCTGGGACAGGGGACAGTTTTAGCAGCTGAGGCAGCCAGCTTGGCTGCTGGCACAGCTCCTGCACTCCTTTTGCCTGGCTGCACCTATTTTCTGGAAACTTTTATGGCAGCCATGTCTCGTGCAGGATGGGTGGAGCAGAGCCCAAGGTTAACTGGAGCTGGTGTGGGGTGGATTTTGACCCATCAGGTGTAAAAGTGGAGACGTGGTGTCAAACACGTTACCTTGACGGTGCAGACATAGTGCTGAGCCATGGCAGAGGTGCAAACTTGGGCAGGAACAGCCAATGGGCACAGATTAGAGAATCCCTGAATCCCAGGTTGGAAGGGATCGCAAGGACCACCTGGTTCAACCTTTCTTGGCAAAAGAACAGGGAGAGGTGCAGGGCAGAGAAAAAGGCTCGGTTCTGAGGGTGCTTTGTAACATGCTCCCTCCCCAAGTTAGGGATTGAGAAAGGGACTCAAAAACCACCTCAAGGGCCCTCAAACCCATCCCAAGGGCCTGATGCCAGTTGAGGTGAGGCTGGAAGCTGGTTGGAACCACCTGCCCCACCCTGAGGATCCAGACATGGAAAACTAATTTCATGTGACTGGTTTGGATGGCAGTGTCCCTTCACCCTTATGCTTCCAAAAATATAATCAGTCATAAAGCCATAGAAGAACACACGATAGGAGGGACTTTGAAATTTTATCTGGTCCAACCTTTGATGGGAAAATGAGCCTGGATGACATTATCACAGTGCCATGTCCTGATAATCTGAAAAGCAATGAGGACCTCATCACATCCAGGGGAGGCTGTTCTGGAGTGAAAGAATGTCATTCTTTCATCAGGATGAAGCTAGGTAGAAAAGCACTAATGAAACTCACCCACAGGGTGGTCAGGCACTGAACAGGCTCCCCAGGGAAGTGCTCATGGCAGCTGTCAGGAGTGTTGTAGGGGGTTTGGGTGGTCTGCAGAGCCAGGACTTGGACTCAGTGAACCTTGTTGGTCCCTTCCAACTCAGGACATCCCATGGCTCTAAAAGATTTTCCTCTATGGCAAGGGAACGTGGAGGCTTCCCCCCCGGGCAGCTCTCACCTTTCTGTGCTCTCCTGGCACCACCAGCACAGCGATTTCTCCTTACACAGCCTGACTCACACCATGAGTTCCCTGCCAGGAGTGTGTTCCTGACACAGAGACTAGAAAGCTCTGACACCAGTGGGATGCAGTCCCGGGGTGGGGGACGGCCAGGTCAGAGCAGTGTTGGCAGCACGTGCGTCAGGCACCGGCCCCCGCAGCCAGACCAGCCCTTTGCAGATATTTATAGAGGGAGGAGGCCCCAGCAACGAGAGCTGAAGGGTTTTTTTAACTCCAGTTTATTATGATTCCTCTCAGGAAGTACACAGGGATCTGCTCATCATCAAGCTGAGCCTGCCAGAGAGGCAGAGCCTGAGCAGTGGAGCTCAATCCACCCCACTATAACCAGTGAAACTGTTCTGTCTGCAATGGCATGAAACTGGGCTAATCTCTCCTTGATTGAGTAATCCTTTGGCTTTGACCTCTTGAAAATTCTTTCTGTTTTCATTCCTTATTCTGGATGGACTCCAGCAGCTTCCACCAGCTGAGGCCAGATCTGTCCCACCCCAGTGCCCTGACTGGGTCTGTGCTTAGGTCTGGTCCTGTTACAAGGTTTACAAATCTGTGAGGGAAAACAGAAACTTTCAGAAGAAAGAATGTGTAAATAGTTACTGCAATTGCTTCAGATTTGTCTGTGGTTTTCCTCTATTCCCTGATGGGGAGGAGCATTGAATAGGTACACTGACTTTCTGCAGAAGTTGTAGAAAGTGAATGCACCTATTGACTTTCCTATGTAGATTGTTTTCCAACTGCCCCACGCAGGGTGCATGACTGATAGGAAGTTGAGCCTTCCACTAGACCAGGTTGTTCCAACACCCATCCAACCTGGCCTTGAACACTTCCAGGCCTGGGGCATTCACCAGGTCCCTGGGCAGATGTCCCACAGAGAGCCTTGGCAGGGCTGTGCCCTGCTGTCCCATGTCCCTTTAACCCCTGGGCTGTTTCCCCCACCAGCTGCAGAAGATGACGACTGCGAGCAAGCCATGATAGACTTTGTGGTGTATCAGAACATCCCCGTCAAGAAGCTGAAGCGCCTGCAGCAGATCCTGGAGCGCTCACCAAAGAAGCAGACAGCATGGACCAAGGCAGCCATCCAGGAGAAATTCCGGGCTTTCCTCACGCACAAGAAGGAGGAGGACTCTGAAGTCACCAAGGAGCTGCTGGATGCACTGCGTGTGGTCAAGCTCCACTCTATTGAGGAGAAGGTCCGCAAGCGCTTCCAGCTGCCCTGAGAGCATGAACTGGACTTTTTGGGTGCTCTTTGTTTTGGTTTTTATCTTCTGAGGCTTTATTAATTTATTCATCTTTCCAAACATAACTTGAAAAGCAGCATGGGAGATGAACGACAGAGTGGCATCATGCCTTGGCAGCTGTGTCACTGCGGATGGGATGGGATGGGATGGGATGGGATGGGATGGGATGGGATGGGATG
>QUSF01000037.1:5467077-5507073 GCA_003676055.1 Chloebia gouldiae
TGGGATGGGATGGGATGGGATGGGATGGGATGGGATGGGATGGGATGTGTAAGCAGCAGCATCCCCTTGCCAGCAGTAGGGGCAGCTGCTGGGAGCTCACCAGGTGTTGGCCACTGATTTTCCAGACCTCAGCAAGGATCACTATTTTGTCAGAAGAAAAACCTGCATCCAGAGTCATTATTTCTGGGGAAGAACATGGTCCCCTTTATAGAAAACTGTTTAGCTTTGTTTTAAACTGTAAGTTTGGGCTTGTTGGGGGTTTTAGTAACTTAACAGTATTTCCCACAGAGGATTTGCTTGTGGTTTTTTTGTCATGCTTCTGTTTGAGAAGAGAGTTTGCTGCTGAGGCACAGGAAGCCCCAAACTCCCTGGTATAGCTTGCTTGAAATTTATTTCTTAACTACCTGTTTTTATACCACATGTGAAAGATGTTTTCTAAAGAAAGAAACCAAAGAAGTTATTTTATCATACAATTCTCTGTCACACGAGTCCTTTCCTAGTCTCACCTGGAGGAGGTGTTGGGAATCCCAAACTGTGGCATCTGACCCTGCTTACCCTTGTCTGTTTTTCCCACGTGCTTTTCCACATGTTGGCATTCCTGCCCATGGCAGGGCACTGGAACAAGATGATCTTGAAGATCCCTTCCAACCCAAACCCTTCTGGGATTCTGTGATCACACACACCCCCAGCCAACCCCTGCCCCCTGAGCCATGGTGAGGCTGTGTGCCGGTGGATGCAATGAGTTTGCACTGGGATTTGTGGCCAGGGTGACACTCATGTCTCTTGGGTCAGCCCAACCATGTCCCCTGAGCCCCAGCTCTGTCCCCAAACCTGACTATGTGCTCAGTCAGCCAAAAGCTGGCCTTGAGGCAGTTGTGCTGACTGCAGGAGTTTTTTTTTTTAAACAGATGTTGCTTAGGGAAGTCAACAAGACAAGACTGACTCCCTCTGGCATTTTCCAGCCTGTAACAATGATGATGCAGAGCTACATTTTATGCTGTGAATGAGTTTGACTTTTTATAGCCCTTTTTTAGTGGAGCAGATGCCACAGATTTAGAAGATGATCTTTTTCCCTGGCTTGGAGCTGTTTAAAGCTCTCTGAAGTGAGTGCTACGCAAAAGTGCCCCCGCACTTCTTCCATGCAAGGAAGCTGTCGGGGGAAGAAGGGAATTTTACCCGCCCCTCACTGCCCACAGACACATCCCAGGCTCTTCCTGCTGCAGTGACAAGTAAATCCATGGCAGTCTGGATGACAGGGAATGATCTCAAGGGGCAGTGCTTGCCTCTTCACTGCTCCAGAGCACGGGAGTCCCTGGATGTCTGCTCACACCTGCCTGGCACCACAGGCTTCCACTGAGGATCCCAGGCTTGAACTGGGATCCCAGACTTGCAATGTCTCACTCCAGTTTTGGGCTCTGAGGATGAACCAGGTCAGAGACCCTGGCATTGTTCTGGGTCAGTTCAGCCAGGGAAGAAGAGAAGCAAATGCCTGAAAAGCAGCTGAGGGGAGCACTCACCCCTCTGCGTTGAGCCTGAGCTGATCCTGGGAATTCCCTCAGTCCTGGCAATCTCCTTGAAGCTTCATCAAGTCTGGCCTTGAAATCCTGCTAAGGAGCTTCACAGGGGACCAGAGCTCCCCTGCCCAGTGCTCAGTTTTTACCATGTGTGATCTCTGTCCTCCCAAGGTGCTTTATCCCCGTGGCATGCAGCTCGGTCTCTGAGTGTCACTTACTCTGAGTCCCTTGGCAGCAGCCAAGCGCCGCTGGCACGGCCCGGGAGCAGCTGGGGCAGGACACGAGGAGGGTTTCCATTGAAGCACTGTGAGAACTGAAGCACAGCTGCAGCACTTTGCTCCAAGGCAGAGTGCAAGGCAGGACACCCAGTGCTGATGGGGTGAAGGCTGGAGCAGCCGGAGCCTCCGGCATTGGCTGCAGCTCCTTGAGGGATTCCCATCCTGCTGCATTGCAGTTATCCTGACTCAGCACGAAGGATTCGGAGTCCTGGCTTTGGAGGGGAACAGGAATGGAGAGCTGTTAGTGCAGGAACTGCCTCCCACACTGAATGAGGGCCCACCATGTCCAACCCTCCTCGGGGCACCATGTCTGGCCCCCTTGGGCCTTGGCAGGTTGCAGTGGGGACCACAGAGCTCAGCTCGGTGAAGCAGGAGATGGGAACTAAATGATGAGATGGCCCAGCCTGTGTCAGAGAGCTCTGCTCTCCTCACTGCCAGGCTTCCCCTGCCACTGCAGCACCGAGGGGCTGGCAGGGAGTGATGCCCGGTGCCCCCAGCCTGACTTGCTCTGCCAGGGATCTCCTGAGCACCCAGGCATTGTTACCGTGTTCTGTTCAGGGGATTTGCAGCCTCTCCTCAGGCCTCCTCCCAGCCCTGTTCCCCTCATAGCCAAGTTAGCTGGAATTTCTGCACAGGGAATTTTCTTCTCACATGGGCTTGTAGGCAGGGTGACCGAGGAAGATGTTTCTGATAAATATTAACCTTTATAAGGGTGGCCAAACACCCTGGCACGAGAGTCCTGCTGGGCTTCCAGGAACTGGACTTTGCTGAAAAAGCCAGGATGGGCACCACACAGTGAACACTCTCAAACCAACTGTGGCTTCATCACAAGGTATTTCACCTTTTCAGCTAATTGACATTAAGAGGATAAAAATCCCTTTTGGTTTCCCCTGAAGTTTCCAAAGCCCAGAGAGAGAAGAGGAAGAGTCAGCAGCGTGAACTTTTTCCTGATGGTTTAAGAGACTCTTTCCTCATGAACTGTGGCAGAGGAGAGCACATGGTAACCTCTAAAAGTAGATGCAGTGCTATTCCAGGATGACTCAGATATTTAGTACTCAGAAAATAATTTTTCAAATGCTGCAAGCACTACATAAAAAGCCAAGCCCGTGCTACTCTCCACATCAGGCTTCTCCCTGCTGTTAAATGCTTAAACCCAGATAAAATCCCACAAAACCACTGGTTGGTTTAAAGTGCTAACGTGGGTTAGGTCAGTGCCATGGGCTCCTTGGCCACCTGTTACCACAGGTGTGGCAATGACTCAGACTGGTGGTGATGCCTCAGACCCTGGAGCATTGGCAGCAGGAGCTGACGTGCTCCCAACCTGCTCATTGCAGGAGCAGTTGGGACATGCCTCTCCTCATCCAAGGAGAGCACTGCAGGTTCTGCCCCAGTTGCAAAGTTTGGAATGAATCTGAGTGGAAGGAGTCAGAGGGAGTTTTTCTAGTGTGTTCACACATAGCTGGCTCATGTCTGGGTCTCCAAGGGCGGAGAGTCAGGACTGATAGAGGAAACAAAGTGGGGGAATTTTTAAGGTGTGCAGAGAGATGTGACGGGATGAAACCAGGGCAAATACACAATTCATCTTGTTGAAACAGTCTGCAGCCCTCTTGGCCCTGAGGCTGCCTCCCTGTCATCAACAAGATAGGTAAATTCACTCTCCTGCCTGCAGGTTTTGGTACTCTCATGCATGTTGCTCAGCAGCTGACAGTGGGCTGAGCCCTCCAGGCTCTGTGGGAGAGGACTCAGGGAGTTCTAATGCACACCAAACTTTTTTGCATTCTGCCATCACTGTTCCAGAGGTGCCAATTTTACCTTATTTTGAAGAATACTTCTGTTTTCCTCCTGATGGTAGTGTTTTCTCTTCTGGCTGTAAATCTATGTGTGTGTCCAGGCTGTCCCTGCTGAGACTCATCCCTCACAGCAGTCACCCAACAGCGGGACCAAATTTCCTGGTGCCAGGGCCAGAGGGGCACAGTGCCAGCCCTGTTGGAGAAGCAGAGGTGAGCCTGGGGAAGTCAGTCCTATCCTAGAGCATGAACAGGCTGGGCTGAGACGAGTGGGGCAGAGAACGTGGAGGTCAGGACAACTTCTTTTCCCACAGGGTCTCACCTGATTCCCTGCCCTCATTTCTGCCCCTCCTCAATTTATAATTGTGGCTCCTTTCTGTGTTCAAGGACCTTCCTAAGAGTGGGAAGTCTCCAAAAGGAAGCAAGAGAAGGCACAGCAGGTGACCTGTCCCAGATGGTGCCAGGGGGACATCTGGACGGGAACTGAGGGATGAGGACCAGGAAACCCCATGATGAGCTGGTATCACTTTGGCTAGGTGAGGATTGCTGGTAAAGCAGTCCCTGGGTGGGGGTTTATATGGAATTAATAGGATTTTGATGATGCTTGTGAAGTTTCTTGAGGCTTATACCCAAAACCAGATTGGAGATTAACAATTCACATTGTGAGCTTCACAAACCTGCAATTGAGTACAACTCAAATAGAAGTTACTGCTCAGACCAAACCTAACAGTCCCTTCCAGCTCAGACTCAGGTTCCACATTCGAAAGGTTTTGGGATGTCTTTGGAGTAATCACTTTCCAAAAAATAAAAATTATTGCTGCCTGCTTCTGAGTAGAGTTAGAACAGATGGCAGTAACTTTTATCACCATCTCCCAGAGTAAATTCAATTATTCAAAAATATTTAGTGGTCAACAGACTTGTTCATACAATACTGTAGTGCAGAATCAACCATTTAAAAGGCAGCTAAAGAAGTACTATCATGAAATTGTCTTTTTTAACAAAAACTTGGATTTGGTTTCTTGCGGTAATTACAGAGCACAGTGATAGTACAGAGATAGTTACAGAGCACAGTGCTGTAGTTTTCACTTCTTCCTAGAGTTTGCTTCCAAGCAAGTGTCGGAACACCACTTGCCCTTCATAGGACAGCTTGGTTTTGCCCTGGTCACTTACAGGGGCAGAACTGGCCTTTGCCATCTGGTGACCAGTGACAGGACCTGAGGGAATGGCTGGAGCTGTGTCAAGGGACGTTTAGGTCAGATTTTAGGAAAAGATCTTTCTCCAAGAGGGTGGTTGGGCATTCGAACAGGCTCCCCAGGACTGGTCACAGCCTAAAGCCTGAACCAGAGCTCAGAGACCATTTGGACAATGCTCTCAGGCAAACAGTGGGATTTTGGTATGTTCTGTGTGGGGCTGGGAGTTGGACTTGAAGATATTTGTGGGTCCCTCCCAACTCAGGATGTTCTGTGATTGTATTTGGTCAGACATTGTTTGGCTCCCCTGACCTTGCTCACAAGGTACTTGGCTCTAATGATCAGGTCTGGGCACTGCCTCCTCTGAGCTGAGTAACATTTGGATATATTAGTAAAGGTGCCCTTTAAATGAAAAGAGTTTTCTCGGTAACAAAGCCATGGCTACAACTACAATATCCATTCACAACACTCTCCCTGTTTAGAACCATGAGCCCTTGACGTGTTATTGTCTGAGTCAACAGGAGTCTTCCTTCAGCAACTCTTTGTTTACTTGAAAAACAATTATAATTACACAATGTTTAGGTAAAGAGGGTTGTGTCAAAGTGACTAAGCAGTATTGGTGATCCCAGACCTGTGGGGAGAATTGAGGTCTTTGTTGTGGTGTCCTTTGTCACTGTTCACCTAAGCATCACCCTGTGCCATCCAGTGCCCCAGGATCCTGTGTTTGGTCTGGGCCTCCAAGGGTCAGAAGGAGCTCCAGCAGTGTGGTGACTTAGCTGTAACGTGGAAGTGGAGCTGGGAGACTCAATCATTTTTCCATGGAAACACAAGGAACAACAACTTCCCAGCTATCACTGTGAGGACACAAGCTCAGCAAGGATCTGTTGGGTGGTCAGTGCTGCTGAGCCTCAGGCATGTGGATTTCAGGGTGGTTTTTGAATGGGAAGTGTAAGGCACCAGGTAAAGTCCCTAAACCAGACTGGCTTCAGGGACTTGATCCAATGTGCTTGCTCAGCCATGGCCAAATAATACAGATTCCTTGCTGCTTGTTTCTATTCCTGTCTCTCTCCACTTCCTTCTGTGATACTGCAGCTTGGCAGGTGATTTATTTGACTTCTTTTGATCTTCCCAGAAGCTGAGAGCCCTTTAGCTGGGAAACTTGGGAGATAAGAATAGGAGTGTACATTTCCCATTTCATGACTCTGAACCTGAAAGGAAAAATAGCTCTGAGAGTATCAACCCTAAGTTCTCCTTTCACATAGTTTCATGTGTTGTGTGCTGTTATGCCACGGAGGAACAGCCTGGCCGGTGATTCAGCACCTCTTGTCTGCAGAGATCCCCTGCCCTTTGACACACCATTTGTACTCTCTGGGTACTTACGAGTCTTTCACAGCTTGTGGTGTGGGCTAGCCCATGATCCTGCCTCTTCTCATGGCATGGAAATGAGCTGTCAAAATTTCCATCACGATGAGGATGTGAGTACAGCCCTGGAAGAACTTAATCCTTGCTGTGTGGGATTGATTGGTTTTGGTTTTTGGACTTTGCAGGAGGCCACAACTGCCTTTGTCCCCACTGCTGTCCCTGCAGGGCAAAGCCCTGCTGGTGGTCAGTACTGGGGGTTTCATGTGTAACTGCCAATATCTCGGTTAAAAATCAGTCTTGTTTTTGTTGGAGGAGGAAAATCTCTCAACAGGGCAGGACACACCCCCAGTATGCCCCAGGTCCTCTTGTTCCCCTGGCAGAAGAGCCATCTGAAAGCCCTCGGTCACAAAACCCAGCCAAAGCTCAGCATGGAGTTGAACTCGATGACTCCTGTTGGCTGCTCCCAACTCAGGGTATTTAACGCTTCTCTGAAATACTGAGTTGCCCATACATTCCTTTGTCTGTCACTATTACAGGCACTGAGGAGGTGCTGTGCCTAACACCAGCTTCTGGGAACAGCAAATTCCTTAATCTGCCTTATGACTGCCTTATACAATGTTTTAATTCTTTGTGGGAGTCTGACACAAGAAGGAAAAAATTCTAATGAAAATCTCCAATTAAATATTATCAAGTTCTCTGAATTCTGAGAACTGGCAGAGGAGTTCCTGGTTATGAACTGAACTGCCATGCAGCAGAAAGAACTCCAGAGGTTCCTGTTACAGGAAAACACTTAAGAATATACTTAATTTTACAGTTAATTTAGTTTGCCCTCAGAGAAGTGCTTCTGGTATGTGCTGAATATAGATGTCTTAAGGCTACATGGGGTCAGAGGCTTGGGTTAGTTCCTCCAAATATTTAGCATGAAATATGTTTAGCTGAAGGATATATTCTTCAAATGATGAAGAATCATAGAATCCCAGAATTCCAGGTTGGGAGTGACATCAAGGAGCATCTAGTCCAACCTTTCTTGGCAAAAGCACAGCCTAGACAAGATGGGCCAAGCACAAAAAGTTACTACTCATGAATTAGCAATGTTAGTGAGAATAGTACATATTGGTCCAGAAGGGTTGAGAATAGTACATATTGGTCCAGAGGGGTTTTGTTTCAAGAAAAGGATCCTCTGTGTTCTGAAGTGAATGTATCCACTGCCTCACCCTCACAGCTACCTTGGGTAACACGTGGCAAAGGTGGGACTGCACAGCCTCAAGACAGACTGAGGAATGTGGTATTCAAGAGGACTGTCATAACAACACAGGAATTTTGAAACTTCATTTAGCAGCAGCAGCTTTAAGGAAAAAGTGTAACCAAGAAGGAATGAGACTCCTGCCTCCTGATTTCGTGTTTAAGAATGTCAGGCAGAATTCCAGCACTGTGTAGTTAACTGCCAATGTTCCTCCTCTCTTTGCTTCCAGTTGATGAGCATCTCATTTATGAAAAACCTTTAGGTAATTTTTCCCCCAGTGCTATTGCATACTGTGCTATGTTTTCTGCATCTGATGTGTGTCATTTGCCATGAGGTCTGATGCTTTTTAGTACTAATTTGTTGCCATTCCAGGAATTTTAAGCATCACTCCCTTCTGAAGTAATGGATGAAGGCTTGTGATCGGATACAAGTTGTGCAGGTGAAGTCATTTGGGAGCAGACACTGCTGAAAGCTGGGACTAGATCACCATGAAGGCAGTTTGGGAATAAAAAAAGCTTGAGTGTGTGTAAAGAAATGAATGGAAAGCCCCCAGGAGTTGTCATGGAAGCTGGTTTTACCAGAGGACCAGAGTAACAAATCCCTTAGGGACTGCAGAAGCACAAAGAACAAAACCCAAGAGCAAAGTTGCAGGAAATGCCTGAGGTCAGGTAAACAATAACTGGTGTTATCCACCAGGAATGTTTCACACGGGATTTCCAGGTGGTATAAAATTCCAGTGTAAAAAGCACCTGCTCCAGTTTTTCTAGCATCCATTGTAAGAGCTCAGACGAGGGGAAAGGCTCTTGGCACATCATCACTCCCCCTTATTCCTCAGGAGAGAAATTTGAGGCAAATTTGAGTAGAAAACTGTGCCAGAAGTGAATTTTGAGAGGTCACCCAGCCTAGAACCTGTCTGCATGGCAGGGGTAATTCAGCCTGTCTTCATTAATTGTTCAAACTGGTTTTGGGAAATATATAACAAATATTTGGGAGTCTGAAAACAGCCCCAAAGATGAAGGTAAACTGAGCCTGTGGTGCTGCTTTGGGCAAAAGCTGAGGAGCAGCAGCAGGGCTGGACATGGAGGCAGGATTCACTGTCCTTCATGTGTGGACACTGCTGGTTGTGGCTGCCAGGACTAACAATCCTCATTAATCAGATTCTTTGATTTAAAGGGATATTTATCAAGTGCAGTGACAGTACCACTCTGCCTTTCTCTACAGGTTCTCTCCTTGACACAATTTGCCAGGAGAGATATCCCAGGATACTGTTAAAAATCCAGTGAAATACATAGATCAACTCAGAACGCTGCAAAAGTACTTTAAGGCAGATTTCTAGCTGAGCCTTACATTTCCAAACTTGTACTAGCAGGTCAGAGTCAGTTAATCAAGAACACTTCTGGAAATCATGACTAACTCAACAGTCTCATACAGCTAAAACATCACTGCTGAAGACTCATTCAAGATTGTGATCTGTATTATATCAGCAAACCCTTTCCCTAAACAAACTGCTGGATTTGCAGGCTGTGTCAGCAGTACGCAAGCAGGATGGAAAGAAAGAAGAGACTAAAAATAGCTCAGTTAACAAAAAGCCATCCTGCAGCACTGGATATTAAGTCCACTTCTTGATGATGCCTTGATTTCAGTTTATCAGAGTCAGAAGAATGGCCAGGGGCACAGACCCTCTATTTGTTCCACTTTCTGAGACAGACGTTAGCAGCCAGAGACTGGACTAAGATGCTGGACTTACTCTGAAGCTGGGTCTGATTTGTCTTGGCATTTTCTGTAGTTCTGTGGGACAGAATGTCGTGGGAAGTGGGATGATCTGTGATCTCAGCACCACTGCAGAACAGACTCTCAGCACACATGTCACCGCTGCCTTGCGTGAGGATGGAACAGGATTAGGTCAGACCAGCCAAAAGTGCTGTAATTCAGTTACTCTGCATCCTTCCAGAGTTCCAAATGAAGATGGAATTGCCAGCATGCAGGCAGCACTACACTAGGACTCAAATAAATGCTTTAGAAGTGGTTTTTTAGCTCTCACATTCTGCTGCTACCAGCTATTGAATGTTAGCAGAGGAAATTGCAGATGGGTGAGAGAATTCCAAATGGGTGAGAGAAATGTCATCATCTGTCAATGCTCAAATAAGGCAAGTGGGATTCTCTGTTGAAGTTACTGAACTCTTACCTTCATCTCATGGACAGCATGCCTAAGGGAACAGGGACTGCAAAGTGCAGATGATCAGTCTGTATCCCCTTGGGAAGATAAATCAGCTCTTTAGGTAAGTTCATTGTTGTGAACAGGCATGGGCAAAACAGGTCCAATGCAAATGTATCAAAAATCTGTAAAACTACATTTGAACTTTGAATTCAGAAACATTGTTGCTTTGTTTGAGGTCTAGTAGAGGGGTCACTTGAAACAGAAAAAGCATTTCAAATAAGTCTGTACTTCCTGTAAGTATAAAATGTGAAAAATCATTAAATTTCCGAACAAAATACAAAAAATTGTACCATCTGCTGGGACACTGCTGTGGAAGGTCACTTTGAATTAGAATGAACTTTATACTGGTGGTTTCAGAGAAATCCTCCCTGATTTGCTGTGGCCAGAGCACATACCTATCCCATACATACCTATCCCAGCTTGGGCATGTCTCTGGGAAAATGACTCTCCCACGTCTGAGAACTTGGAATTCTGAGGTCAAAACATTGGCTTTAAGACACCCTGCTGATATGGACCACAAGGCAATCTGTGTCTACAAACTGTTTTGTCCTTTCTGGTTTCCCAGGGAAAAAAAGAGCAAAACATCTGAAAACAGTATGTGGAAATCTTGGAAAATCCCGTCTCCCAAAGAATAGATATTTCAAGCTACTTGACTGAAGTGTTTTGACTCTCAGCAAGGTACTTTTGTTCATTAGTTACTGTTTTACATGTTCAGTCTAATTGTCTGTCAACCAAAGCAGCCAGGGCCACAAAGTCACCTTGAAAACACTCAGGCTTTCCAAGTGTTTTAAAAGAGCCCAGAGAGAGATGTTCCTGATAATCAAAGGCCATTAGTTCTCCAGAACTTTAGTACTCTTGAAAATCTCTGCATCACATGCAGCACCCAACAAAAGTGCTACTTCCTACAGTGGTTGAGAGATTTCCAAGGGATTCTCCACATTCACAGAACACAGAAGAAAATCGATTATGTCACTAGGTCTGAAGGAGCCTTACTTCTTCTACTGAGAAGCAAAGATTCTGCTCTTCAATTTGCAATTTTTTCCATTGACTTCAATAACTTAATGACACAGCCCAGCTGCCTTTGTTTTTTGACCCAAATGTGAGCAAATGAATGATGTTCTCTCTCAAAAATCATCTATGAGTCCCATGCAGGAAATATAGCAGAAAGTTCTTTGACAGATGCCAGCTAAGAGACTTTAAACAAATACTATGGACTGGCTGAAGTACATCTTGAATGATGGCCCCTTCATTATGTCAGCAAACAGCACAGAGTGTTCACCAGTACCAGGAGTAAATAAAACAGCAGAGGAGCAACACCATTGCCAAACCACCATGAAATTCACGTAAAAACTCATATTCAGGGAAAAGATAATGACACATCAGCAGATCTAGCTCAGCAGGTGATGTAAGCATTGAGCACTTTTTGTCTTTTGAGTACTGCCTTTCTGTTTTTTCCTACATTTCCAAAAAAACCCTAAGGGCTAATACTGCTATTCCCAAATACCACTGTTTCAGCCAGGGAAGTTCAAATAAGTAGGAAGCTTTATTGCATACTGATTTCTTCCTGCCTAGAGGTTGTTTTCATCTTAGAAAAATCACAGAGAGGGCCTTGATTCACTCCAGTTACAGAAGATCCCAATTATTCTTATGATTAAAGAGAATGCACAAAGAGACTGGCAGTCAGAGCAAGGCAGTGCTTCTGGAATTGGTGTCCTGCTAGGAATATCCATTTCAACCAGCACAGCTGGATTTGATGAAGTCTTTTCCAGCATTAAAGATTCCATGATCCAATGACCATTGTGCAGTTGCTGATTTCCATATCTGTTTTCACCACAGGTCAAAGTTACGAATCAACACCCCAAGTGAAAATCAAGTTCTAATTAATGCTGTCTCTCCCCACTACACAAACAGCAGCATAACAGGGCCAGTAACACCCTGCAGGAACATGGGGCTGGAGCAGCAGGGATCTTGGCAGTTAGGAGGAACAGACATTCCCCAGGCTGTCCCTCCCCTTCAACATTCACCTATGCATTTCCTTCAGAAGTTCCTTCACGTCACCAGCCTCCAGCCTGTTAGACTAACAAATCAGGAATCACAAAGTAAGATAGTAGAAAATTAAGTCTTTTGCATTGGCAACAATGTGTAGGTTGCTACATAGGATGCTCAGAGGCCAATGACAATACTTAATGTAAGAGATTCCCACCCCCCACCCAGTTGGAATCCTCGGCTCAAGTGTTTTTTAGACACAGAAAGAGAATATTTGTCTCCAAACTTAGGAAAGAATCAGGTGTAATAGGAATCCAGTGAATCACCTTCTTTAAAGAGAACACAACAGTGTGTGGAAAGAGACTGTCCATTGCTTGGCTGGCTCGGAGTTCCTACGTGATGTCCTTCTTTCTTGGAGGGCGGTGGATGTTCCTCACCACACACTTCACCATCCATTCAATTCCTTCGTTCACCCCTTTGCTAAGGAAGACAAGCAGACAAGGTTTTAAAATAAACCAACAACAAGAAGCAACCAAGAACAGAAACGTGGATAATACAGCCCCTCCCTGAGGAAGGGAGGGACTCTACACCATTATTTGTTGGCATTTCTGTGTTATTTTTCACACAGGCAAACAGTAAGTATCTGATTTCTTTTAGCTCAGCGATATATATCTCCATCCTTTATTTTTCTGGTGTCTGTGCAAGTCTATACCAAACTTAGTCACCAACTCTGTGGAAATCTTGGGATGAACAAACATCAAACCCACCTGACAGCTGGTTTGAGGTAATTTTGCCACAAACCTCACACCAGTTGTACAAGATCTTGAAATCTTGGTTCCAGCTTTGTGTAATCATCTGTGCTGGGGCTGCCAAGCAAGTCAACACCCTGATGGTCTGCACAACTCCCCAGTCATTACTTCCATGAGTTATTTATTCTTTTAGTGCAAGCTCAAACTGGAATTTTGAAAGGAAATTCCATACAGATCAAAACTAGAAATGTTTGTACAAATAAGGTTATTATCTAATACTTCTCTTCCAGTCAGTGCTTGAACACTGTTCACTGTGGTCATTCACCTGCTTAATGGAATGTGATTTGTAGCAATGCAGACAACAGATTTTTTCTTCATGGCTCAAGAAGTTTTTGTTATCTTTTACAGTAGCTTGTATGATAACACAGAAAAAAATTCAAAGCTCTAGATTTAGCCCAAGCAGTAATTCAGCTAGGAGCGTTTCCACTACCTGGAACAAAACTTTTGACTTATGCCAAGTAGCACTTTTCACTTCAAGAACTGAAAGTACAAAGAACAAAAGTACTGCCAGATTCAATACGCAACAATCATGTTGAGATTCAAGAATCCAGTGGGCTGGTCAAGGTCATGGCACACAGCTGTGCAAGCCCAAATTAGGGTCTGTTCTAGTCATCAAATCTTAAACCACAGGCATCCCCTGCAAGAGGACTCTTGGAAACTGTGATATCATCCCCATCACGAAGCTTATCTGCATGCCAAAGAAATTGAAAGCAGAAACATAATTATGGCAGCAACGAACACCACACATTTCTCTGGCAGAAACATCAACAGCAGCATTTTCAACTGACCTCTAACATAAAAGCCAGAAGCTGCAGCTAACAGCAAGGATGATTGTGTAAGGAGAAGAGATGATAAAGGACAACAAAGTTGTCCTCCAAGTTCTGCTGCTCTCAGCCAGCAGTACATTTCCACTGTGTTTTACAGGCAGGATTTACAGATGAAGTTACTGAGCTGGTGCAAGTCCAAGGATCTCAAACAAGGATCTGTCAGTGCTGAAAGGAAGTAAAGCTCCCTTTCAATGCTTAATAACTCATGTAGTGCTGCTCTGTGTGAGACACCCCACAGCTGCTCAGTCACTCAATTCTCAGTCTACCTCTTCTCATACTCACCCAGTGAGGGCCGAGCAGGCTTGAGTCAGGCAGTCTCTCTTTCCAATTTTGTTAATGCAGTCACTAAATGCTGTCTTGATATCAGGTATTGACAGACAAGTCTGCAAAGGGAAGCAAAGTAGAGCTTGTTTGTGCTACAAGATGTGGTGACCTTCTTCCACAATGAATCCTACCATGACTGCAGTCTTGTATCAGTCAGGATGGCAATGCTATAGTTTAAACCCACTCACCTCTTTACATTCCAAAGAAATGAGCATATTCTTTTTTCAGCAAAGAGAATGCTGTTTGCTGACAGTACACACACTGCCTCACCTCCCGATCCTTGATTTATACAGTTCTAAGCAAATAATCCTAAAAATGAACACAACCTGCATTCTCTAATGATATCCCTTCCAAGCTGCTCAACAGCTTATATTTACCATTACAAGACATTACAAGATCTTTAATGTTTACAAAGGCTTTTGAAACAGTGTCCCTGCCACAAGCCCAGCTGACTCTTTGCCAGCATCCTGGACACTCACACAAAACAAGCTGTGATTTTTCCTCAGTTCTCAGCACATTCCTAGACATTATAGCCATGCCTCACCGGCACTTGTCTGTTTGCATTCACAGAAAACACTGGCAGCATTGAATGCAGCACATTTTCTGATGCCTGATGTCACTGTGCTCTTGACCCCCAACAGGTCCTGAAGTTCCGTGAGTGTGCCAGGAGGCTGCTGGGAACAACAACACAAATCATACCCCCTCCCCAGTGAATCAGTGAATTACTTTCCCCACATAAATCACAGTGTCACCACAAAAGTCTTAAAGCTACAACAAAAGCAAAGCTGCCCAACTAAAGTCTGGACTTGCACCTCCCTGAGCACTCAGTGCTGATTTTTCCCTCAGAAACCTTCGACAAGCCATTTAAGCACTTCAGCTGGCCACGAGCCCACCTTCCCTCCTCTCTGCAAAGACATTCTGGACCTTCAACAAGTCTCAAATATGTGTTTGGAACCTTCAGTCAGGCCCACATACGTGTTTTGGACAAATGTTTACACAAATGCCAAACAGGACCCTTTGTGAGTCCTGAGGATTGGCCAAGTGAACGTCAACTGACAGAATAGAAATATGAAAATTGTTACCAGCCATCCATTTGCAAAACACTGATTCTGGAGAAATTAAATACAGGACATTTTTGTGGAGGACAGTAGATTTCAATGCTTGTATGTAGGAGAGGATCTTAAGAAATGGCTTGCAAGGAGTTTAACAACACCCAATTGCCTTTGACTCCATTAACTGTGCAACTTTTGATGACTGTACTTTCTTATGACCACAGCTGCATTTTAAACTTGCCCTTTCAATCAATGACCTGGGAACTGTATCCAAAAACATTACTGACATCATTCTGCAAAACCCTCAACAATTAAGGTCAGATTTTTGACAAGTGAAAAATGTGCAGTCCACACAGATGAGCTGTCAGCCACAGGATATACAGTTAATTAAAAAAACCCCAACAACAACAATAACTAACTTTAGAGGGAGTAAGACTGGGCTTGGGAGCTGGAATTCAAACCAGCAGGTTTGGAAGATAGGGAAGAGATTACAACCAACCAACCAATCTCTACTGGTTTGTAAAAGCTGCTCCCTTAACTTCGTATGGTGTCCACTGCCCAGTAAGAAAGGCAGGTCCAAATGCTTCCTGGTTTAACCCAAGCTCTGGACAAGTCAATACTCAACAACTGGTAAGGAGAAAGACCTACATGTCAGTAATTTGAGCTATTTTTCACATCTATGCTTTTTTCAGTCAATGAGACTTGGTAGCAGGAAGGTTAAATCTCAAGGCAGCTGAAATTGAGCAAATGTTTCTTGAAATATACTTGAAGCTTCTCAGAGTTTAATATCATTGTATAATGATATACTTTTGAGTATATCCTTTTCTTCTTCTTCTTGAGTCTACCTTTCCTTCTCTTTTTCTGAATGATGATACATTTTAAAATATCTTAAAATAAATCAGATAAAATGTTCACTGTACGAAGTAACAACAGAGAGCACAGTCATGCTGTCCTTGATTCCTAAACTTCTACTTGCACAGGTAGCAAAGCAATCAAGCAATGAACTTTCCAACACTACCAGCAGACCAGGTCACCTGCACATACCCAGCAGCACAGAGACCCCACATCCCTCACCTTGCCCATCCTTGAAGCCTTTAAGAGTCCACTTTTCCCTGTGTAGCTAACAATTATAGCCACTTTTATCTCCCAGTATAAACCATTGTATTTTATCTCCCAGTATAAACCATATGTATTGTTATAAACTTCCCTTTCCCACCTTCTGGTAGAGCTGTGGCCTGCCCCACCTTCCACAGAGCTGCCCAGCCATGGCTTTCCATGGAAATCTGCATCAAAAAGAGTTTTACTTCTGAGAAGACTTTGCACCATTCATATTGTCACAGCAGGATGCCATTGCATCACCAATCCTGTCTTGAGGAACATCATTTTCCCCTTGGGATGAAGTAGAGCAGCACAGCAGACAGGTAACACAAAATGATCAATGCCTTGTTTTAGTGTTCCAGGGAAAGCCATGAACTGGAATCTCATGTGACAGCAGGGGCTGAGGCAGATTACCCACCACTTCAGCAAGGGGCATCAGAGCTTCTCATGCTTAGGGGAAAATGTCAGCTGTGGCTTCCAAGTTCCCCTTCTCCCCAGCCACGTTACAAAATATTTGTTTATAGATGTGCTTTGTCTCTCAGCTGCAAACCCATAAGCCAAGGGCAAAGAAGGGAAGCTGGATCTGTGACCACATCAACAGTGCTCTATTACAACAACACAATGCACAGTGACCTTTCAGGAATGATGGCAACTCTCAGCCAGTTCACAGGAACCTCACACACAACACATGACGAACCAGATTTCCATCTCAGCTTCCCAAAAATAACACACTGTAAAACGTCTTTTGATGAAAGCTCCTCCAGGCATAATCTAGCCAGGACTGAACCAAATTCCTCCTATGAAAAGTTCAGAATAGCATTACCCAAAGTAAGACTCAGCAATGGCACGCCTAAAAATCTACCAAGCAGCAAGGCAAGTTTTAGGAAAAAAAGTGGCATTGTAGAGCCTTTGCCCATTTCCCAAATCCAGTGGAGCAAAGACAATGCTGCTGCCTGGTCTCCTGTCAGGATAAATCCAGAAGCATGCATGAAATCTCAAGGAGAGGTTCTTCAGTCATCTCAAGAGTAATCAACCATCAGAATGGAACTAAAAGAGAAACAACACCAAGGTGGATTGCCTAAATAAAATACTATTACACAAAAAGTCTGACTCACCTCACTCACCTATGGTCTGGGGCTACCCTTTATACAGATTTGTCTTAAATTGGAATTTAAGCTTCTTTAAAGAAGGAATAGTATATCCCCAACTGAAACCGTCTTCACATTATAACAGTTAATTGTAAAGCTCAGAAATATATACCTTTCAACACCAGCATTCACATCAAAACAGCAAATATCAATTCTGATTCTGCTGGTTTTTCTGCAAAAAGCCATATTTTCAAAAGTGGCATTCTTAGTTGAAAGGGAGTTCACAGGAATTAGTAGGTATTCGATATTTTATTTCTCCTACAAAGCAATAGTTCCTTTAAAAACCTAAACAAATTCCTTTCTCCAACACACATTTGACTCAGTTTTTAAAATATTCATAAAATAGTCCACTTTTGAAGCCCCTGCTAAACACAGAGCATTCTCTGATACCATAAAACATCACATTCAGTACTGTGAGAATTACAATTGGTGTTTTGCAGTCAATGACCACATTTTATCTCCTGGAATGACCAAATATCACTCATACTTGGCAGTGCTGAGAGGACACAATGTACCCTGGGGTTCACAGCAGAATTCTTAACGCTTCATGTAATTTCAGGTTGCATCAGCACCTTTGTTATCTTGATAACAGAATGTAAACTTAAAAAAAAAAACTATTCAGATGTACTATTTCTGATGTATTGAATCACAAGCCTTCTGCTGGCCTCTATAGACATTATCATCAAGAATTACCCTTCAGCTCCAAATACCAGCAAGGTTAAGATACCACTTATCCTCCCTTATCATGGTTCAGGACAGAGGGATGCTGGTGAGAATTTCCTACAGTTTTATGTCTGGAGATCCAAAGCAGGAAAATTGCTATCTATGCTAATTATCAGTTTTATTGCAGAGGTCTTCCATTCTGCTAAATCAGAGGAAGAGAAACAGGCTACTGAGCTTTCTCAAACTTGTTTAAGTGAACCTCAGTAATTACTGAAAAATAAGCTATAATCCCCTTAGTGATTTGTTAATAGCATTGATGTCTCTTTGCTGGGTCCATATCCAAGATCATTCTGTAGAAGTGAACCTCTAAATACCCAGTGTAGGTATTTCTTACAAACAGGCAAACCTCCAGTGGGTTTAGCTTTGCTAATCTCTTGTTGTAACTCTACAGCTGCATGAAGGCACTAAGTCTATGGGCTGGTCTTGGACCCTCCATGGGAAGCAAAAAGCCAGATTTTCTTTTGAAAGGCTGTTCCAAATACCTCTTTCTAGCACTTTAAAGCCAAATTGTTCAATTATTTGTCTTTAGTCTGGTTAGAGTGTCAGAAAAGCCAGTGTCTGCAGCTTGTAAGAAAATATGTATATACAACCAAGAGAGAAACTGGAACAACTTTCCAGGTCACTGCTTGGACCTTATCCTCAACAAGTCAAGGCAAGAGTGCAGGCTGTTCCCTGCAGAAAAGCTGTGAGTCAATATTCTGGTTTCCACAGAAGAAAGACAGACCATTTCCCTACATTCCAGAAACCACAGCAAAGTCAGGACGATAAATCAGGAGCTCAGACTGGATCTCATGCTTTTACATGGAATTACATATCTCTTATTTCCAAGACTAGATAATCTAGATAAATTACATCATGCAAAAACCAATCTGTGTTGTACTCATGAAATCCTGCTCTAGAGCCAAGTGATTTCTATGGAAGCCTCATGTGTTTCCACAAGTGCAACTGCTCGGACAAATGTAAAGTGCAGAGGAAAGAACGTGAGAAGTTTTTGCATCCTTTGGAACAGAGACTGAGCCCAGCCGCCAGGCCTGCTGCTCCAAATCCTGCTGCAAGCCTCTGGCTCCATCTACAGACGTGTCACTGGAGCTGCACTCCTGCAATTCCAGCTACAATTTCCAGGAGGAAACCACAACAAACACCACGACCACCTTGGGCACTCTCTTCTCTTTTTTCCATGTTGGGGGAGGTAAGGATGGCCCAGGATGTGTCACCTAAACACACCACCCACGAACTGCCAAACCCAAACCTTTACAGTTTACAGTTCTGTAAACCTTTACCCAAAGCTTTCCAATTCTGAATACACTGGAAAGAATTCAAATTATATTATCAGAAAAGAGCATTCCTTGCCATTCACTGTTGTCACTGATGGAATGCTCTACAACAAACCATTGAACAGATCTTATCTAATTATGGGGAAAGGATGATTTGCTTCATATACATCTGTTGCACTATTCCTGGGTTTTGAAAGAGCAGCATAAACAAAGTGCACTAAACATTTTTTTTCTGAATAAACAGGAAAAAGCAGCATCAATATAGCCAGTCACATTACAAGAAAGACCCACCATAGCTATGCAGTTTGTTCTGTTTACATAAAGAGTTCAAAACTACATGCCTGTAGGAAGCTCATTCATGGCACTAAAAAAGGGCTGGAGGAGAAAGGAAAAAAATACAACTAAATTCAAAGTAATTATTTCGAGTGGTGGGAAAGTACAGAGGATCAACTCAGGACTGTGGAACAAATTTAACATGAATGCAGAGTTCACCTTTCCAAGGCTTATTTGCTCATTTATGTAAATCCTCCATATTTTACCTCTACATCCTGCTTGTTGGCCAACACCAGAATGGGAACCCCCTCCAGAGCTTCACTGGTAATCATCTTCTCTACAAAGGACAGAAACAAAACCAGGTTTTAGCCAGTTCTGGAAGTTGTACAAATACCTGGCACAGATTCTCTGGACAGAGGGATGAAGCCAGAAGCTCCCTCTTGCAGTTTCATTTGATACAACCTTCCAGGACAGTTTGGTGACACTGTACTTACCAAAAGCTCTTTTGGACTCAGAGAGCCTCTCCTCGTCAGTGGAGTCAATAACATAGATCACCCCGTGAGATTCAGCATAGTACTGGAAGGAGAACACAGATATTGGTGCCAACTCACCAGGATCACTTGCTCCTCGCCCTGATTTGATTTTGGTACAGTTTTGGTACAGTTGGAAGAGATCAACCAGTCAGAGGCAGCTGCATCCCCAGTGTGCCTGGACAGAATGGAGGCACACAGCCTGTGCTGCCTGTTCTGTTTCCAGGTTTGATCAACACACCAGGTGGAAAAGCTCACCTGTGTCCCCCCAAAGCTCATCTCTATGGCACAACCCCAGATCTGGGCTTGCAATTGCTGTCTGTAACCAATAATGCAAATATTAAGCACAGAAATAGTGGAATCTCTGAAAAAGTGTTACTGCTAAATACTTGGGTTATCAATAAGCCTGTGTGCTTACCAAATGATTTTAGTGGTTCAGTTCTAAAAGAAACAAAACCACTTCTAAACGAAGCCACAGAATCACAGGATGGTTTGTGTTGGAAGGGGCCAACCATCTCATTCCAATCCCCTGCCAGGAGCAGGGACACCTCCCACTAGATCAGGCTGATCAGAGCTCCATCCACCCTGACTCTGAACATTTCCAGGGATGGGGCAGTCACAGCTTCTCTGGGCAAGTTGTATAAATCAAATAAAACAAAACCACATCTCTAACCTTGTCCCAAAGTGACTGCAGCTCCTCCTGCCCACCAAGGTCCCAGAACATGAGCCGAGTTTTGCCAACATCAATAGTTCCAACTAGAAGGAAGGAAGAAAGGGCAATCCAATGAAAACTATGGGTGCTGTAAAGCACAGACACCTGCACACCCTACTCAGAAATCTGGAGTGGGACAGGCTTGTAGGGGAACAAAACACAGGCAGCAGCTGCTTGCAACAGCAGAGCAAAACCTGCACGGAGTGATCACAAATATAGAGCAGTATCAGTGCAAAAAATTCCAGAATTGGGCCAAGGAATGAACTCCAGGGAAATACAGTTTGAGGACAGCACTGAAGTTTTAATACTTCAAGAGTTTCTCCTCCTAAGCTAAGAAAGTCTATTTTATTTTCTATAAAAAGACCTGGACAGCTGGGAGATATAATCTCTGCACCCAGGAACTATTCTTACTTTCTGAATTCTTAACAATTTAAAACAAAAAACAGCTGTTGTCTATCTATGCATGAAAGCTGAAAAAATTCCATGTGGATTTACTCACTGTTTAAGCCTACAGTGGTTGTGATTTTGGACAAACTCATCCCTTTGTAGTTCTTGTTAAATCGCGTTTTAGTTTGTTCAAGGAAGGTCTGAAAAAGAATAAGACAAAGTATTACTGTCAAACATTTTACTGGCTGGGGTAATCCTATCCCAAACCTTTTCATTTCTGCACAATCCTACTAGAGCAGATACTGCCCTACCTAATTTTGGACAAACCACTCCTCTTACTCCCTATTTTAGCAAGGAAAGAAGGGATCACACGTGATTATGGGATTACCAAAGCCTCAGCCACATCCCTGAAAGCTTGTACTAAATTTAAGTAATGAGGAAAAGTTGATTGCTTGGTGTGACATCACTAAAGTAACTGAGGATGACCCTTGCTGGAAGATTTATCCCTGGAGGATGTTTCGGATTGTGTGTGCCCTCCACCAGGTGATAAACAGCACTTACAGTTTTACCAGCATTGTCCAAACCCAGGATCAGGACACAGTACTCATCCCTCTGGAACATGTATTTATAGAGCCCTGACAGCAGTGTATACATCCTGCTCCTGCAACAAATATCAGGAAATCAATTAACAAACACCTCATTCCCAAAAGCCTCTCATGCCACAACACAAGTTTTTCCTGACACCAGACAAACAAATGATGTTACTCTTTTATCAGTACCTCTCATATTTAGGCAATCCCAGGAAAAATCAGAGATCTAGGAGAGATCATGAAAATAGCTCAAGATCAAATTTGGGGTTTAAAGGGGAACTGAGAAAGGACTTGAACACCTCTTGCAGTAAATGCAAGACCCACAGCAAATGAAGTGGACTTCATACAACTACAGAGAGCGGGTATTTGGAGCAGGAATCTACAGAAGCTCAGAGCTGGGTGTGCACAAAGAGGCACAGCAGCTTTGCTGGGATGCAGGAAGCACTGGCACCCGGCGCTGCAGCTGACTCACGGGCCATTGCAACAGCCCTTCTGTTCCAACACAGATAAAGGGAACCCCCAGGCACAGCCTTTGACAGGCAGCTGCCTCTAAGCAAGCGCGAGGTTAAATAATCACTTTGAAGTCCAACACCATTACCTAAAGGGAAATAAAAGCGTTCCAAAGCAGGAATCGGATGGGGGTTTCACGGTAAGGGAAAGGGGCTCCAGTCCCACGGGTAGCGGGGCCGCCCTCGCCCCCAGCTCCTGCCGTGCCCCGGGCAGGGGGAGCCCCGGCCCGCTCCCCTCTCGGGCCAGCCCGACCGCCGGCCTGCTCCTCCCGGAGCCGGGAGATCCCTCGGATCCACAAGATCCGGGATTTCTCGCCCTTTCCGTCCCTGCCACAGCCAGTGACGGCTGAAGGAGATCACCGGCCCTACCGCCATTTTCCCCTAACGGCCCTGCGCCACGTCCCGGGCCAGCGACAGGTCCTGGCCCGAGCTGCCGAGGGCAGCGGGCGAGGAAAGAGCCCCGAGCCGAGCCCCGCGGCCCCTCACCCGATCCGGAGCCGCTGTCAGCGCAGGAGCCGGAGTCGCCCCTCAAGACTCGCCAGCGCCACCAGCCGCCATTCCGCGCCCGGGACTCTGGGAAATGTAGTCCTGTCGCCGCTGCGATGGCGGCGCGAATGGGGGTCTGTGGACTACAACTCCCGGAATGCCCAGCGCCCGGGTACGCCGAGTGCTGAGCGGGAGCCGCGCTGGAGAGCGCAGCCGGAAGTGGGGGCGCTGCGGCCGGAAGTGGGGTGTCATGGCGGGTGCCATGGCGGCGGCTCGCCGGGACTGAGGCGGCTGGGGGCGCGGTGCGGCCGCCGAGGGGCCACTGGCGGCTCAGGGAGGTGCCGCAGCTCTGGGGCTGAGGGAGCGCCCAGGCTGCGGGAGGAGCGGTGCCGTGCGGGTGCCCGGTGGGCGAGAGTGGACTCCGTGGCGGGGGAGGGCAGGGCCAGGCCCGGCCTCTCCTCGGACTCTCCCGTCGCCTCTTGTCGTCTGTTTCCGGCAGGAGCATCGCCCTGGGCATTTCCGAGGGAAAGAGCGGGACGGCGGGTAGATGTCGCTTCTGCGGGCGAGGACTTGTTATCCCACAGTGCTTGAGTAAACTCTGAATGTTCTGAGTTCGTGGAGAGGACGCGGGCAAAAGCGCCTTTCTTGTGCTGAGAATGGATGAAGAGAGTCTGGAAGCAGCGATCCAGACCTACAACGCCCAGCTGGAGCAGGTGGAGCTGGCGCTGGGGGCGGGCCAGGACCCATCGCAGCAGTCGGACCTCATCCAGCTGCAGGAGGATTTGAAGCAGCTGATAGAACTGACCGAGTCCAGCCTGGTGGCTGTGAAAAAGAGCAAACTTCTGGCCACTCTGGACACAGATGCCTCCTCCTCCTCCCTAGTAGGTCTCCCAGGGCAGGATTCCCACCTGGAGAGCTCTGCCCAAGATGAGGAATACGCTGCTTTTAAGGAAGCCATTGCCGGGCTTGGGGCAGATGAGGAGCCTGCAGCTGATGGCAACGATATCTCCTCGGAGAGAGAGGGAGAAACAGGGGATAAATCCAAATCCAAGTGCAATGAAGAGGAGGAGGAGTCTGAGAGAGAGGAGGAGGAGGAGCTGAGTGGGATGAAGGTTAAAGCCCCCTACTACAGCTCCTGGGGAACCCTGGAGTACCACAATGCCATGATTGTGGGGACAGAGGAGCTGGAGGACGGCAGTGCAGGGGTCAGGGTGCTCTACCTCTACCCGACCCACAAGTCCCTGAAGCCGTGCCCCTTCTTCCTGGATGACAAGTGCAGATTTAAGGAGAACTGTCGGTAAAGAGAGAGGGGTGGGAGGGGCCTTGTCATTCAGAGGGATAATCCTCCTCCTCCTCGAGTGCTCTGTGTGGCTTTCTCACCCACGGAAATTGTGCCTTAGTGTTTTTAAAATGTGCTGTGGTGAGCAGTGGCATCAGTTTGGCTGTTCTCTATAGCTGATGCACAGATGAAGTGGAAAATCCCGTGGGAAAGATGCAGAGATGTTACATAACTGAGTGGCTGAATTAACAACTGATGAAGTATTTTAAAACAAAACACCCAAGTCTGTGGGTAATGTACACATGCCAGTTGCACTGGGAGGTTGTATAGGTTCCATTTTTGGGGATCTTCACCAGGATCAGCCTCAGTGATCTGTGAAGGTGCTGGGCTGTAGCTGGGCTGTGAGCCTCACCTTTGTGAAGGTGCTGGAGCCCTGCCTGTCTCTGGTCCTGTTTATCCCCAAAGCCAGGAACTTTTTAATTGGATGTGTCACTAACAAGGAAGTTTAATTCTCTGGGGTGAGACATATTCTTTGTCCCATGACATAAATAACGTGTTTAAGGTGAAACATTAACAACTTTATAATTACAACAGCACGTGGTCACACTTCCCTGATTATGGTGAAGGTTCCTCACCTCTGACACTCGTGTGCATTTCTCGTGAGGAAGGAAGGGATTTTCATTTGAAAACTCCTGTTCCTCCTTCCCTGCAGGTTTTCCCATGGTCAGGTGGTGTCCGTGGAGGAGCTCCAGCCATTCCAGGAGCCCGACCTGAGCAGTCTGGGGGTGGGCTCAGCCTGCCTGGCCAAGCACAGTGATGGGATCTGGTACACGGCCAAAATCACCGGTGAGGGGGGCAGGGGCTTGCCCAGGGAGAAGGTGAAGGCTGAGGTTTATGTGGGCCTATAACTTGGCGTTGTGGGTAATAACAGAAAAACATAAACTCTGTGGCTGCTGGCCTGAACTCAAGATCTTGACCTAGCTGAGGAAACAACCTGAGTTTTGTGAGGCTAGAGGAGAGAATGGGCTGGGAAACAGGAGATACAAAGAGCAAGAATGTGGAAAGGAAATGACTACGAGGTCATTAACCGCTCCAGGGAAGAGGGAGGGACTGCAGGAATTTACATGTATAGTAGGTGAGAATGGCAGTAATCTGTCTTGTTTAAACAAAAACCAGGGGAGCTGGCCCTGCCCAGCAGCTGCTGATACAGGCTTCCCTCTGTCTTGGAAGAGGGAAGGTTTATTTCTTCTTTCAGTCTTTCTTTTAACTGTTGTTAAAAGTCAGAAGGGAGCAAGCCTAACTTCTTTTAAATTCCATTTCTCAACAGCCCATCTTTCTTTGTAGAGATAAACTTTTGGGTATCAACAGAGGCATTGTGGAAATAGCTTTTCATTGCAGTGGATGCTTCCCCCTCCCAGACAGAAATAAAAATCACAGATTGAACCCAGAATTTTTTAGAACTGTTCCTTGGGCCTCCCCCCTGTTCTGTGTTGTTCTGCTGGAGCTGACTCTGCTTTAGTTCCCTGTGTGCTGCAGCTCCTGTCCTTGCTGTTCCCTCTGTAGATGTGGACAGTGGTTACTACACGGTGAAATTTGACTCCCTGCTCCTCAAGGAGGCCGTGGTGGAAGGGGACAGTGTCATTCCACCCCTGAGAAGTGAAAATGCTGCTGAATCTGGCGAGTCTGATGAGGACAGCGTGGATGATTCTGGTTATGCCAAAGGTAAGGGAGTGGGGAGAATGTGAGCAAAAGTGACTTGGGATTTTGTTCTGCTTTTCTCTGGGACCGGCTGACTGTCCTGGAGCTCTCACTCTGAGTGTCTCACCTTTTTATATGTTCCTAAAAGATTGAGAACAGTAACTGGCTGTTATGCTATAACTGCAAACTAAAATCTTTTGTTTTGTGCAAATCCCTGGGCTAATGAAGGCTGGAGATTTCCATGGGAACTTCCCACAAGTGGAAGAAGAAGGTGTGATATTTGAGAGTTCCAAGCTCTGAGCCTGTTTCTTACATGTCTGGCTGAGCTGAGTGAACAAGTGAATCATATTTGCTCATCACTGGCAGCTCCATGATCCAGGAATGTGAGACCCAAGGAAATGGGAGTGTTGGGCTCTTCCAGTGCCTCAGTGAGGCTGCAGGAACAGCCATGACCTGTTTTACTGCTGAAAGGTGACACAGAGATTGCCCTAGTGACTTCTTGGAAGTGGCACAGGCAGTGCTGTCCCTCTGGTGGTGCCACAGCTGCATCACAGGGACAAAGTCATGTCCTAGAGCTCTTTACATTTAACCTGACAAAGATTATTGGATCCTAATAACACAAAATTAATGCTGTGGCCTGGAGGAGCCTCATACCAGAGACAGGAGCTGGAGGCACAGGATAAGTATTAGGTGGCAGTGTGCTAAATTCTACTCAGATGTGTACATTAGTCTGTATTGTTATCCTGGAAGGAAGGAAAAGAATCATAAAACTCCTGGGTGATTCTGCCTGTTACTGGGAGATGGTATGTACATTAAATCAAGTGAAACCTCACATTTCAATCACTCCTATGCAGTTCGTGGAAAGTGACAATTCAGTAAGAACTGAGTAAAACTGGAGGCATGACCAAATGGTTTTAGGGTTGGAGAAGTGAATTGTACTGTCCTGTGAGGGATGCTCCACACAGCAGCTTTATTCATGATTCCAGCTTCACTGATTCTCCTCTTCTGTACCACAGTGATAGATTCAGGGGTTCCAGAGAACGGGGAATGGACCCCTGCCTGCAGCTCCTCTTTCGGTGGCTGGGAGGCCCATACTCGTGGCATTGGCTCCAAACTGCTTGTTCAGATGGGATATGAGTTTGGAAAAGGTAAGGGGAGAGGGTGGTCCTGAGGCTGTTAAGAAAAACCCAAGATTTTGGTTGAAATCAGAACTTCTCTGTGCTGGAGGGCCACTTGGCTGAGGCTTAAGCAATGTGGTAGATCACAGCAGTGTTGGAGGGAAGAGGGATGAGTTATTTCATGGAAGTACAGGCATGTGGGGCACCAACCCCTGCGTGGTAATGGCAGACAGTGGAGGCACCTGGAAGCACGGTCAAGTTCCTGATCAAAGCCGTGAGAACGCTGTGGAATGTTCAAAGGCTGGAGGTGGAGGGGAGCTGATCTGCAAAGCTTCTGATGTCTGTGTTAATGCATCTCCTGGCCTGGACACAGACTTCAAAGCCTGCTGAACTTGCTGCTCCCACCCAAATTGCATCAAGCCTTGGGGGCTCTGGGAGGGCCTCTGTGTCTCTGGTTCTCCCAGAGGAACCAAACCAGTTTAAAGTAGAACCTGGCTTGAGAAGCTGAGGATGTGAGGCTCAACTTGGTTTCACAGAAACTGGCCTGACAAATGGCCTCAGGCTTGGAATCACCAATCTCCTGCTGTGAAAGGCTCCTGGCCTGGCCTTTGCTGGTCTGCTTGGCTTGGACAGAATTTCTAACTTTTGGTACCTCAGAAGCCTCTTAGCTTGTTTTAAACTTGTGAGTTTGTGGTGGGAGGGGACTCGGCGAGGGGATGCTGTAATGACTCGGAGTCTCTCCTCAGGCTTAGGGAAGAACGGCGAGGGCAGAGTGGAGCCAGTGCAGGCTGTGGTGCTTCCTCGAGGGAAGTCCCTGGACCAGTGTGCTGAGGTGCTTCAGAAGAAGAAGCAGGGGAAGCTGGAGCCAGGCAAATCGAGGAAATGCCGAGCAAAGGGAAGCAGCTCTGGACAGCCGGGCGGCCGTAAGGGCCCACGCAACGTGTTTGACTTCCTGAACGAGAAACTGCGCGGGAAGAGCGCCGGGGACAAGGCTGGGGGGATGGCTCTGCCCCAGAGGAACAGCAAAGAGATCTACCATGCCAGCAAGAGCACCAAGAAGGCCCTGAGTGTCAGCCTCTTCCAGACCACGGAGAAGATTGAACAAACACAGAGGGATATCAGGGGAATCCAGCAGGCCCTGGCACGCAACATCGGGCGGTAGGAAAATGTTCTTTGGGATCGAGTTTGTGGTGCTTTGGGGCAGAGTGGGCTTGAAATGAGATGTGGGAGGAACAAGTGAAATGTATCTGGATGGGATTTCAGGGGAAGTGGAGGAGAGAGTTCAGTGTGTGCTTCAGACCAGCATGGACACTGGCAGATGTGTCTGGGGTCCTTTGGCTGGAATTCAGGCTGTGGCAATGACAGGAGCTCGCTGAGGAAAGGTGCTGGAGTCCTTCTCTTGACCACCTCTGCAGCACTGCTGTTGAGCATCCCAGGAGGACTTTCTCTAGCCCTGATAGTGCTAAGCATCAGGTTATTCCTGGCTTTCAGCAGGTCCCTTGGGCTGATCCTACAGGAAAGGGCAAACCCTCCTGGGATGGAACAAACCTTTGATCTTACCATGCAGGATGACATTGCCACTGTGCTTTTTGCTTTCAGGCACAGCATTGCTGCAGCTCAGCTGGAGGAGAAGCTGGCTGATGCCCACAAGCAGCTGGGGCAGCTGCAGGCCCAGGAAGCCAGGCTACAGCGGGAGCAGAAGAAAGCAGACACCCACAAGAAGATGACTGAGTTCTAGGTGCTGAGGAAGGTGCTGAACTGCAGGAGTTGTCCTTCTGGTGCTCCTAGCCTCAGAGTCTCGATGAGCTCTCCTGCTGTGCTGGGCCTCAGGCTGCTCAGCCTAAACTGGGCAAAAAAGCAGCAGTTTCTGGATTCTTCTGGGAGGGGGAGGAGTGCACATCCATCCAGCCCTGAAAGCATTCAATGAGTTGGGCCTTAATGAGGCCTAGCTACAAGGGATACAATTCTCTGCTCTCTTGCACACTTCTTTCCTTCTTTTCCCTACAGTAGCAGCTCCATCCAGAGTCTGTGGGAGCTCAGGTGATAACACTGCTGGCTACAAACCAGCTGAGGGGGCTTGGACAGCCCCACATCCTGCCATTAACTGTGGCTTCTGTCTGTGGCCACCTGCCAAGTGCAGGTGCAGGCAGCGTCCCGACCATGGCTGGGTGAAAACATCAAAGGTCAAGTGCTTCAGCTGCTCTCTGCCTTCTGTTTTTTACTATAGGATTTACCTGATAACTCCATTATTGGGGGGAGCAGTTCTTTGTAGCCCCAGTGTAAGGAAGAGACAGAAAACTGACAGCTCGGAGGTGGAACCAGCAGCCTGGAGCATCAGATTTCAGCAGTTTGACTGTAAGAGTATCCCAGGTCATGCTGTAGCCAAACTCCCTGGCTTGGCATGGAAAGCTGCCTGGTTCCACAAGTGGGGTGCCATAGCTGGGGGAATAAGCCAGCAGCATAACAGAATTCCCAAACCTATTAAGGAACAGCTCCACAGGGAACCTTGTGATTTTTGCCACCATTGGGTTTTTATGTCCAAGGTGGCTCACTGAGCACCGGTCCTTGTACTAAAAAACCTCAGGACCCAGATCCAGGTTGGACTGGGCCCTGGATGAGCACAAAGAGCAGGATCAGGATGAGCCCATTGTGCAGCCCTGCAGTGGGAGAGCTTGGGGCTGGGCTGGGAGCAGGCCAGGCAAGCCAGATGCTCTTCCTTGCCATGTGGAAAGTGTTTGGACAGGAGGGATGTCCTCTCCCCTTGGTTACATTCTGTGTTGGTGGTGGCTGGTCCTTGCCTCAGAGATGCTGGTTTCATCATCTGGTGGGATTTCTGTGTTGTAAAGGCTTTTTTTAAAAACAAAAATAGTTTGCAATTCATGCCAGTATCTTAAGGACACCAATTTATTTTTTATTTAAGGAACCAATTTCCTTTTATTCTGTGAGCAATTTTTCTAATGAAAAGGTTCCTTTAGTACCCCCTTTTTATCTATCCCTAAGAACAGATTAAAAAACAAGCTGTCAGCCTGGGCAGGGCAGTGCCTGATTTGCACGGTCAGGTTGCCAAACAAACAAGAAAATCTGAGACTGAAGAAGATAGGATCAGAGTCGTTCAGGTTGTGTGGGATTTCACATGGCCGCAGACACACCTCAGAAACGCAGCGAGACAGCAAAACCAAACAAGATGAACATCTTCAGGAGGCCTGTGGGAGTGAGTCTGTGCTCCTGAAGAGCACCTGGATCATGCTGTGGATGTGGGATGTGTCATGGGCTGCCTCAGGCACTTAAACATCCATCCCTTCCGATTGGAATAGGCTGTACTGTCCTCATAGTTCTGAATTTGTGTTCTCCACACAACGGGGCTCAACTCAAGGGTTTAACAATGGCCCTTCCCTCACAAATGACTGGTTGTTTCTCACACTTGAGTGCTAAGTGGTGACAAGGATTAATGTGTCCAGTTTAGCATGGATGCTCACTGGAGTGGCCGGTGATTGGAGAGCTGAGCTGGGCAGAGAAAATTTGGGGGTTTATTTTGTGCTCTGAGGCTGTCGAACATCATCATCTCTTTAGGAACTGGGTGTATGAGCCCTGTGTCCTTGCTAGGTCCTATTTTGACCCTTGGGATCTCCACAGCCTGACTTGTCAGACTCCTATTCCAGCGGCTGCCACCTCCCACCCAGCGTAGTTCACATCCCTGATGAATAAAGTTGGTGTTTCTTTTCCCCCCCCTCTCTCCTTGTAAGGCGTTGCTCATTTGCAAGGTAATGAGGATCTGGGGCTGCCCATTCTTTCCTTACATTGCCCTGAGCTCCCGGAGGAGCCGGGCGGGGAGCGGGCGCGGCAGAGGTGCTCGGGTGTGCCGGGAGCCGGCTGCGAGCGCAGCCCCAGCCTACCCCGGGGTGAAACCAGCGCCTCCGCGGCCAGGAAGCTGTGGTGTGTGTGCTCTGTGTGTGCTCTGTGTCTGCTCACACCGGCTGCTCCTCGGAGAGCGGGAGAGCTCACAGCGGCATGTTGGAAATGTGCGGGGGGCCCTGACTGGGACTTGCTGCAGGATAAAAAATGAAATTCTCCAGGCTGGCCGGCAGGGAAGAGAGCATGATTGGATCCCTGTGCTCCACACTCACCGGATTCTGAGTTCCTGAAAGTAAGTGGTGGTGGTTTTCTTGCTTGGGAAATGAGGAATCTGCAGCTAAACTGGGGGAAAGCCTTACACCCCCCAATGTATACAGAAATCAGCGTTGTCAGAGATGCTCTTGGGGCTGGATAGACTGGACAGGCAGGATTCCTGCTCTGCTCTGCTCTGGGAACCCTCAGCTTTGTGAGTTGGGCTCCAAGCTCTGTCATTCCATGCTTTGTGCTCTGTAGCTGGGCTTGAAAGGGAAGAAAAGGTGGTGGAGCTTGGCAGTGCTGCTGGGATCCCTTGGCTGGGGTCTGGAGGCTGAGTGGGAGCCCATTGCTTTTGGGGTGAATTAAATCAGTTCACAGGCGTGTGGCATTGTGGAAATTTCCAGGTGTTTTGTGGGGAGGGGGACAGGAATATTGCTGGTGTGTGCAATGGGAAAGTGCTGAGCTCTTTCTCTAGGTGAGGAGGCTTGAGAATGTGGTCCCTGAAATGCTGTCTTCTGGAAACCTAAGATGATGTAGAAGTAGTGCATCTGTGGCAAAGGAAACCACTGTGGCAGGCAGATGGTTCCGGAGAAGACACATCTTAACACAGCCATGCTGTAGTTTGGAATCTGGCTCCTCATAAAAGCAGCTCCAAGCTCTCTGCTGGTCTGCTGTGGCTCAGATCTGCAGAAAATCTCTTGAGCTGATTCTTGCATTAAAAGATCATTTTTCTGCCCAAGCAAGTGTTCAGCAACCAGGGAAGGGCAGGAAGAAAGCAAAGGGCTGAAATGGTGTCAGCCTCGAGCAGAGAGCCCTATGGTGTGGGCTGACAGTCACTCAGCTGAAAGTTTTAAAGTTGTATTTTCTCAAAAGCCACTCCAGCATGTCAGCAGTGACCAGAACTGCAGCCAGAAGTCTGCATCCAAGTTTTCTGGCATTTATAAGTATGGTTGGCACTTTCTAAATGAAAAGCCCCCAGAGGTGTTTGACCATGAAATCTCATTACAGAGATAAACAAAAGTGGATAAGGTCTCATGCCTGCTTTTATGAAATAGTCTTAAAATTCACTAGTTGCACCCAATGGTCCAGGGCAGATTCAATGTTGTGACTGTCTGTAAACAGAGCTTTCTCTTTTTGTAATTGAAAAGAAAAAAAATCTATCTACTTCTGCTTCTTGGGCCTTTTTTTGAAGCACAACTCCCTGGGGTACCTGAGCATAGTTTGCTGCAGCTGTGTGCACAGTGGCTGATGGAAATCAGCTCAAAATGTTCCTGTTGGTTTTGTGCAAATAGGCTTTGAGTAGCTTTGCAGACTTTTTTTCTTGCCACCCTGCACTGAACACTGTGGTTTTATCTGGGGAGATGAATCAGAGGCCAGGCAGAATCATCATCAGCAGCACTTGGTTTTGCAGTGAATTTAATCTTGCTTTCAGGAAGCCCAGATGAGGAACTTGCACCTTTTGTAGGACTCATAAAAAACTCCCACGTCCTGGAGCAGCAACCCATCTGCCTTAAAGGTGTCTGTGCTGGGGTGTCACACCGAGGGGAGTGATCCCTGCTCAGAGGGCTGTGGGTGTTGTCACACCAAGGGCTGTGCCCGCCCTCGCCTCCAAAGCCACCTCGGCTGGGCTGGCAGAGCCAGCACCTTACCAAACGTCTGCTGAGTGTCCTGCCCCAGGGAGCAGCCCCAGGGCAGGCAGATCCATAACTTTATTGGCAGGAAATTCAGGTGTAGGTTTCAGAAGGTCTGGCTGAGACTTTGCCTTGCAAACCTGCTCGGTCCTACCTGAGTGTCTTTAGTCAGGTGCTGGGTTCTGCTCACAAATCTGTGATTTTGGGAGACCCAACGTGTTGCCCTAAGAAGTGGCTTCTCCCAGTGACTGCTGAGCCTGAGCACTGAGGAGCATGCACTGCACGGTTTCACTGCTCAGAAATCCTGGAGCAACCACCGACCTGCTTGACAGAAAGTAGGCCAGAAGAATTTCTCTGCATTCATTCCTACTCAAGGAAGTCTCTCCTTTCAATCTTCAAAATTCAGGGATGGAAAATCCTCCTGCTGTGGGATAAGCTGCCTCGTGTGTGCCTGCCTCAGCATGCTGAAAGCTCCTACCTTGATTCCAACATCACACCAGCTCCTGACCATCAAACCTCTCTAGAAGTTTGTCTGCTCATCTCCAGCTCTCAGCTCTGCCCTGGTCCTGCAGCCCGTGATTCCATCACTCTAATGAGCTGAACGAGTCCAGCGAGGAGCTCCAGGCCCTGTCTAACGCACAGGCCTTGTTGCAGGTAATCCAAATAATTAAATTATGCTCAGACAGAAAAGCTGTGTTGTCTAATTAAAACATTGGAAAGGGAGCAACCTCCCCTTCCCAGCTCTGATCTAAGCCAGTCTGTCCAGCCTGGTTAGTCCTTAAAACCTCTCTGTCTCTCTTTCTACCTTGAAATAATTGCTCTCCAGGGTTCATGCTTCAGTCAGGGCAGTTTCCAAAGGCATGGGAAGTTCTTAGATAAAAGGATGCTCACAGATAAAAGGGTGCTGCAAAGGGGCAGAGACCTTCTGGTTATTGGGTTAAAAATGTGCCAAAGATGCTGCTGTGTGATCCAGGGTGCAGGGGAGAGGGGAGCTCCTGTGGGTCTGCAGTAGCTTTTGAGATTTACACAAGGCAGGATGGCTTCTCACCAGCACTCATCTGGGCTTTGTCATCCAGATGAAGATGTGCAAGAGGGTGAGTAAGAGGTGCTCAGCACATCCCGCAGATCTCTGGGTTCCCATCCTTGCTGGTGGAAGCTGATCCTGCTCAGCTCTGCCCAGGGACCCTACTGCTGGCCCCACCTGGATCAGCTACCGTGGCTTCTTGAAGCTGTTTTACTCCAGGAACTGCCTCCATCTCCCTTCAGATCAGGCATTTCTTGGGTGCTGGTGACAGGCCAGCCTTTTTTTGTAGCGCAGGGTGCACAGAGCTGAGCTGTGCAGAGCTGGGAGCCGCAGTCGCCGCCGATGCTGCTGAGGGTGAAGGGGTGTCAACTTTGGCTTTGGGTTTGCAGCGTGCTGGCAGCAGAGCAGGGATGCTGGCATGGGAATGATGGGACACGGGTCACCAAAAGCCTCCTGGGGAAGGAAGGAGGTGATCCTGACAGGTGGGGAGTGTCTGTGCTTTGTGTCAGGCTCCCCAGCACCCTCCTGCCCCTGCACTGCTTGCTCTGGTGCTGGCGCAGTGTGCAGGGAATGATTCTTGCCCTGAGGAAAGCACAGGGACAAGGGCTGGATTTGGGCAAGGCGCAGCTTTAGGCAGAGGAAAGGGGTGGGAAGATGGGGTGTTTTCTGCTCTGGTGTCACAGCAGAGAGTGGCTGCAGACCTGGGGCTGTAGTGGCACAGGGAATGTGTGCATCCATTGCAGAGGAGGGTGTCCTGGTGTGTTCTGCTGAGGCCAGGGCATGAGGAGGGAGAGGAAGGAGATGCTGAAGCTCACCCTGTTTACAGAAAATTGAGTCATACTGGCTGTCCTTACTGGCCTCCCCTATGCTCAGGAGCAGTGTCACTCCCATCCCACAGCCTGATTAGTGTCCTGGTGTCCCCAGAAAACACTCTGTCATTTCTAGTGTGTCTCCTGAGGGTTTTCAGGGCTCCTGGGCATCTCCTTTTCACCATTTCAATGTCAAATTGTGCGCTTGAATCCTGCTGGTTCTGTTGGATTGTTTTTTTTTCAAAAGGAACCAAAATCTGAAGTTTTCCCTGGTGGTGACAGAGCACCCACTGCCAAGTGTCCACATGGGGCTGGGCACTGGAGGTGTTACGGTGACTCTGGGGACAGCAATCTCTGGCCAGAAAATGGGGACACCCGGTGAAATGTCCCCATCCAGAGCATCCAGAGAGATGCCCTGCTGGGGGACTGTGCTGCAGGGGTCCCTTCAGCCCCGGGGGTCATGGAGCACCATTTCATGCCATGGTGAGCCCAGCAGCTCCTGGCTGAACTCCACCTCTTGTTCTCTCTCTCCTCAGAGCTCAGCCCTGCAGTGGTGCTGCAAGCAGCTCCCCCATGGCTGCAGCCAGCGGCGAGGGGACAGCAGGGACCCGGCTCCTGCCAGCTGGCACTGCCCTGGCCCTGCTCGGTGGCCTGGTCTACCTGGGCACCCTGTGTGCTGCCTGTAAACGGTACGTGCTGCCCACAGCTCCTCCACCTTCCCTCCCGGGGCTGGGAGGGGGCTGGGGATCCCTGGTGCCATTTGGTGGCTGCACGTGGAGACTGTGTGCAGCCCTCCTGAGCTGGGACCGTGGGCTCTGCTGCTCTGCTCTCCCCAAGCCCCCCCCTGTGCCCCAGTGCAGCTCTACCTGACTTGATCCTGCATCCCTGTGTGTCACAGCCCCTAAACCCAGAAACCTGAGGGGCAGCCCAGCGAGGGCTGAGCTGTGAGCAGGAGGGGCAGTGCCAGGGGCAATGCTGAGGGTGGTGCCAGTGGTGCCCTGCACAGCTCAGTGGGGTGCAGGATGCAACTGTGATGTCCCCAGCCAGCACAGACCCTGCTGTGGGGCTGGGGAAGAAGCAGGATGTGGGTTTTGGGAGTGCCACATTGGGGACCTGGGACACCTGCTCCTCACCCCTGGCTTTGCCATCTGCCTTGGGCTCAGCCCCACTTCTCCCTGCAGGAAGAGCAGGAAGAAGGTTGCTCCGGATGGGGTGAAGCTCGTGGATGAGGTAAGGGCACATTTTGGGGGGCAGGATCAGCCTGGGGGTGGTCTGGGCTCTCAGCCCAGCCTGAGGGTGTCTGTTCCCCCACGGCAGGCCCTGCTCTGCCAGACACAGCTGCGGTCACTCAGCAAGTCGGACACGAAGCTGCACGAGCTGTACCGGGTGAAGGTCAGAGACGACGGTGAGTGGCCGTGGAGCAGGTGGAGCCCAAGGGGCTGGTGGCCCTTGGCAACTGCCTGCAGCCCCCATGCTGCCCATCAGTGTCATGGGCAGACGTGCCACAGCGCTGGCAAGGGGTTGGTGCCTGTTGCATCCCCTCATTTCCTCTTCTCTCCCACAGTCCAGCGTCCGGCCAGCCTGGATCTCCCCGGCCCCACGGCCCCTGGAAGCGAATCCCTGCACAGCTCTGGCCTCCTGCACCGTGAGCTGCCCCAGATCCCTGTCCCTGAGCCCCCGGGCACTTCCCCAGCCCCCGACCAGACCTACTCCAACCTGCTCTTCGCCCCGCTGCGGAAACCGGCGCCAGATGCTGTCTATGAGTGCCTGGCAGTGGGGGGGGAGGGCACCCCGGTGCCCCCCATGCCAGCTGGCACCCAGGTGTCCCCTCCACGGGCTGTGCTTGGGGCAGCCGATTATGCCTGTGTCCATAAAGTGAAGAAGGCGGTGTCGGTGGAGGTGCAGGATGGGGCTGTGGCAGGACCCCCTGGAGCACAGCACTGCGAGGATGGTGCAGGCGGTGCCCCTAAGGCCAAGGTAGGACTCTGGGGGTCAGCAGGGATGGCGGGGGGTCATTTAATTCCTTGTCTCCCTGTACTGCCCATGTGTGGAGCAAGGTATAACTTAGGATTCACTGCCAGGATCCTCCTGGGGATTCTTGGCATTGCCCCGGGCATTGCCCCTCCTGCTCACAGCTTCCATCAGAAGATGGGGCAGACAAAATCATGAGGGTACCCTGCAGTGGGCAGGGATTGCCCCCAGACCTCCACCCCAAAAAAATTTCCTTTTGCAGCTGGAGGAGATGTACTCGACGGTGTGCAAAGCCACCAAGAAGAAATCCCAGGTCTCTGCATCAACCCCGAGGGCTGTGAAGGAGGCAGGGTCTGGGTGGCCTCCCCCCTGCCAGCAGGAGGGGGCCCCAGCAGCCCCAGATCCCGCTGACCCCTGTTACGAGTCCATCAACGACAGAGCATGGACTGCTCAGGCCCGTGGCCCTGACCCTGACTACGAGGCTGTGGACATTAACTGGAAGAAGGCAGCAAAACGGGACAAGCCGGGGAAGCCCCGTGTTGCCGAGAACCTGTACGAGAGCGTGGCGGACGTCTGGGCAGGGGAGTCCCGGAAAGGCTCTGCCCGGACAGCGGCCAATGGGCTGGAGGTTTACATCACCAACCTATAGCCCCCGGGAGCAGGGCAGTGCCACAGGGGCTCCCACCTGGCTGGACACCGTCAGGTGCCAAAGGGACAGGTGCCAGGAGCCCTGTGCCCACCACAGCCCTGTGCCCACCACAGCCCTGTGCTCACCACAGCCCTGTGCTCACCACAGCCCTGTGCCCTGCACTCACTCTCTGTGTATATTTTATGTTACTTTTCTGTGAGTGTCCTTGTCCCATCCCAGCCCAGTTGGTGCCAGCAGGTTGCTGGTGGGATGTCCCAAGATGGGCAGTCTGGGGGTGCTGGGTGCTGTGTGGGACCCCAGTGAGACAGGGCCGGCACTGGTTCCGAGATGGGAACAGAGTGGCGACCAGTCACGTTTTGGGCAGGGCAGGTTCAGGCACCAGCCCCATGCCTTGGGAGGCAGAATCAGATTCCCATCAGGAGGTTTCTGCCATGACTGAGGGTCTCTGTCCTCCTCACACTGCCTGGGGAGACCAGAGCCCCCTCCAGCCCCCAGGAATTCCTGAGAAGCTTTGCTCCCATCACAGAATGTCCCTTGTTATGGGGAGATGATGTCAGCCCTGTGCCTCCATGGAATCATAGAATATCCTGAGTTGGAAAGGACCCACAGGGGATCATTGGGTCCATCTCCTCACCCTGCAGAGGGCAACACAGAAATTCCACTGGTGTGGGCTGTGGGCTCTGCTCCATCCTCCATTCCCACCCTTTCAGACCCATGCAAGGGTGTCTCCATGGGCAGCCCTCTGCCAAACACCATTAAAAGGCTGAGAGAAGGTTTACACTCTTAAACTGAGTCTGAATCCCTGGTTCTGGGGGCTCTTGCTGCTGCTGCTGGTGCCACGGGTGCTGAGAGCAGCTGTGAGCTGTGACTGTGAATGCACCCGCCCTGGATGGGTGGTTTGCCACCAAGAGCTGCTGAATGGGGTGATCTGTGCCCGAGCAGAGCCTTGCACAGGGCTGCGGTAGGAGCCAGGCTGTGTTTGCTCAGCATTTGCTTCCTTGCTCACCTGCCCCTCGCTCCTGTGGGTCCTGCAGCCTCCATTTGCCAAAAAAGCTGGATGTGTACCAGAGCTTAAACTTCCTCCTCTCCTCCGCGGTGGAGCTGCACATCGTGCCCCAAGGGCACCGTGGCGAGGCAATGACGGTGGCCCTGCTCACACGGCCAGTGGCTGCCTGACCTGGTGGCAGGATGGCCTGGTGTTCACTGGAGCGGGGTGGAACCGCAGCCCCCGTGCCGTGCCGTGCCGTGCCAGGCTGTGTGGCAGGAAGCGACGCGCCTTCCCTCAGCATCTTTGGCCCTGCACCGCGGCAGGTGAAGCGATTAAAACCGAAAACGCAGCGCTCAGCAAACCCCGCTGAAGTCGTTAGAGCTGGAGGCACCCCAGACGTCGTCAGCCCCGCGCTCGACACCAAACCACAGCCGCCCTCGAGAGCTTCTCCCATCCCCCTGCGAGATGAGGGCGCTGATAGAGCACGGCTGGTGCCGGTGCTGCCGCGCTCTTGCTGCTGCCAGTCCGCCACGACGACGTGTGGGCTCCCCCCACGCTGCCCCTGGCCGCATCTTCCCCCTGCTCCCTTCTCCATCATCCCACCGCACGTGGCTGGGTCCCTCCTGCACCACCGGCATCCCCTGGGAGCTGTTTTGGGCTGTGCTGCCAGGCACAGGAGCATCGCTTCGTGTGGGATCAGCGTGGCTTCACTCCGGTCCCTGCGCTGCCCGTGGGGATGTGGTACCACTGTGCCACCTTCCTGGGGAAAGGCAGGCTTGGGATGGCACCAGGAAAGGGAAAGCTCCTGCTGTGGCGGAGCTGAGGTGGCCAAATTTCGTCTCCAATTTGCCCCAGCAGCAGCAGAAGCTGTGCAGGGCTGTCCGCTTGCCCGTAATTCCTGTGGGACTTGGGAGAGCCTAAGTCAAGTAAGGGAACAACTGCCCAGTCCTCAGGGTGATGGAAAACGTGCCCGGAGCCCTGGCTGGAGGCTCGAAATCTGCCTGGTGAATGAAGAATCCATCCCAAACATCACTTGGAGCCTCAGGGTCTGGCCGGGAGGGCCGGAGCTGGGGTCAGAGCGAGGGGAGCGGGTAGGGCTGGGAGTATCCCCGCTCAGCGCTGAGGGACAGGCGTGTGCGGGGCTCTGTCACGCTGCGAGGGGAAGGTGCTGGACGGTGCCGTTCCCACAAGAGGGAGCGAGCAGGAGCCCAGCGAGCGCCGTGAGAGGCTGAACGGGGCTGCACATCCTACAGTCCCGCACGCTGTAGGATGTAGCAGGGTGCTGCAAGGCGCATTACACACTGCACGGTGCGACACCTGCACGGTGTGACACCCTGCGCGGCTCTGTGCCATGAGGATCCGCACCCTCTGTGTCCCTGCACCCCGTACGGCCCCGCAGCCCGCGCAGCTCTGTGGCTGCACGGCAGCACAGGGCTGTCCACCCAAACCAGCCCCACACCTGAGCAGCTCCGCACCCCGCCTAGCCCCCATCCCCGAAGCTCACCGCCGTGTGGCCCCGTCCCCCAGCAGCTCCGCTCGCCCAGCAGCAGCCAGGGGACACGGGCACGGCCGCGGCTCCCTCTACCAGACCACCTGGGCGAGGGGCATCACAGTCCAGTCCGCAGCCGAGCCCTGGCAAGGGCACCCAGGTGCCACGGGGGCATCTCCCAGGGATGGTGATCTTTGGGGGAGCCCTGTGCAGGGCCAGGAGTTGGACTAAATGATCCTTGCACGGCCTTTCTAACTCAGGAGGTGCTCTGACCACTTTTTAAATTTGGGATGCCCCCCTGCCGAGCCCTCCTGCCCGGGCCGGGGTCGGGCTGGTGGCACTCTGTGCAAGGGTGGGCGATGCTCGTGGAGTTGCACAACACCGAGCGGAGCTGCCGGAGCCTCCCGCTCTGCGCTTCGGCCGCCGTTAACCATTAAACCAGAGCGGGGGCGGCCGCGGAGCCTCCCCCGGGCCCCACAGGCTCCTGCAGGGCTGCGCTGACGGGGGCGGCGGGATCAGACTCCCCAGGGACGGGGCAGGATGGGGAATAAAGGCTGCAGCGGCTGTGCTCCTCCTCCCGTGCTGCCCGGGCGGATTTTGGGGTCCCGCGGGTGTCCCGGCTCCCGGCTGGTCCCCGGTTCGTGCGGCGTGCAGGGAGACCCGGCGGGCGGCCGTGCCGGGGTGACACCGGGCCCTTGGCCGTGTTCATGACGGTTTTCCCGGTTTTTTCACTCTTAGGAAAGCAGCCGGGGTTGGCGCAGGGTGGAAGCGGCACCTCCAGCCCCACCTCCACCAGAGCAGGGAAGGAGCGGCGGCCAAGCGCCACAGGAGCCGAGCTGGGGACATCGCCTCCCCAGGCAGGGGATCCCCGGGATGCGCCCCACAGCCCCCGAGCCGCGGGGATCAGCCGTGT
>QUSF01000037.1:5522073-5544895 GCA_003676055.1 Chloebia gouldiae
ATGGAGTGGCACAGGGATGGAGGGGTGACAGGGATGGAGTGGCACAGAGATGGAGTGGGGACAGGGTTGGAGTGGGACAGGAATGGATTTGGGACAGGGATGGAGGGGTGACAAGGATGGATTTGGCAGAGGGATGGAGGTGGGGCTGCTGGATTCCCTCATCACCTTGTCTGATAAGGATTGTGTCCTCTCTCTCCAGGGCTGCCGGACCCCCCCACGGCCACCGGTGTCCCCCACTGTCCCCACCCCGCCACCACCCAAGCCACCGGCCGTGCCCAGGTGAGCCATTGCTGTCGTGCCCCACCCTGTCCGCCTCACCCACGTGTGTCCCCCGGTTGTGACTTGTCCCCTGTGCCCGCAGGCGGCCGCGGGGGGAGGCCAAGAAGTGCCGCAAGGTGTACGGCATGGAGCACCGGGAGATGTGGTGCACGGCGTGCCGCTGGAAGAAGGCCTGCCAGCGCTTCCTCGACTGACGGAGCCCCGCCGCTCCCTCCTTCTTGCACATTTTGCACTCGAGGTGCCTTCGCGCCCCCCCGGCCGCCCCCCGGACTCAGGGAACGGCCCCCCGAAAGCTTTATGCACACACACAGCCCCCCTGCCACGGAGCTTGTCCCCCTTGCCTTGTTTTCCCTTTGAAAATAAGCTAAATCCATCAACCCAACCCCGCTCCTCGCCGGGGGTGGGGCTGGCAGGGGGTGTCTGGCTGCTCCCGGCCCCCACTCCGGTTTGGGGACCCCCCCATGGCTGAAATAAGCTGTGCCTGTGGCCAGCAGGGGCTCAGAGAAGGGGGTGTCTGTTCCTGCCCCCCGCCTGCTCCCGGGGGGCAGCCCCAGTGCCCAGGGCAGAGGTGGGCGCCTGCCCCCCCTCGCCCCCCCAGGGGGGTTTTTACTCTTTGTAATGTCATTTCTCTCTCTCGTTTTGGGGAGCCCCCGCCGGGGCGATGCCCCGGGAAGTGCCTGCAGGAATGCGCCCATTTGCACTAAGCCAAACTGCACAAAGAGGGGTCTTTTTGTTTTCCTTCTATTTTTTTTTTCCTTCGTGTGGTTTTTATTTTTTAAATAAAATATATGAAAATTCGTATTTTTACCTACTCCCTCCCACAGCACGAGAGCGCGCGGGCCGCGGCGCTGCGGCAGTGGGGTTCCTCCAGCCCTGGGTGGGTTTCAAGGGGTTTAATTCACTTTAAACCCCTTTTTTACTTAAAAAAAAAAAAAATTCCCCCTCAAAACCCTTTCTCTCCTCTTGTGCTGTCATTCTCCAGCCCAGGCAGCAGCTCGGGTTTGGCCAGGCCATGCCACCCTGCTCCTCTCCCCATGCAGGGAGGGGACAGGGGGGGTGGTGGCCCTGCCACCCTCCTGCCCTGTGGGAAGGTTCCCTTTGCACCAGGGACCCCCCCACTGCAGGGCCCCCCCTTGCAGGGTCCAACACTGCTTTGGCCCCATGGGTCAGGCTGGTGCTGTGCCCCCACTTGTCTCCTCCAGGGATGTGATGTATCAGATCCAAAAGAAAAAAAAAATAAATACTTGGATTTTTTTAATGATTCCTGTTCTTTAGTTACTGTGAAGACAGGCAGGGTGGGCACCCTGGGATCCTTGGCACCCCCAGACCCGTTGCTGTCACCCCCCTCGTGCATCCCACATCCCCCAGGGATGGCATCACCCTGTGCATCCTCCTGGGAGTTACTTTAATTTCATATAATGCCCAAAAAATAAGGAAATTAAGGAAATTGCCACCACCAGGCAGCAGGGAGGAAGGGAATGAGCCACAGGTGTCTGTTTGGGATTGGAAACGGGAAGGTGGAGGGAGCAGCACCTCCGGTCTGGGGTGAGCAGGGCTCCCTGCTCATCCCCATGTTGCCCCATCCTGCCACACAGGGCAAGGAGGAAAATAATCATTATGTATTTAAAAAGAAAAAGCAGACAAAATTGTAGCAGCAATTTCCCAATTTATTGAAGTGATTGATTTTTGCAGGTATGTCTAAGCTAAATCCCATCACAAAGGTTCTATCCGAGGGGCAGCCCCCGGCAGGCGAGGAACTGGGCAGCAACTAGAAAATAAAATCAGATTTACCTGAACTACATTGACAGAAAATCAGTACAACACAGCATGTTCTCCCACTGACTTCTGGTTACGAAATCTCCTCAACCTCCCCAAAATATTAAACACATCTTCAATACAAACACAGGTTTATAATAATTAATATAAAGTCAGTATAATATAGAATATTCCCAGCAAAAAAAAAATCAACAGTCTTCAAACACCATCCTTTTTGTGTTCAGCTTTATTTTTGTAGACAGGTTTAAAGCACGTTGAAAAATAAATATATATGAAAGCATACACACAGCACTCTGACTAGGGGACTAGAAAAAAAAAGGCTGAAATTCCAAACACGACTCAGGATCTACAAAATCAAAGGAACCATTAATTATGGCTTTTGTAGGAGTCACACATGTCACAGAATGAGTGAAAATTAGATTATCTTTCAGAATATTGCAAAAAATTCCAGTTTTTGCATTGTTCTCATGGAGTTTCTTTCCTCAAGGGTGATGTGCAAAAGGGGGAGCTTTGAGGGGAGGTGCTCAGGGACTGTCCCAAAATGCAGCCGCCCACCCCAAAGCCACAGCTTTGCTTGGGGAAAACGGAGTGTTTAAAGGCAGGAGTGGGGAGAGGAAACAAAAGGGGAAGTGATGCGGGAGTGGGTTTCCTTCTGGACAAAAATTACTTGTTTTGCTGTCCAAAAAACTGATTTTTGATTAAAGAAAAAAAAAAAAAAAGGGACAATCACTTTGCAAACCCTCATTAGAGAAGTCTCCCTCTTCTTCCCCACAAAGCCGCTCTGCAGCTGTGAGGCTTTGGAGTGACCTTAAAAACCCTTAAAAACCACAAAACTGGGGAATTCATGATTTCAATAATATTTTTGGAAATCTCAAATCAACACAAGGACCTTGTTTGTCTCCACCCTTTAAGATGTTCTCCAAGTCCATGGATCCCTGGGATGGAGGGCACAGACAGGACGATGCCCTCTGCCCCATTCCACTCTCTACTCCTGGCACTCAGATTTAAAATAAAAAATGAGGGTAATCAAGGAATTCAAGGAGGAACATTTACATGTATAAATGCTTTTAAAAAATGAACTGCAAATTCTCAAGATGGAGTATATCCATGTTTTACCTCTAAGGGAGTTACTGTTGTGGAACTAAGTCTGTATATATATACACACATATATATATATATATATATTTAGAAAAAATTAAAAAAAGGGAACCTCAGTGAAGTATACAAAGCCCTGAAGGGAAATACAAAGACAAGATGCAGAACAGGCAGAATTAGTGGGGTTTTGTTTAAATCTCCAAGAGCAGAAGTTTGCATAGGCAGTATATCCGAGAGACCCCGGAGAGAAGCTGGAGGGATGTGATCACCTGGAGTGACTGATGGAGTTTATAAAGTTTCAGCATAAAAAACACGCCCAAATTCCTGTTTTTCAGACCCAAGTCGGAGCATGGGAGGTTAAAGATGAATCCCTGTGTTTCCAACTCGGCACACCTCCATCAGAACAAAGCACTTCAATAGACACCAGGTGTTAGAAGGGTTTTATTTGGTACATGGTGTGTGTTAGTGGGACAGAAGCATGTGCGAGGTTATGACATGGGAAAAGTTAGTTTTTATGTAGATTTTCCATTTTTCTCTTCCCCCCCCCCCCTTTTTTTTTCTTTATTTTTTGCATCTTCAGTTCAAAGAGCCTCAAAGTGACAGAATTTGGAAACACTCCTGAGCGCTAGCCGGCTCTCTGCCCACCTTTAATAAAAATAAGGGGAAAAAAAAATTCCAAGGGGATTGTAAAGAAAGCTCAGCACTCCTTAACTCTGATGACAAAACTGAGTTACCCAAGGGAAGGAAGAGGAGGGCTTGGCCCACACCTGCTCCTCCTCAGAAGGTGGATGCACACACCAGCATTGGAGGGGATGGGCCATCGGAATGTCACACAAACCCAGGGGTTTAAACGGTTTGGGCTTTAAAATTCTCTTTAAAATAGATTTTTACATATAAAAAGCAAAGCTAAAGATAAATCTTTTAAGTACTGTATGTATTTGTCTACATGCAACAGGTGAGGCTGCACATTCAGGACTTCAGGCACTCCCAAACCCCTCCCTATTTACAGGGTAAATGACAATAAATATAGAGCCCACACTCTGGAGGGGCCAAAATCAGGGTAAGGGAACAGCCTCTCTCTCTGGGACCCCCCAAAATCATTGGAAAAGGGTATATAAAGGTCCAGTAGTGACATACTGGGTGGGTTTTTACAGCTTTTTAAATAGGGGAGGAGAAGGAAAAAAAGCTAAAATGCAAAATGAGATTTTTACAACTTAAGATGTTCCTGCATGACCTGCTCTGCTCTCCCCATATTTAATAAAGAGGGCTATCCATGCTCACTGCCTAAAGCGACAAATGCCACTAACTCCCAGTCCAAGGGGCAGCAGCAAGAGTGCTGAGCCACACCGAGGATTTTAGGAAAAATCTGTGTTCCCACAGCACTGAACACCCCCAAATCCACGGGGCAGGAGCCTGGAGGCTCCCAATGGAAGCAATGGTGAACCAGGGTGATGGATGGAGAGAGAAGGTGGTGAATGTCTGCAAGGAACTGAGCAGCAGAGAAAGGGAGTGAACGCCATAAACCCAGGATGCAACTGGAAGGAGGGAAGGGAGAGAGAACCCAGCTCCTGCCAGGATCTAGGTGCCCACCACGCTCCATGAAATCCTGGCACCAAGTGGCTTAAATCCTTTCAGGTTATTTGCTTTATGGGGGTTTATTGTACAATATGCTTTTAATTCCTTTGCTGGGTGGAACCACACTTTTCCTCATGGACCACCAGGCCTGCAGGAAGGAAAATAGCACCTTGAGTCATTTGGCTTCTGGCAATGGGTTGTCTTTCATGAAAGGTTTCAAGGTACCACAGTCACAGATACTGTAAAAAATTGCTCAATGGCAAGGATGGAGTGAGGTCTTCGGCTTTTTTGTTTTATTTATTTAAAAAAGCACCAGAAGCAAAGAGGTGAAGGTAGAACAAGCTGTTTCTCAGGAGTAAGACAAATCCAACACATGCTGCTGCTGTTGTTATTTAGGTGTAGCTGAAAGAAGGCAACAGTGGCCGATACGAACAGGGAGAATCCAACTCTCTGGAACAGCCCCACAGAATCTGAGGAGATGCTGGGAGAGAAACCTGGTTCTTATTTAAAGAAAAAATGGTTTATTGGAAAATTTACAAGGAACCGGTGCAACTAAAGGTGAAGGTTTTTGTCATGCATTAAGTAGGTGCTAGACCTACCCATGATCAACAAGAATGTTGAGATTGGCAAGGAAGAACAAGGTACCCAGGTGAAATCCTGGCCCCACAGAAGTCCATGGGATGGGAGCAGCAAGATTCCACCCTGTTGGGATCTCCTCACCTTGGCTTCTCGCTCATCCTGCACTTGGCCAAATGCCTTCGCTTTGCTACAGTTTGCATATTTTTGTGAAAAAGGCAGCCAAGCAAAGGGAGAACAGTGAAGATATTTGTGGAGAGGAATGACAGGTACAGAATTTTGTTCTGTAGAGCAAAAGGTGCTTCCAGAAGTACAAATGTGTTTCAGTGCCTGTGGATGACCAAGGCTGGAAGACAGGACATGGGTAAGATGCCAGTAGGTCCAAGAAAAGTCACAATCTGTTTTTGATGGTGATTCTTTTGGAAGCTAAGAATCCAAGAGAAGTATTTGTAAGGCTGTAATCTGACTTGCCTTTTGATCTATTTGGCTCCATAAAAAATAATTAGAACTCTTTAAATAACTTTGCAAAAGGCCTGTATCGTCAGGGGAAGCCCTCCAACACATCCATCCATCTGCTTTCACAACCTTAGCTTGAAATTCCACTGCTGCTGGGATTTTAGCACAGGCAAGGTGTAACAAAAACCCAACCAACCAACAAGCCTGCTTTGGACACAAAGACCTCCCTGGTGCTCGGTTTGGAGTGGCAAGGGAAGGAGGATTTATAATTCACCAGCCTCCCCACACCTGCAGAGACTCCACCTCCCTCTTGGGCAGCCTGGCTGACTTGGCTGAAGGGGTGGCCATGGGCAGGGGGTCACAGCAGGAAAAGGGAAAGGGAAAAGGGGGAAGGCGAAGTCAGTCGTGCCGCTGGAAGCGACCCTGCTAAGACAGTGTCGGAGTGGAACAGAGAAGGACTTGTTTAGAAAACACAAGAGTTATTTTGCACACATGGACGACAACAAGGCTACTTAGTTTTTCCAACATACTCCTTCCTCCCCACCCTCCCTCCCCCTACAAACAACAGAGCGAAACAAAAAAACCAAACAAAAAATAATCCCTAAGAAATCCAGGTAAAATCCTTGTCGTTCTCCCCAGAGTTGTCCTGCTCCTGCGGGGAGTCGACATCTTTGTCATCATCTAAAATCACATCATCCTGTGACATCCCCACGTCATCCTTCCACTTGATGTCGTCGTCGTCTCCCATCTCCTCGTCTCCTTCCACTTTGATGTCATCTGGATCTTCCATGTACTGCCCTTCCCCAGGGTAGCACTCCTCTGGGGAGCCCTCTCCCCCGTTGTGGTCCAGGTGCCCGGCGATGCCGCGGCCGGAGCAGTCGGCGCAGACGCCGTGGCGGCGCGAGCCGTGCTTGATCCCCACGCTGGCTGCCGACATGAACACCCGGTTGCAAACCTTGCAGACGTATTTTTTATCTTTGCTGTGGACCTGGAGAAGAAGAAAGAGCACAGAGGTGAATGCCAACGGAGATGGAATGAGAGCTGCTCCCGTGTCCCTACAAAGGCAAATCCACAACTGCTACCTCAGAGCACACCTGGCTTCCACCATGAACTCAAACCCTCCACGATTAATTCAACCCTGCAATGATGACACACAATAAAATCCTTTGGGACTGCCTGCTCATCAGCACACTCATAAGTCTGAGAGAAACTTTTATCATAATTTTTTTTCTTCCTTTTTCCTTCTGTTTTTCTGGGGTGCAGTAGTTTTATCACACCCACCACCAAGAAGAAAATATTAAAAAGAAAGAAATAAACAATCCACAAGCACCAGTTCTGTTCAGAGAAGAATAATCCTGACCAAACCAGTGTTAATGTCATGGTGATTTAGTGGTCTCCTTCCTGATCCCACTGCTGTCCAGAACCAAGGAACAGAAGCACTTGGAATATCTCCTGTATCCCCCCAAAAATGCATGTGAATGCACTTCTCACCTTATTTCTGACTACTTTAGTTTGACAAAAATGTTTCTCTTCCATAACTCATGCTGCAAGAATCCTGGGCATATGAAGCTATCACAGAACACGTGGCCAGTAAAGGAAGCAAGGAAAATGCTCTGCGGGACTAAAGAATTCACTTCCAGAGCCAAACTGCACTATCCAACGAGCAAAAGTGCATACTTTGAGAAGCACAAAATACCTGTTTAAAGGTGAAATCTGTCCCTGGCCACTTTTGCTATGCATGGAAGGCTAGGAGCTTATCAAACCATCCACCTGCTCCTCTGCCAAATAAACCAGGGCAGTGAGAATTCCCAAACTTCACCACAAGGAGCCTCATCGGGTACTTTCACTTACACATATATAGCTACATGTAAAATACATATTGATTTTATTTATAAATAGAAAAGTTTAGTTGGAAGGCACAATCTTCTAGTCCAACTGCCTGACTGTTTCAGGGCTGCCCAGTATGTATTATAAATATGTATTTTTCTTTTATTTTTTTTTCTTTATTCCTTTATATATTAACACCACACGGGGACAGCACAGGCACTCGATGCCCTGTGTCTGGCACTGATCCTCAGGAGACACTTTAGGAGTGGTGTAGAAGCACACAAGGATCCAGTGCCAGTGGTTTGGGGTTGTTCTGAGCAGTCCAGCAGCCACCAGACCCTTGGGTATGTATCACCAGTCCCTAATCCTTTTTAACTCGTTTCTTCTTTTCATGTCACAAAAACCTGTGGGAAAGCTTTTGCTGATTAAAGTTCTTCCTTTTATTTTAAAGCAGCTGCCTGGATGCCTGTTCCCTGCTCCTGCCTCAGCGTGGGATCACCAGCTCTCACCACCTGCCTCCGCAAGCCCGTGCTCTGGAAAATTCAGCTGAGTAAAGCTCTTTGGGAAGAGGACAAATTGACCCATTGCAGCCCCTCAGCCCTCACTACTGCAGGACACTGGCTCAGGCTCTGTGTTGCACCAGCCCCAGCCGTGTTCAAAGCCTGTGAGTGCCTCTGATATGCTCTGGCTGCAGGTTCCCCTGCCCCGAGCCAGTCCCTATGACATTTTTCTACTGCATCAAGCAAAGGCATTAAATTTTATTACTTTTTAAAAAGCAGTTAGACAGGGATGCTCAGAGTCATCCAGCAGGATCTATAGGTATCACTCACTTTCAACTTGTACAAGAATGATTTTCAGGCATCAAAAGCTGAACAGGAGAACAGAAGGTAGTCAGGGGCGCAGAATAAGGGCTAAAAGAGCCATATAAAATAGGAATTATAAAACAAGTACTAAACCAATTTGTACTTATCACAGAATGATTTGGGTTGGAAGGGACCTTAAAACTGATCTAGTGCCCCATGGGCAAGGGCATCTTCCACTAGAGCAGGTGGCATTTCTACTAAAAAACTCTAAAAAACTAAAATCACCTCTCTCCCTCTTTTCCAGTGCTGACAGTTCAGTCAGCAGGTTCAAAGTGAGCCATGCAACTGAACAGAAATTAATCTTATTCCCTTTACAGCCAAATTAGTATTAAACACAGAAACAGCATTTGGCCCTCAGTATTGGACAGTGCCATTAGAAAGATGACAGTCTAACTGATTAAATGCCAATATTTCAGGGAAGAGAAATGAAAATATGCTGACAACATCCTAAACTTATGAAAAAGAAAATTTAAAAGGAAAAGTTGTCAGAAATAAAATGGTGTAGGCAACCAGCTGGCACAACAAGGTGCTCCCTGCTGCAAAACCAGTACCAGATCTCAAATCCTGCTGTGTGCTTGCAGCAGGACTGAGCTCACGCTGGGATCTGCCTCCCGAACTCCAGCACCCCAAGGGAAGAAGGAAGGGACATCTCAGGGAGCAGGCAGTGCCCAAGCAGATGGCTGGGCACTCATCCAAACAGACATGGGAGCAGCAAAGGAAGGGAAGGAGATGATGGGGCACTGTGGAAAATTGTCACACAGGGCTCCAGGGTCCTGCTGAGGGACCTGGGGCATCACTGGTGGTGAGCCAGACCTGCTGCTGGCACTGCTGCCTAGAAACTACCTGCTCTGCCACAACACCACCTCTGCACTAAGCTTGGAGAACCTCTTTAGGATGGCAAATCATTTCTACCCTGAAAAGAAAAGTAATCAAAGTTCAGCTCAGAATTCTGTTTCTGAAGAAGCTGTGAAGAGCCAGACACCAGCACCAGCCCTGCAGTCAGAGCTGAGGAGCCTCTTTAGCAAGCTGTAACAGCATTTTTGATAACTAAGCATGGCCAGAACAGAGTAGCTTTGCCTCAAGTTCCTGCTGAGCAATGTGTTTTAAAGCTTTCTGCACCAAGTCATAGAATTACAGAATTGTTAAAATTGGGAAAGGCCTCTAAGATGAAGTCCAATTGTTCCTCCAGCACTGCCAAGTCCACCACTAAATCATGTCCCCAGAAGCCACATTTACACATTTGTTAAACCCTTCCAGGGATGGTGACCCCCGCTATTGTCCTGGGCAGCCTGTGCCAGGGCTGAACAACCCTTTCAATGAAGAATTTTTTGCTAATATCCACCCAAAACCTTGGAAAGCTTCGAGCTGAGCTTGGAGAGTGGAAGGAGGATGAACAGGCAGGCAGCCACGAGGCCTTGGAAAAGCATGGGAAAAAGCTACAGGAGAAGCCTTCAGATGAGCCCTGAGTGTCAAACAAAATCCAGACTTAAATGAGGTGGACTCCTGTTCTCTTTACCCTGAAGAGGAGAGCTGATGCCCCCAGCACTGCCCTTACCAAGGTGTGGCGCTTCATGTGCTCCCGGCGGGTGAATTTCTTCCCACAGATCTCGCAGGGATAGGGCCTCTCTCCCGTGTGGGACCTCATGTGTCTCTTCAGGATGCACTGGTGCATGGCAGAAAAGCTGCAGTACGGGCACTTGAACTTCTTCCTGATGACTGTGAACTCATTAACTGCAAGAGAGAAAGCAGAACACACAGATTAATCTCAGTCTTCCCGTTGACTATTTCACTATTAAATTAATTCACTGTGAAATCACACTCTTACCCCTTAACCATCTACATATTTTTAATCCTTATACTGTATTACTGCCCATATATTATTAAAGCTAAGAAATTGAGTACCTCCACCACAGCAGCTTTTGAACAAGCTGACACACAAACATTTAGCGACAGCCTGTTACAGACATTGCTTGCTAAAGGGAAAATGTAGAGGGCTGTCAACCTGCTAGAGTTCTGATTTATTATAAAGGATTATCCTAAATACCAAGATCTAAGATGTTAACAACATTATTTCTGGAAGAAGCAGGGAGCCAGGAACAGAAGTCCACAGAGGTGGCACCCAAACAGTGCCAGTGTTATTCATGGGGATGCAAGAACATCATCACACACCCCAGGAGCATTTTGGTGAAGAAGGAGAGACTGAGGATGGCCCAGAGGAAACAGGACAGTTCCAACCACCATTCTCCACATTATCCAGTGACACACACAAAATACAGCAGGTGAAAACTGAGTGTTGCTGCTCCCTGAGGGCACCACCCACCCACTACAAGTTTGGAAGTGACTGACCATGAGGAGATGACTTCTCCTGTTTCTCCTTCATTCTATTGCTAGTGTGTTAATTTTCACCCACTTTTCTCCTAGTTATTGTTATTTCTCAAAGCAATATATATACATAACAAGGAGGGAAAAAAAAAGAAATTAATTTCTAGTTAATCACTGTAACTTATGCATTTGTAAATGGTTCCTGGTAAGGGAAACAGTCTATGGAGAAGACTTTCCTTCTATTTTTTTTTTACAACTAGATTATGAAAATTCTTTGTCTTTTATTACAGAAAAAAATATTTTTATTATCTCCTAGGGTTTGACACTCCCTCATCTATACACTCACAGGCAAGGAGCCCACGTTTTCCTACAGCAGATAGCAATTTTATCATACAAAGCTATTTATTATAAATTAATTTCCAGTCTGATTTTGCAACCACTTGATTTTGGTGACAGGCCACACACACACACTTGTAACAACCCTGTCACTATGGAGTGTAGACTAGGTGAGCAAGCTGTAAACTGAGCACAGGGAGTCAAGAGGGGACACAAGCCCTCCTTCCTCCTGTCCTGCTCCACACCACACACACTGCAGAGACACAGAGCCACTGGGAAATGCTGACTGGAGATCCTAACAGCAACAACATCCTGGGAGCATGAAGAAAAAGTGCTTTAAGGCGAGAAACCCACAAAATCTCCTATTCCTACATCCCTGGGTTGTAGTTGATCCTGCTGTTCCTGGTGCCTGCTCCCATTTCCTGCCCATCTCTCCCTTCCCTTCAGGGCTGAGCTGCTGCAAAGCTGAAAAGGCAACACCCAATGCTGGGAGCATGAGCTGCACCCCCAGCAAGCTCCTTCCCAGCCACCTTCCAACACATCCACGGATTCCCAACAGCCTATTCCTGACCCTGTCCAACATCCCTCATGCCTGCATTCAGCTTAAATCACTCAAAACCAATATTTTCAGCTTCTGTATTTAAAAATACTCACAGAACACTGTTTGCAGCTATAGTTTTATTGGAAACTATTTTTGCACCAAATAGCCACATATTTAGTCCTGGTATCTACAAAAGGAAGCACCTCAAAAACAGCAGCATGGTCAAAAAAATAAGTGTTTTGCAGTGTTAACATTTTCACAGTCCTGTAAAACATATGCACCCACAGTACATCTATTTAATGCACAAATACCAGCTTTGGTATGAGAATAATCCTTTGTCTAAATAACAATAATTTATAGCAGCATTAAGTGTAGCAGCATTAAGGTGCTAAGAAATCATCTTTAACACGATCATCAAGGTGATAAACAGCAGCACCATGAGTAAAGAGCTCCTGGACACAGCACCAAGAAATGGAGAAGGAAATAGAAGCAGTGACACAGTAAAAAGCTGTGTACTTAATGCCACTAAAATATTTATGGAAATGTGTGTTTTTAAAACCAACACAATAATGCTTGGGAAAAATTCTTTGGTATTGTCATTGCAAGTAACTTATTTCACTGAGGCTGTTAAAGGACACAGGCTCCTACATCCCTGAGAGTAAAGGAAATGCACTAGTGATGCCAGATAGAGCTGCTCTGGAATAACTCTGTAAACTGTCATCTAGTTAATAATCACCAAAATACTACATTCTTTGGGTGATTACAAAGAACTCACAAACTTCAGGAGAATTCTTGTCTGTGAAATCCTCTTTATATTTAAGGTTATAAGTAGGAAGGTGCAATTTAACTGTCAGACTCACACCTCCCATCAGCTTCCCATGCCATTTCCTCACAGTAAAATCCTGCTTCTAACACCTGCCCTAGAAAAACCAAATAGAGCTCTGCCATGTTATACCCTTCAGTTCTAAAAGTTTCAAAAACTACTCCTGCTCCTGAAGGGAAGCACTGGAAATTCCCAGTGCTGAAGTCAGGAAGCACTCTGATGCACAGGTCAGTTTATTAGAGACAGCAGAAAAAGAATTTTGTGTTGAATTAATTTCTAAAATACAAGAAAAATCAGCAAACATGAAACCTCATTAACTATTATTATGTAATGAAACTTTTTAAAGGTTGCTGAAATTGCTTTTGCTGGCATCTTACTTTCCCGAGACAAATCCTTCTCTGCTGCTCCCAAATTTCCAGATAAGATTCATTGGGTTACAACTTTGTTTTCTGGCTCAGCTTTCTTTTTTCTCCCTAGCTGATTATTTAAGAGCAAAATAAATCATGAGGCAATTACTCTGACATCTGTCACAAGGGAAGCTGACACTAAAAGCTACACACATTCACAGACAGCCAAGATCTCCCAGGCCAAAGATGTCAGTGGGAACGAGAGCGGAAAAAATGAACCTGACTTTGCAAAAAGCATAACATCTATACCCAAATGATTAAAGTGTACTACAGTGATTACATAGGAACTTATCCTCAATTCTGATTGCAGCCTGCTCAAATGAAGGGTAAGCCAAGCAGGGGAACTCTGGCATCCTGGCCCTGGTGTGGCATGGAGCCGTGTCCCTGAAGCTCCAACTCTCAGCAGGAACAGGAGGAGCAGAGCTCCTGTTCCTTCTCCACAAGCCCAAGGGCAGCAGGACCTGGTGGGCTCCCTCATTCACCTTTCCACAGGAAAGGGCTGGGGAAGAAGCTCCTCACTATGATCACATTGTGCACAACTAAATATTTCTCATTTTTTGTCTCCCTAAGATGCAACAATACAATGAGAAAGAACTTCCCTGAAGAATAGGGAACATTTGTAGAAGTTGTTTTTTTTCCTCCTCAGCTGTCTCTCACACTAAGGAAAGAAACCCCACATGCTGACAAGCTGTGCTGCACATGGAGCAGCTGGAAGCACTGCTCTTAATTATGCTACTTTCATTTCACAGTTACCATAATCTGGTTTTGTATGTAAATATATAGCAAGAGACACAGAAGTATTTAATCTTTTTAAAAAATAAGTTGATATCATACAACGAAACAGGAATTACAGATTTCTACCCATCAGGAACAGCCATTACTGATTCTGTATGCACACCATAAGTTACAATTAAATCTATGTAAAGCCTCCTTCCTATGCTTCAACACCACCACACTCAGCCTGGCTAACTTAATTACAGTGTATAAACCAAACGAGTCACAAAAATGTACAGAACCCCTGAAAACCACAGCTAAACTGCAGCATGTTTTTTTAAAAAAAAGCCCTGAATGTACTGAAATACCATATCAGTAAAAGATGCAAGCCTTGCAACAACTTTCAAGCCCAAGTAACATACCCTACTGGAAATATGAACAAGCAGTATATTTTTCTCCTTTGAAAGACACAGAAAAACATTTTACAACCAGCAACCCTGTGCTTCCACAGCTCCTCAGTTCACAGTGAAAACCCCTGGAATGCCCAAATGGTCTGATGGACAGAGCACTAGAGCAGAACTCAGAAATGAATTCTATTATTGATTCTATTGCTAGCACTTTCAACAACCTGAGGGATGTTATTTTCCTGAGGAATTGGAGGAAAACATCCCCATTTCTTTTATAAAGCACTTTGAGATCAACTGACAAAGCAGTTCAAGGTATTGTTAGAACACAGAATGAGCACTCCAACAAAACAGCTGAAGTGCTCATTTTACGGACCCAAAGAAGTTATCTTTGCACAAAAATTACCCCAAGGCTGCAGCGACACAACATCTGGAACCAGCACAGCACCAACAGATCAGCTTTGGGGAGTCACTCTATGAAATTACACCTGTGGAACATTTATTTGCAGCATGAGAACCACGGCACAATTTGCTTTTCCTAGTTCAAGGAAGTGTCTCATATACAAAACCAGCAGCTACGTATCCTCAGGATCCTCGCTTGGCCCTACACTGTCCAAAAGCTCCAGCCCAGCCAGGTGGGCAGAGCCCAGGTAACACATTTTCACGTGGCTACTGAGGTTCTTCTGGGAGCCAAAGCCCTTCCCACAGCAGAGACAGAGAAAGGCGCGCTCGCTCGAGTGCACGGACAGAAGGTGCCGGTTTAAGTCTGTCTTGTCACGAAACAGCTTGGCACAGTTAGGACACTGCATCTTCTTACAGTGGAAGTGGATGGTCTTCTCGTGCCGATCCATGTTGGATTTCAGAGTGAAGCTGGCGGGGCACTTGGAGCACTGGAAGCGGCCGAGCCGGCCGGCAGCGGCGCCGTCGGCGAGGCCGGGCCGGGAGCAGTCGAGCATGTCGAGCGGGAGGAGCATGGAGAAGGCGTGCTCGTGGATGTGCTCCTTCAGCTCCTCAGCACGCTGGAACACCCTCCTGCAGAAGCCACAGGTCAGCCTCTTGGCCAGGGCCGAGTCCAGGAAGGTCCCACTGGTGGTGACGTCTGTGTCTTCAGACCTCGGGAAACTCGAATCTGAAACAGGACCACGGGTACACACGCACGGATCAGCCTCTTCTGGTATAAAATAATGACAGTTTAAAGATGTATTTTCCATCCTCTCTGCTTACCTGAGTCAGAGTTATCAAACTGCCAAAGTGGCAGCAATCCATCAAACGCAGCCTGCAAAGGAAAAGCACAGGGAAGTTAGGGCAGGCATTTACAAGAAGCGGTCCTGTAGGCAGAGCTGTGACTCCCATTGTTGTCACTGCCTTCATCCCTTCTCTAAGGGAGGTTCAGCTGTTTGACCTGACAACTCAAAGTGCCTTTACAAAGCTTTCACTGCCAGAGCAGTGAACTGGGCCTTTATCTTGCCTCAGAACACCTTATCATTTGGTGTTTTGAAGACAGTAATCAACATCTCTGTTTAAGTCACAGATAACTACTCAGTTTCCAGTCTCACTAAGCATCTATAGCTCCCACTCAGGCCACTGGGAAATGCTGGACTGGATATTTTTAGTTGATACAAGAGAACTGGAAAATTCTCTCTTAGCCCTCCACAGGTACTTTTCCACACAGGAGAGCCTGTAGAACACAAACACCTTCTGCATAGCTCCCCTTCTGCAATACCCTCTGGCACTGCTGATCCAAATTCTAAATAAAAGCTGATTTTATCTTTTTTTTTCCCCTTATAAATCCCTTGCAATATGCCAGCGTGTGGCAGATGGCAGCCCTGTATGAGGCAGAGGCGTGCTGCAGCCCCGGCAGGTCTGTGCAGACCAGCTCACTTTGCTCTATGGGGAGGGCAAAGCCAAATCTGTGCCTTCCATGCATTTGTTTAATAAAATATAATTCAAAAACATTAGGAACAAGAAATGCTGCAGAAAGCTATGGATTTTAGGTCGAACCTCCCACTTCTGTAATACAGAGAGCCAGCCCACTTCTGTCTGAATTTATACAGCTACAAGAAACCCAAATGCCCTACACCAGAAGTGAGCAATGGGTAGCTGAGGTCTCATGCCATTATTACATGCTAGTGTGCAATGTTGTGCAAATGAAGGGATTTACAATAAAAAAGGCATTCATATTTTAAAAACCCCTGAGGCTTTTGACCAGAAATTCTGCTGAGCTAAGATAGAAAGACTAAAATTGGGACAGCACCAGTCCTGACCCTGAACAGACTTCTAGTTTTAAAACAATCTGTATTTTTTTAAAAAAAAGCTCACAGATTAAAGTATAAGGTATTAGAGCTTTCAAAATACTCCTGACTGGGGAGGATTTGATCAAACAGACACCTTTGCATTTCAAATTCTTTGTATTCACCCCTACCCCCCGATCTTACCTGGGTTGAGGAAGGCACCTCTCCTTTTATCTCAGTTTCTGGTGACATTTCACCAGAAGAGCAGATCCTGGTGGGGCTCTGAGTGGCAAGGTGTGCTGAAGGCAGCGGGGGAGATGGTGCTTCCACTTTGCCATCACTTTCACCCCCTGAAGGATTCGAGCTGGTGCCAGGCCCTGGGGAACACAGGAAACGAATCTCACCCACGTGAACGAGCACCAGCTGGTGGCTTTAAAAATGGCCTCGCAAAGGCAGCGCCCCAGCACTCGCAGCTCATCTTCTGTCAGTGGGAGGGAATGCAGCAAGACAGGGATGCCAGGCTTTTGGTCTTTCTGGTTGATGGGTTGTTTTTGGTTTGTTTTTTTTTTTTTTTTTTAAAAAGCAGCCTCCCCACCCAAATGTCTGTGTGTACTGGAGTGACGTTGCAGGGCTCGGTCACTACAGAGTCCGTCAGCAGAAAGAAGCACACTGCAGCACAAATATCCACATTTCTCTTGGAGAAGCACCATTCTGAACACATACACTTCCACTTTTAAGGAAACTTCAAACTTCATTCCACTAAATTTCTTGAAAGTTTATGTCACAGCTTCAGATCTCAAGACCTGTCTGTGGTGGTTTATTTAATATTGGACTGTCAGTATTTGATCTCAAAGTGCTTTACAAAAGATGGAAAAAAGGATTCCTGTCACTCTATATTTAGCAAGGATAGAGGTTCAAATATTTGTACAAAACTGTTTGATTATACCTGACAGTCATTACAGTCTAAAAATCTCCTATAATTCAAAAGGAAAACATGCCGTGTCTGGCCCTCGCCTACACTGTAGCAACAGCCAAATGGAAAACAATATTCCAGAAACTGCTCTGAGTATCAATGACAAAGCTAAATACAAATAAAGACTGTGTCATCAGTATCACTGTACATTACAAATTATTATACAAACTTTAGCACATGCCTTGACTGAATATTGGAATGGCATACTGAGAAGGCTGTTCTTTTTGAAATACAAGGCGGCAAAACCAGAAGCATATATGGCATAAAATAAACAAATTTGTATTTAAAGCACTCTATGCCCTAAAGGCTTTTTCATTTCCAGCAAAAAAAAAGAGTCTGATGGAAACCTTCAGGGATATAAAAAAAACACTTTTTAATGCAGCTACAAATTAACAAGTCACAGTTTACACTGTGTCCGAATACAATGCGCTGTGATCTGGGTGACAACAAAGCACTCGAGTGAAACCACACCAAGGTTTCAAAATGTGAACAATCCCAAACCTTAATTTTATCAGCTATCAAAGGAAATTCTGCTCTTGTGCCACAAGCTGGATGTTTGATTTGCTTTCCTCTGCTTTGATCACAGATCGATATCTTTCCCAACTGAGTTAATGCTGCTCAGCTGGGATAACAATGCTCCAAGGTTTCCTTCAGGTGCTGCTCATCTGTTGCTGTTGTCATTTTAATGCAGGACACCAAAATGCCAGAAATTCAAGATAGGAAAGATTCAGAGGAAAAAATGAATTTATCAGTATTTCCTGTTAGAAACTGTTACCAGGAATCCAGCTTTACAGGTCCATAGCAGAATTCCTGACTAGACAGACACAGGTTCATTTTTTTTTACCCTTGAACATCCCAAACTGATTCAAACTGCCCCAAAGGCATCTCTGGGTTACACTTCTTTGAACTAATGGTATTTTAGCACACAGTAAAGATAAACCAGTGGGGCCTGGCTTGATGAATTCTTTATTAGCTTGAATTTTTCCCAGAGTTTCACAGGTTCCAAAAAAAAACCTCTGCACTTAAAGCAAAAACCAAGGCTAATGAACAAGCAATGAAATAAAGCATTGAGAAGCAATAAACTATCATCCAGGGTATACAAACACACAAAGATGTACAACACAACAAAGATGAGTTTTCAAACAATAATCAGTATTTATTTGGTTTCAACAACTGCAAGTAACACAAGAAGAGAGAAACCCACATCAATGACCCACACTTTGTACACAAAACCACAGATTTATGTCCGTTCTGAGTTGTAGTGTGAGAAACCTTTTTCCCTCCTAAACTTGTACTAAAATGAATTTTAAGCAAAAGTATTTTAAAACTTCTAAATCAGAAATCAAAACCACTTTCTTTCAGTCAGCTCTGCACACAGAAAATAAAGCAGGGGTTTAGCAATATTTGCATGAATACAGAATTCTTGTGACAGCTGGACAGTAAAATATTGTGGAAAGGAGAAAGGCAAAGTTATTACATCTCATTTAATACTGCATCCATTCTCCCCTAAATCTGCTTTTATCATGTATGAAAATTCCACACCAAACTGAATACCTTTAACTTCTTCCTGGGAAAGTTGACCACTGTGTAAAATGTATTTCTTAACATCCAGTGCAAGGATAAATTATTGGCTCCAGTGAACCACTAACTAAAAATAACCTATTAGCTGCTTTGCCCAAAAGAAAAGGGCTCTGTGTACCACGTAATCACTTGGACTGGAAGCTTCATAGGAATTGCTTCTATAAACAGTTTCAGATGCCACAGGGTAAACAGGAAAAGCCAAACTTAGACATATAAAAAAGCCTTCAAATGTGCTATTCTGAAATGTGGAAGTCACCCTTTAAGGGAGTCATCCCCCCACAATGATCTGAAAGTTTGCTTTTTCTTTTTAACGAGAAAACAAGGATGCAAACTAACCACTTCATTTTCTGATGAAAATTAAAATTCTCGTTCTCTTGATTATACTTGGCAAGACCATCTCAAAACATTTGACTGAAGCCTTTGAGACTTCTGGCTGTGTGATGTAACCGTGCGGAACAATGCTACCAAAGTTCAGGCTCATAAAAGAAATCAGACACGTTATTAAACCAAGGAGCTCTGCAGAGCAGCTCTGCTGGAGTGGAAATCACAGAACAACCACCTGCTTTTGGAGACAAACCAGGAATACATGGCAAGACCAGGAAACCTCTCATGTCTTATCTGAAAGGCACCCCCAGCAACAACCCAGGCAGGTTCAGTAACCAACAGTTCCCCAGACGGCCTCGGTGTTACCCATGAGTAATTCACACTTTTTTTTTTCTGCAAAACCTGCGTGTTCCAGGTTTCTGAGCAGCATATGAACAACGTCAATCTTGATCACACATCATGAACATCAAACTCTCCCTTCAGCTGCCAGTTATCTGGCAACTGTGCTACACAAATGGCAAGGTATTTAAGTTTTCCCTTCTGATTTTAAATGAGTTTGAACTGGTTAACTTCAGAAGTTCGCCACAGTGATACAACACCCCCACACACACATTCTGGGCTTCATTTTCCACCAGCAGAATGTCAAGTTCATACCTCATATGATCATATAATTAATTAGTTAAAAAGAACACGTGGTAAAATGAAAATCTTGGGATATCCTCTAATTTCTAAAACAGGAAGAATTATGTGGAAGAGCAAGTGAAAATTTTTAATGTGTGCAGTAATTTGGAGAGTAATATCCCCTTTAGAAATAGCTCATCCAGATTTTAAACATGTTTAACACCCTCTTTGCATCTGTCCACTCCATTAAGTCTTTTTCCTCCAGAAAAAACAAAACAAAACAAAACCTGAATACTATACTGCTCCTTGAGGCAGTTAGGCAGTTATGTATCACAGTGCTTTGTAAGAGGAGATAATCCAGTGATAGCAGCCAAGATTAAAAAACACTTCACTTCTTTACAGTCAGAAGAGACTGATCACTTGTAATCCCTGAAATTAGTGCATTTCTTTTCAAATCAAGACAGATGAAAACCACTGGGTTTGGTTCTCTTGTTAAATTCAGTCTCTTTCACTGTGCTCCTACCTACTCCCTCCTCCTTTTTTTTTTTTTTAATATAACCCAGGAATTAAAATGACTCAACATCCTCAAATTGTTTTTGAAGAAAAATGTCAAAAAACACCTACAAAGCCAGCACCAACCTAGACCATGCTTTTATATCTCCACAATCTTCCTACTACTTGCTTCACTGTCATTTTATACACTGAAAATTCTCAGCAAACTTGATGTCCTGTTGTATTCAGTAATGACCACTTAAAAGGGAATCATATATCACAAGAACTTTTTCAAGTGATTAAAATAAATTGATACCTGTGAATCTGAATAAGATGAAAGAAAAATATGTCTCTTAACCCCTAGCTTCTATAAAAATCCTCTTTCCAGGCCACAGCCATATCCCTGACTGCTGTGAGAGCTACAGACCAAGCAGGAAGTCTTCCTTTTGACTTGGGCATTTCACTTTGCTTCCATAAAGATGAGATAATTGAAGCTCAGCTAAATGAAATCCAAGTAATAGTGAGAAGACTGGAAAATAAGGACTGCAAATACAGGCTGGATGGGACCCCCTGGGCCATGGCACCCCTCAGTGAGATATCAACTACCCCCTTTTCTAAATGTATCAAGCTTTATTTTAAACCCAGCTGGTCTCCTTCCTGCACCATGCCCATCCTCAAGGTCTGCTTCGCAGGTGGTTGGGCAATCTCTAATTTTTTAACCCGGATTTATGACTGCTTCATACACATTTATCTTTATGTCAAGTGGTACTTCAGTTTTTAAGTATAACCTAAAATCCTCCAGCAAGGAGAAAGATGATGGATAGAGGGCAGCCCCGTCATTATTCCAATTTATCAAGACAAAAGATGAAATTGCTGATTTCACCTGTCAGGAGTCACAGACCCGAAGCTGAGGTGCATCCATCACCCACAGTCGCTCACCGATCCAGGCTCCCACCCTCCCTGTGCCAGCTCGGGGCACTCTGCTCCCTGCACCCAAACCCTGCCACTGAACTGAGCCACATCTGTGCTCTTCCACTGCAACTGAAGGATTTTCAACCCTGGAGCCCAATCTGAACTGTCTAAATCTGATTTAACTTTGGGAATTGAATTACTGTGAAAGAAACCAGAACACTGCACCAGCCATTCCCCACAAATATTTAAGCTACAGAATAAGGTACAGAAACTTCAAGGTTTTTGGATTTTTTAAAAAACAATCCCATTGCTCAGACATGAGAAGTGAAAAGAGACACTAAGTCTGACACTGCACCGTGTAATTATTTCCCTTTGTCACACAACTCCAGGGACCAGTTGGCCACTTGGATGGGGCTTGGAGCACCCTGGTCTAGTGGAAAGTGTCCCTGCCCATGGCAAGGGGCTGGAAATAGATGATCTTCAAAGTCCCTTCCAACCCAAAGCATTCTGAGATTCTGCAATTCATTCTCTAATTCTATGGCCATTAAAGTTATCTATCTTTTCCCACTGAGGAAGCTAAAAGAAAATAGAATAACAGATATCCTAAGTGAACTTTTCATTCTATTTACATAGTCAGTTTTCTCACCATAGATAAAGATAAACCTTTTCTTCTGGAAATGAACATGTAGTACTCAGAAAATTGTTGCTTTCTCTATTCTACTTCACAAATGATATATCTTCTAAGAGTATTATTAAAATACAGCATTAATAATTTCTTTCTTTATGCACTAGAGAAACAGGCTGCAATGAAGCAAACACAAAAATAGGCTGAACAATCAACTGTCCACACCTAATGGTTCACAATTAGCTGTCTCCAACAGATCACCAGTAGAAAAACATTAATTTCCAGGTGCAAGTATAAGAAAATCAATAGCTGCTCACTACTTACAAGTCTAAAATTAAACTGCAAGAAGTATAGATCATGCAATCTACAACACCCCAATTGTTACCACAGACACTGGAGCAACATTCAAGCTGTTCAACATCAATCAAGTTTGGATTCAAAACCCTTCCCATAATGACTCAAATACTTTGTATTTTGTTTGTAAGTACCACTGTGTGAGATGAGAGAAACAGAAATTTGACGGCAAGCACTACAGGCTGAATATTTTCTTCTATGACTTCAGCAGTTAACAACAAAGTTGGATCAGTATCAGGCTAAAGTTTCCATATTTTATGGAAAGTGGGATTAAGCAGGACTTAAACCTGGATATAAACACACCAGCAGCAACAAACGAGGCGGTGACCTGTATTTTCTTCTCACTAAAGATATCCCTTAAAATTTTAAAAAATAGAAAAAAACCAGAAGAGGGCCAACTTACGGGAGAGCGAGTGCGTGCCTTTGGGGAGGTACTCGAAGAGCAGCGAGCTGTCCTCGCTCACCATGTCGGCTTTCAGCGACAGCAAACTGTTCTTACTCATCAGAGCCGCGCGCAGGTTGGCCACGGTGGCGGCCTGCAGCGCGTCCTCCTTGTCCGGAGTCAGGGGCTGGTGGATGTAGCTGGACTCCCCTCCCAGCAGCGCTTCCTCCACGTTGGTGTAGGGGTCCGGCCGCTCCACCCTGCTGTCCGAGCTGCTGGGCTCCGTCCCGGCCGCGTCAGCGCCTGCAGCGGGGAGATGCTGTCAGAGACACG
>QUSF01000037.1:5544905-5617362 GCA_003676055.1 Chloebia gouldiae
ATTTTCCTGTTCTCATCCTCATTTTCCTGCCCTCATCCCCATTTTCCCGCTCTCACATCCGTTTTCCTGCCCTCATCCTCATTTTCCTGCCCTCATCCCTGTTTTCCTGCCCTCGTCCCCGTTTTCCTGCCCCACAGCTGGGGGTTCTATTTTTCCAGCCCCTTCCCTCCTGCCCCACCAACTTAATTTCAATGCCACATGCTATGAAGGCAGGGCAGAGGATGTGTATTTTACTCACAACCTGGATAAATTATTTATTTATCTTAAACTAAGATTTCATGATAGTTTGCTAGTACTGAAATTACATATAAAAGGTTTAAGTTCTGTGTTCTCCCTAGTTTTACACTCCAGTTAGCCCAAATTTTCACCCTTTGTTTCTTTCTCATGATGAAGATTTTGAGACACCCAGTAATAAACAGCCTTTAATAGTGGGGTGCTGAGTATAAATTCCCTGGGGGTCACTTCTCTAAAAAAATACACAGCAACCATTGGTTCCCAGCATATATCACAGGGTGGGTTTTATACAGAAATGTTACAGTTGAAAAAAAAACCCAAAAAACTGAATCAGCCACTTCACAACAGGAAACTACAAAGAAACTGTATAAAAAATAACATGCAACAAATATAGCAACAAATATATCAACTACCGAACCCAAACAAAAGCAAAAGGAGTTTACTTTATGATAAAGTAAACTCCTTCCTGTGAAAACACAGTTTGTCTTTGGATTTTTGGGGAGGTCTAATTGAAGAGCCTCCTTTGTTTGAACTTTGACTCTCTTATCAGCTTAAATAATTTATGTATTTTTATGTAAAGGAAAATGACTCTCAGACTCCTCTCTATTCTTCACACGAAACAACAAAAATTACACACAAAAAGGGCTGTTAGCCCATTTTAAAACTGCATAAAACAAATTGCAATTACCTACTCCACAATCTGCGGCAGCAAACACAGCTGACACACAAAAAGCCCAGCTGAGCACCTGGCAAACGGAGCTGAAGCTTCCCAACAAACTTATGCCTTTGTGGTATTTCTCCTATCAATGTAGAGGGGGAAAAATCCATATCCAAAGAGAGGGCACAGATAATGAGCTATCAGATGGAGAAAGAAGCTGTTTTGCAGATCCTGAATATTTTATTGCCTCCTAGTTTAAAAGAGATTTAAATCATAATGCAAGAGGGAACTATTAGAGCTCAAACCAGTGGTAGGACACTTACAAAATTAATACCTGCTGCTTTCATAAATTCACTTTGTGCTCTTCAGGGCAAGGAATTCAGGTGCTGTCCACACACAGCACTGCAATAAACTCACTCCTGTACAGAAGCTCAGGAGAAGGAAGGAGGCAGAGTGGGACAAACCAGCCCTTCCTTTCCACAACGTCAAACCAGGGCAAGGCATTAATCTGCAGAGCCTTATTAAAAAATGCTAATGAGGACACTGGTACCGTGCCCACCTCCTGTAACCTGGAAAACAGCTGAAGGAAGATCATTATTTTTATCTCCATTTCACAGGTGGTGGCTGCCAGAGAAAGATGTGGGAACTCGCTCAAGGTGCCCAGTCTGTGGATACAGGAGCAGCCAGCAAATTTCCCAGTCCCAACTCAGGGCATATCAGATTCCAGAACATGCTCAGATTGGTTTTACTAAGCTGCACTGTTCTGTTAGCACATCCTACTGCTAAAGTTGCTCCTTTAAAAAACAAACAGCCTCAAAGCAAACAATAAGGAAAAAGCAATCATAGGCAGAGTGCTCCCACACTGTGGAGATGTAGGGAATGCCCAAGGCTGGGGGCTACAAACACAGTAGGAAGTTCATAAATGTGAACTACCAGAGATGCTCTCTGTTTAAAACAAACCATTTTCCCTCCTCCATCTGTGTTTTGCTTGTATAATTTAATATTATCAGTTTTATTAAATTTTAGTCAAGCAAAAGAATTCAAATGCTTTGAATTTTTACATAATTTGTCATCCCTCCATCAGAGGCTCACAGGATATCCATTTTTCTAAATGATAATGAAGGTTTTTAAAAAACAAGCTAGCATGCCTACATAAAGGAAAACTACAGGACAGTAAAAACCAGCAGCTGTTACAAAAGGTGGTGAAGGAAGCAAATGAAAGTTTAGCCCATTAAACTGGTAAGGTACCAGAGAGCTGCATCACATCAAAGACACAATAATACCACTGTCCCACTGCCTGCATGGGGAATCACAGCACACAACTAGGCCAGTTTTGTGTTCGCCCACAAAACTGCATTCCCAAATAACCAGGCAGGCAGGGAATCACCTTGTGCTTTCTGCACTCCTTTTCAGAGCCTGTTACAGCTGCTGATTGACAGTTGCCAGAATTGGCTGCTGCCCGCTGCATATAAACACTAATTGCTAAAACACACACAGATTAATTGTAACCACAACAAGACATTAAACGTTCCTCAAAAGCCAAGATTAGAGACAGACAGTGAAATAGATGCTTCAGAGCTTCCAGTATTTATAGCTGATGTAATCTAATCAAACACACATTATGGCAAAATAAATATCCACTTAGTCACATAAGTACTAAAATACTCTCAGCACACCAAAACCCAAAAAATGCACCAAGTTCCTCTCTACAGCGCCTCCAAAACCACTTCTCTTTTCTCTAGAATGCAGCTCCTTTTAACAAGATTTAGCCAAAGAATTATATGAATCGAAAGAATCCGTCACTTCCCAGTAATCCAAACTGTTTACTACAGTGCTTCAGCCCCGTGTAAACCAGGCTTTAGTCAATGAGCTTCTATTCTGCAATTACTCACTGCCACGGGCCCCAGAGCTCCATCCCAGCCCTCCAGAGCTCGTTTTTCACCCTGCTGGGACAGCCCCTGCGACTGCAGGGCTCCACACGCAGGAAATCCCGAGCTAAACACGGGATTAATGCTGCTCGGAAAACTGAGCTCATTAGTCTCTTTAGCAAATCATTATTTTGCAGTTATTCTATTACACCAGCCTACTTTCCAAAACACAGAAGCTTTAGAAAAGCTTTCTTAAATTTGTTGACTTGGGTGAATATTTTATTGTTAGCTTTTACTGTCAAATAAAACACAGAGCCTATTTTTTGACAATTTTGGCAACAGTACTTCCATACAATTCTGAAAACAACAGTAAAGTTCTTACCTACATACGAAGCATCACAAAACAGGGATAAAAGGACTGCAAGCACCTTCTCACAGACATCACCCATCCCAGCTGAGCTCAAAACACACTTCATTCCCAGCCACACAGACCAGGCAAGCTTTAACAAATCCATGAAGAGGAATAAACCTCACACCAGGACAACAAGAGCAGTAAAATATTCCCAACACACCCAGAGTTGCTACTGTGTGAGCTCTGGAAGTCCTATAAACTGAGCTCCTGTCACAAACTCAGGAATGGGAAAAGCAAGTTGCATTAGTCAGAAAAAATCAAGTACTACAGACATCTGGCAGCCCCTTGGAAAGGGCTATGGCACAAATCAAAGTAATGCAATGTACTAAAAGTATCCAAATGTTAATGTGATAATTTATTTTCAAAGATCTAGGAAGAAGCTGACAGTAAAAAGCATTAAACAAAGCCCAACAATTGAACAAAACACACATGCTATCCCAGCAACAGCAAGGAAAGGCTGCATTTTAAAGACTCCATTTACTACCTTAATGAATTACTTTAATACGCAAACTAATTTTTTCACTTGTATTTCTTCCCCCCGCTTTTGTCATTTTTTCTCATTACAGCTTAAACTCAGCTGTTACCAAAGTACCTCCTCAGCGTCTGCTTCTCTCACACCACTTATTTCTTGTTTGTACTGTGTTTTAACCTTCTCAGTAAACCCCCAGTGGGGTTTCCCAGACTCCCAATGCTATTATTCTCTTTCATAGTTGTTTTTTTTTTTAATTATTTTTCCCCTTTTCATCTTTTATTCCTGCTCTCTCACGTAGACAGCTGAACATCTAGAAATCAGTAGCTGGAGAACTAAACCCATGAGAAGGGAGAAAGGCATGAATAAAAGCCATACAAGGTTGCATCTGCTGCTGGAAAACTCAAAGCAGAAACAAGCTTTATCTACAAGAACTAAAGGCAACGTTTTGCAAGGTTGCTCTCCCACAATATTGCTCTTTTCATTGCAGTGTCGAGGTAAGAGGGGATCAGAAATCTGCCATCCTCTCCTCACAGCCCCGTTCAGTGTGGCAGGAGCACAAAGCAGGATGTTCCTTCCTCGGTGGCCCCAGTCTCTGGGGTTGTGTGACAGAGGTGACCCCAAAAGTGAAGAGGCACAGGAGTCCTTCAAAGGAGGGCAACAGTACCTCACCTACCATTTACAGGGCTTTAAAGCAGCTCCTGTGTGTTTCTCCACCAGCCTGGCAAATTTCAGGAATCTTTGAGGAGCCCTCCCAAGCCAGACTGGAATGTAGGGGTGTTTCATGAGCCATCCCTCCAGCCCACCTTTCTCAGCTGATGGTCTCACCCCCCAGCACCTGCAGTACACTCCCTGCATGTCCCACAGCCTCCAAAGACAATGGCAATTCAAGCCACATGCCACAAAAAGCTCCTGAGCCTTTCCCGTAGCTCACCCCACCTGCAGGACCCAATGTGGTAGAATGAGGGTGGAAAGGTGAACTGAAGGGAAGACACCTCCGGGTACAGGAGTCCTGCTGTCAGCAAGGCAATAACACAGAAAAGTCCAGTCTGGAGAGAGGAGCAGCTGGACCTAATCTGAAGCAGGGCCACCATCAGACAGAGGAGCGAGAAGTCATCCTGACCCAGGGCACCATTACCGCTCTGTCACCTGGGGTCATCTTTAAGAACTGTAGAATAAATCAGGCTGAAAGTGACCTCAGAGCTACTTTTAGAGGAGGAGTCCAGTGGTTTGTACAGCCCAGTTGTGAAATTAGCAGGGAAGACAGAGTACAACTTTCCAAGGTCCTTCCTTCACCTTTTGACCACTTTGTGAAGAATTTCCTCCTTTCACCATGTGAAAATCTCCCTTCCTGTAATTCACCTGCATTACCTCTCATTCTTTCTCAACCCACATCTGAGAAGGGTCTGGCCCTGGATTATCCACCTACTACCCTTCTCTTCTCCAAGACTTTAAACCAAGCTGTCTCAGCCTCTCCTCATACACATCATCTTGATGGCCTCAGCTGCACTTGCTCAAGCTTGTCAAAGTCTTTCTTGGCCTGGAGATGCCCAAACTGGATCCTGTACTCCAAATGCTGTTCCTAAGGCAGGCAGCCAGCCTTCCCTGGCTGCGAGGGCACACAGGCTCCTCTTCAGCTCCTTACTCACCAGAAGACATTTTCTGCAAAGCTGCTGTCTCCCTCCTTGTCTGCCAACCCAAACTGCTGCACGGGGTTATCCTGTGAACCAAGGAGGACTTCACACTTGTCTTGGTGGAATTCCTGCTGTGCCTGGCACCGCTGCCTTCCAGCCAATCATCCCTCCCAGCCTGGTGCCATCCCACATCCCACCACACAAGTTGTTAATGAACAAAGTCAACAGCATCAGGCCTGGAAGCAGCCTGGGATGGATGTGGGCACTGCATTTCCTGGGGCAGATGTTTTGGATCTCCTGCACACAGCTGGATAATTTTTACTGTGATGGAAAACATAATTCTTTTTCTGTTTACATCATGACAAGGAAAAAGGGAAGAGGTCCCAGCATCAGCAACTTCTCCCATGCCAAATTCCTGTACCCTCCCCTGCGACTCCGTCAGTGGCACCAAGACCACACGTACAGTTGTGATTGAACTTGAGACAGGAACTAATACATTAAAAATAAAACGATTCATTAAAAAAAGTTATATTTAAATGCAGATCAGTTCCCCTATCTGGTTCTCTACATGGTCACACAGAGATTTTCACCGGAACAACTGCAGGAGAGCGTGGGGGTGAAATGAAATACCAAAGCAAAGTGGGAGCCACTTAAACTCAGCTTTTGTTTCAGGCACACTGACAAAATGTGACCCAAAAAAACTTAGGTGAAATAAAAGACTTAATTTTCTGAGGTTCTTCAATCTATCTGGGTCAAGTACCTGCCTGACAGTTGATTTTATCTAGAATTCCAGGGATGATGTTTCTTGTGTAAGTTTAAGAAGGTTTGGCTTGATCTCCTTCTGTACAAAAGGCAATTAATTTTTAAACTCTCAGGGAAAAAAAAAAGAAAAAATAGCTTTAATTTCATAATGTGATTTTTGATTGGGAATTGAAAAAAAAAAACAGCACACAGGCTGGCAGAAAAATGACAATCTTTTACCAGCTGCTAAAAATATCCTTGAAGTTTGTATTTCAGTTCCCTCCTCCTTTCTAACAGAAATCTTCCAAAAGTGTTTCACAACTCACTATTTGTTAAGCAAACCCCAGCATTCTCACCCACTGCAATATTTACATGGGGAAGTGATGCCATGAGCTATATTGGGTTTGATTTGCACTATTTTACAACCATAACAGCAGACATGTGGATACAATAAATGTGCACAGCATTCAGAATCAGCTCCAATTTCCTCGAGCAGGAAACAATCAAGCAAACATAGATATTTAACCACAACACATATGATCATTAAAAACTGCCTTTATGTTGAAGGCTGTAAGATATCTTAAGTGAATCCTTATGGAATAAAAAACTTGGTCTCCTTCAGGCTGTGCTTTCCCAACCCCGTTCTTTTTGGTTTGAGCCCTACTACAGCTTCTCCACCATGACTCAAAGCAGAGTGACCTGGGACTGTCAGGATTTGAGTTCTGAAAAACACTGTGCTGCAGGAAAAGTGCCAATTTCCAATGCTGCTCCTGTTTCTGCAGGGCTCAGGAGGAGCCTATGCCAGCTGAGGCTTCAATATAATTCTCCAGCCTACAGCCATAGGATGTTCACTCTCTGTGTTTTACCAACAGGAACATTCTCCTCACCAGCTCTAGAACACTCCTGCTAAAATAAACCTGGCTTGTTCTACCCAAATATGAGCTGATTTTATGTTGCTATTCCTGCAGCATGTTCCATGCACAAGTGTACCCCCCCATCTTTGTCTTCCTCAAAACAGTAATCAGTGTACAAATAACTGGAAAATTCCCACCACTCCTCCAGGCACCCTGAAAAAAATATTCAATTTTCATCTCTTTCCCGTAATACTTGTTTTTCTACCATTGAATCAAGTTCTGCAGACATTTTCCTGTGGTCAGCAAAAGGAGTTCCTGACCCAAACCCTGCTGCTTGTTGCTGCTCCCCCACCTCCTGTCAGTGACCTCAACTCAACTCAACTTGGGCTACAGAGCAAACCTGCCCAACTGCTGATCTTCCTAAATAAAACAGAACAAATCCAAAAAAGAGAGAAATGGTTAAACTGGGTGAGTTAAATTTTTAGAAACTATTCTAAAGGGGGATAATACAGTATCCCTGCAGGAGCAGGAATGACTGGGAAGTGAAGAAATACCTTAAGCCACTCTTGTTTCTCCAGAATATGCAGAGAATTGTAGAGTAATTCGAGACTATCACTTTAACAGTACTGCAAACTTAACCTCTTTTTCCAGTCTCTTAATTCAAGCAATGAAAGGAGTGACACTATTCCCTGCTGCTCCTCAGGACAGAGGAAGACACAAACATGAAGGGACAGAAATACAACATTCAAGTACCACATTAAATATGAATATTAGCACTCCTGATATGACAGAATGCTGAGTTATAAATTCTGAAAATTCTCAGAACAAATATTTACCTTTTGAAACAAGTGCCTTGGAAAAAAAAAAAGAGAATAAAAAATTAATCAGAGGCCAGTAGAGAAAAGCTTGGGTTTGATTCCCAGGCATTGCATCTTAAGAAAAAATTCCTACAACATTTTAATGCAAAAGCAGCACTGCAAATAAGAAAATTAAAGTCTTGAACAGGGCTGACTGCGAAGTAGGAATAGAATTTATGTTAAATGGTAAAAGCTTATTGATTTCTCACTCGTAATTTCAAAGTAAAGAACCAAAAAAGGGGTAGAAAGTTTTTGAAAAGTTGAGATCTCCTTAAGGAAGAGCACAAGGAACAAATAAAATAGTGAGAAGGGCACTTGAGAGAGGGGAAAATGCCTCTGATCTTTGGAGTTAAAGCAGATTAACAGAATCAGAACTGCTACCATGGGGAGGAGGAAGAGGAGGAGGAGGGCTTGGGAGCCTGGGGAAAATGGAATGCAGGGTGGGGAAAGGAAACAGACACTGAGCATTGAGCTAAAGCTGGTTTAGGGTGGAACCATTTTAAAGCCAGGGTGTAGCCAGGGAGTTAAAGTGTGTCTGGGTTTAAAGCAATGATTTTAGTTTCCAAACTTGAAAATAACCTGACCTAACTCTTCAATAAAAGAAACTCCAATGTTACTCTGGCAAAGATTTTATTCTAATAACTCCATTAGCCTGAAGCCGTGGTGACAGAGAAAACCTGAATTATTCACTGAGCACCCTCTGCAAAATTCTCAATGTGGACACAGATCAGTGGTGTTCGGGTTGGGTTTTTGGTTTTGTTTTTTTTTTTTTTTTTCCTTTGGTTTTGCATTTTGAGCAACTCTCAGCCATCTCCACACAGTTTCAGGCACACCAAGAGTTCCAGAGAGGGTCCAGAAACCTGGGCAGTTCCTAAGCCCAAGGAATGCAGGCTAAGCCGATTTTGGGCTAAGAAAGAATTCAGGGGGTGGCATAAGAGCACAGAGCTGTAACCCCTCCTTGCCTGGCTGCATCACTGCTCACCAGGGTATCAAAATATCTCCCCAGCAAAACCCCCTCAATTGCAGCGAAGATTTTAACACCTTGCACCATAACTGCAACGTCATGGCTGTAAAAGAAGGTGGAAAAATGCAGTAATGAACTTAATTTTCCAAGTGGCAGACAATTTGTAGTTTACTATTACCTACCCTCAAAAATACTCCAACACCTTTCCAATAAGCTGTTTTAATCCAAAACATCTATCCTGCTTAAAAAGTGATCTTTCCAATATGAGGCATAAAATAGGTTTAAGTAAAAAACTAAAATTAGGAAATCATTAAAATTTGAGCCTGTGTTGATTTTTAGGACATCAGACATTCATCTGACAACTGAAATTTTATCCAGCCCAGTTTTCAGTCGTGGCTGTAGCAAACCATTAAAACACCTGAAGTTTTCCCATTGCAACCAGGACTCAGGCCATGACAGGGGTCCTGGAGACTCCCTCTCTTCAACACAAAATCCATTTAAAAGAAGTATAACTGACTGTTTTCTGTACCAGTGACTTTTCTGGCTGGATTATTTCAACACTGCCTGTTTCCAAAACTTCTCTTAGCACTTCCTTCAATACATTCACTTTTGTCTTGTAGAACAGAACAAAAATCTTTACCTGAATCCTGAGTACCAACACCACACTCATCTTTTCCCCATTTTGTCATTTTGCAAAATCTGGATTCCTCTAATTGGACCAACATGCTTGCTAAATACCACAACGGGAACAGGGGAATTTTCAGGGGAATTATTTAATAATGACTTGAAAATATAAATCAAGGGAAGATCTGAAGATTTGCATTGACAAATGGACAGAGATGCAAAAAGCCCAGTAGCTTGCTGAGAAAAACCAACTTTGTTTCAAGAATAAAATCAACCTGTACTAAGGCAATCTGCACATTCACCTGCCTGTACTCAAATCCAGAGACCTCACCTGCAGAAACTTTGCTGAGTTGATTTGGAAGAAGTCTTTCCTTGCCTGCCTCTGAAGCCTTTTGCAATGTAAGCTCCCTGTGTGATCCAACTGTTCAGCATCTGCGCTCCCCAACAGCTCCTGTAATCAGAATTTGCTCTCTGGAAACCAAGACAGAAGAAGGGATGGGGAATGTTGACGACACCAGCTGTCTCCAGGCTTCCTGGGGAGCAGAGCTCCTGCAGCAGCCACACGTGTGGCACTGGGAAACCAGCTACTTCAACAGCTCCTCACCAGCAGGGAGGAAACTTGGGCATAATTAAAGATTTTGATGGGGAAAATGTTAAAGGAACTGTGAGCTCTGCAAAGTTAGAAGGGTACAGAGAAGTCCTGCCTGTCCTTCCCATGAAGGTCACGAGTCTGGGCTTACTCAAATCCTGAAGCTCTTCTTAACAGAACACAGCAATTCCAATACATGTATTAAAGGAAAGAAAAGAGTTCCCAAACTGTAGTGCCTTTAGAAAAGGCTGCTCTGTTTTTAAAATAATTAGCTTCATTTCACAGTCAATTGGCACACAAAAATTCACTTGCAGCTTTTGGGTGCAAACACTCAGAAGACGTGTGGGAGTATTTCCTTGGAAATAAATTCCTGAATCATAACTACCATGCTTGAACTAACACATTAATAAAAGCGTCAATAAATTCTTCAGAAGACACCCTTCAAGTGACAGCTTTCCATTACGTGAAGAGGCAAAACTGGCAACACTTTGCTGGCTTAACAGTAAAGAAGATATCCATTCTCTTTTCCAAACACCACCTGATCCTGTAGTCCACACACTCAGGATGTGTAATCCTGAAAAACTTTTATTCAGTACAGTTAAAGGAACAGGAACCTAAGGCAGATAAAGATGTTCAAGGCACAAGACTACTTCTGAACTTCATAAGCATCTTTGATACCAAAACTAGCAAAGACTAAAAACCACGTTTCTTTAGAAAACCTATAAAATTCAAGAAAAAGGAATAAAATAAAAGGCAGACCTGTTCTTTTGGCAAGTCCATGGAGGAAATTCTTCTTGGCTCAATTATGAATAAAGTTATTATTTATAGAAGCCCATCCTTCAGTTTACTTTGGCGAACTGCTGCTTCAAGTTAATGTGTCTTGATGAGGAAAACATATATATGAATATTTCCTACAAGGAATGACAGACTGACATCCTGAACAACCCAAACAGGATGAGAAAGACAAAATGTAATGTGTTTGATGCTAAACAGACAGTCCAAATTAATAAATAAGAGACGAGCATGAAAAGATGGTGCTTGTCAAGCTTTGTGCTTGACTGACACCACCATGAGAAACTGAGAGCTGAATCACAGTCCCAATCCAGCACCTCAGTTTTCCATTTGCATTCTTCTGCAAATCCTATTTGATCATTCTTTCTTGGATGAAAAAGACAATCTTCATGGCAGACATTAATAATCTCTTGCTATTTCCATTATGTTAGATTACCATTAATACGATTACCTCAGACACTCCTTTTTATTTTAATCTCCAATGTTGTCAGATTCCAAAACTCTCAACAGCACCCCACCAGCATATGGGAAGTCAACAGATTCACAAAGAATTTTCTGACCCTTTCAACTTAAATAAAATCTATGTCTTTTTTTGAGATGTCATTTATTTGTATTTAAACAGCCTACTTCAATATTTGGGACACTTTAATACACCTGCCTGTACCAATAAGAATGTTTTTCCCACTGAAAGCAGCATCATTGCTGAGTGTGAATGAGCTGAGTTGTTTCAAAAGCAAAGTTTCAGTGACAGCAATGTGCTTCTTTGTAATATAACAGGAATTAGATAATCCTGTATATAATAGAGGAGTAGGAAGTGTATTTTTCATCTCTCAAAATCCTGCCCCAAATAATCACTGAATGTAAAGGGTGATGCAATGGTTACTTGCAAGAGCCCCCTTCCAAAATGCTGCTGAAATGCAGTGCTGTTTGCAACCAAGACCAAAAGAGTACCTTACACAATTTCAGGAGGAAGACTGAGCTTTGAAGAAGCTTTTGCATTTCCAGAATGCAATGTGTGTGTTAGCCCAGCAGTAGAGAGGCATTTGTAAACCACCCCAGTGAACCCAGCAAGAGCTTTCAGCCTTAGTAAGCAGCATCTTAAAATAACTGATAGGATCAGAAAAGAGAACAAGCCTTGAAGAACAGAGAGTTCTAGGTAACTTTCTTTCCTCTCAGTTACTTCTGAAAGAACATTCAACACCCATTTCCTCAGTGAGTGAGCAGCTTTCCATCTTAGCTGTGTACATTGCTGATAGGGACACTTCTAAACAAATGAGGTAAAAGAGAGCCCTAGACTATGAAGTCTGTTTTAAAAAATGAAACCTGACATGACTAAATCAAAGATAACTTCAAGCTGAAATTTAAACACAACCCAAATACTTGTTACAAGTGTCTGCACTGTGTCATTACCCATTTGCACACAAGAAAATCAATTATTCTTCATACTTAGGAGTCAAGTCTGTAACAGCCCTACAGCACTGATGAATTCTAACAGGAGAGGGAGGAACATGGGGTACCAAAATCCAGCCTAAGCACTACCCCGTAGCTTAGGATGTGAAGTTTGCAGGGGAAAAAAATCTCCCATTTGCTGGATATGGGAAATACCAGAAGACCCTACTGCTTGCAGGGCCACAGACAGGGATATTGTTGGGGTAGCAGGGTTGCTTTTACTTCACAGTGGAAGAGCAGCAGCCTCACCTGAGTGCCCATTTGATTTCCCCCAAACCACAGGTTTACCACACGAGAGGCTGCCTGTGGACAAGATGTCCAAGATAAAACTAAACTGAACATGTATGGATCTCAAATCCTTTGAAATCGTAGTGAAAAAATCCCCAAAGACACCACAACTTGACTTACAACACAGGCAGAGCTTGCAGAGACAATCCCTGCTGCTAAGCTCACATGTACTCATTCCACAATTTCAGGGCCCACAATGCAAGGAACCTCCCTGTCCAGCAGGGCAGAAAGGAGAATTTCACCTGCATTCACCTCTCCAGATGGCCAATACGGGAGCCCAGGAGCAGCTCAGTCCCCACACCCCCCCTCCTGTTCCTCATGGACACACTGCTCTCTGCCAGTTGCCACTGCCAGCACAGGCAGCCCCCCAGCCTACTCATTTTGGACAGCAACAAGTCTTGCCATTCATTTTTTCCTTTTCTTTTACCAGCACTATTGGAATATTGATACTCTTCCACCCACCACCACCATCCAGTTGCCCTTTTCCCACCAGTGAAACCACCTCCTTTATTGGAAACTGCATTTAAGGCAAGATTTGGAACAAATAATTTGTTGTGTCTGCTGACATGCTGTCTCAGCACTGTGCTGAGTCAAGCCCCCGAGCCATCTTCCTCTCATCTGCAAACAGCCACTGCAATTTAATTCCCTAACAATTAGGAATTAAATAATCTAAGTTTCATTCAGCTTCCAGTAATACAATCTCTTCTGTTGTGCACTATTTTCCATAAAGACACTCAGTCTACACCCAGCTTTCCAAGAGGATCAGAGCTGCAGCTCTGTTTCTGCAGCCACTCCAACATGTCTGGTTCACTCCAGGTGCCTCCAAACCCGCATCCCTCAGACAGCACAAGTGATTGAGCTGTTTTTATGGGATGCCATGGAAAATGACAAATAGTTGCATGAGAACAGAGACCAGGTAATCCATGCTGAGTCTTCACTCAAAACAAGAATAAAATACACACATTGCAAAAATTGAAATTCTTCATAAATCACCGTTGCCTTAAATTATCTCGCATTTTTCTTCTAACTGACGTTGTTTAGATTTTATCATCAGCTAATTAGAATAATTACATGCAATTATCCTGCTGCAGCAGATAACCATAAAACATAATAAATCTCAAGACATTTGCAGAGTTACTGCTCAATGAAAACCACATTTAAACTCCAGCAGGTGAGCAACTTCAACCTCCTTTTTCAGCCCATAAAGACTTTTAAGACTTTCAGTACTCTCTGTATTGTTTTTTTCATCCAAATTTGGCAACATAAAAGTCTATAATCTCACACACCCTTCTCCTGGCTGACTTGGATTCTGGTATGCAATGAAACACAGGCTAACTCACGCACAGACTAAGTTCTTGAAGTCAGCTTGAGAGAGTTTACTAACACACTCTCGTAAGTCCTTAGAAAAAACCACCAAACTCCTAGTCCAGAAGCATTCCTGAACCTATTTATTGCCACTTGTTAATGAATCAAATGGGACAGTTATCCTGAGACAAAAAAATAACTACTGAAGATCCAAACGAAGTCAAGAAAACAGTTCTCTCACTGGCTACACACTTAAAACACAGACACGTGTCTCAGACCACAAGAAGCCACACATCAAAATACACTTGAAGCCGTAGTGATGCCTCAGAAAAACATGTTGTTCTTGAGAGTTACTAAACACTTATCCTGCCATTACCAGCAAGAAGCTATGGTGGTTTTCTTACCGAAGAGAAAGTGACACCTGAATATCAGGAAATTCTGAAGATGCTATCGGTAAGACTAAATTACACCTGCGTGTGTGGTGTAATTACATCATCAATATACAGTGAAAGGAAAATTCTTCAACCTTGACATCAATGTCCACACCTACAAAAATAAATTATTTTAACCTTTCCTCTAGTTAATTCCAACAATTAGAGTGGTGGTTTTGGGGTTCAAAACCAAAACAAAACCATTACTTTTACAGGAGAACCAACCTCCATTGGGGCTTCTTACTGAACCACACAGTGCTTGGTGCTTCTGAATTGCTGGCAACACAAGTTTCTACATTTTTGTATTTCTGGCAAGCTCGTGTTTCAGAAGCTGATAACACCATCTCAGAAACAGATCTAATTAACTCAACGCTTTCAGTTTCATCCCCAAAAACTGGAAGAATGACTTACTTGGGTCTCGACTGCTGTATGGCCATCCTGAGGCAGGTAAAAGGGGCAGCACAGGAGAATTTGCCCTGCTGTCATCCTCCACTTGCTGTGTAATATGTCTCACAGTTTCTTTGTTTTTCCTGTTCTTCCTGCGGCCCGTGGGCTGCCAGCCATCCCCCACTCCTTGCTCTGAGAACCCACTCTGTATTGCACTATCCTTGGCAGAGTGCAGCTCACCCCCTCCGTAATGGGACGGTGACACCTGCTCCTCTTTGATACGCAAAGACCCATAGCCCATGTCACTAGCCCACAGAGACTGGGACGAAATGTCTTCGTGGCTGTCTGGTTTTGGTTCTTGATCCTCTTTCCCATAACTACTCCCTCCCTCATGGCAGCTGGCAATGGCTGAGTCCCCGGAGGAGTTTGCCGGGCTCGTTCTCCGAGCCAGCCAGGGGGATATACTCCTGCCAGCCACGACCGCCGAGATCAGAGCGTCCGTGCTGCTGCTGGAAGGGGCTCCCAGCTCATAATCAACGAGGTCCTCCGAGGCATCAGACTTGATGCTTATGTCCAGAGCTGCTTTGATGAAGTTGTGACAGGCCTGCACGATGTCTGTCATCTGCAGGTAGCTGGCAGCCGACATCACCTCGATGACGTTCCTGCTGGTCAGCGCCAGGTGTGCGGAATACATGAAGTCAATGATTGCCTTAAAGCCCTGGGCGGTGACGATGTCCAGGTGGGTGACTGTGGCCTGGTCAGAGGTTTTCTGCACCTGGCAGTAGAGGGTTTTGAAGTAGCGGCTGCTCCCCAGGAGGACGTTTTTGTGAGCCTTGAAGATCTTGCCCTCCACGATGATGCAGACGTCGCAGAGGATCCCGTGCTGCCTCTGCTCGTTCAGCTCCCGCAGCAGGTGACGGTAGTGGGAAGCAATTTCCATATCTTCCTTTCGGTTATTCATCTGGAGATCTTTATGTTTCCTCTTCCACAAGTCCTGCAGGGGGAAGGAGATGACAGAATTACAAAATTCAAGACAAGGCTGAGACAAACCCCAGGTTACCCCAAAAGAAGCAACAGGTTCATCTGGGAAGAGTGCCACAACTACAGCTACTGCCTGCAATGCCTCCACATTCCTTACAAAATGCACCTTACTTTGGCCAGACTTCAAATAATTTACATTAAAAAGGACTAGATTTGAAGCCAATCCTCCAGTGGCTCATAACATCCCAGAGCAAACGTTTCTTCAAATTACTACACACTTTTAAAAAAACCCATCTGAAGTAACCAGAGAACAACAGCTGTCAGTTTTTACTGTGAATTTGTTGAAGTTTGGTTTTGAAAGAGATACTGCACTTGAAACCATGCTCAGATGCCCATAGCCTACTGAGGGGCACACTGTAACACATTTTCCTCGGGGGAACAAGCATTGTGTGTAGCACACAGAGGAGCTGAAATCCTCAAACAGCAAGAGCCAATTGAACCCAGCATTTCCCTTGTTATACTCCCGTGGAGGGGCTATAAAAATAGTTTAAAAGGCACAAGAGCAACAAGCAAATCCAAGAAAAGTTTTAAGTCCCCACCCAAACTAAATGGGCAATAGATCACAACTATGAAATTAATGTTATTTGAAGCTCAACTACTTACAAGCAATGCTTTGCAATAAACATGGTATTTCCTTGCTTTACATCTCCAAGTTTACCCCACAGCCACCCTGAGATACTGAGTAGAGAATTTCTCATGATCACCTAAAGAAAGAATCCTTATGACCAACATAAAAACTGAGAAAAATTCACAGGGCATTTGATCACCTTTCATAAAATTTGGCAGTATTATCAAAAATAAAAGGCTAGCTGGTGCCAGCAGCAAGGTATCTTCTAAGTTATGCTCCAGATTATCCTCCTCTTAGACCCCAAAACAGAAAAAAAGTTCAACAGTAATCAACAGTGCAAGGATTTTCAGACTGAATTTTTTCCAGTTACTACCTTTGCAACTCCATATTTGCCTTTGATTCCACAACTTTACAAATCCTTTGGCATTCAATTCTGTCATTTTTGTCTAGCTTATGCCACTTTTTATGGAACTTACTATCCAAATTTATCTACCATTGAACAGTGGTTTAATGGTCCAGCTACTTAAGAGCAGCAAGGTGAAGGATATCTTACTCCTTTCTCTCAGAAACTTAAAATTTGTTCCAATATAAAAAGTCCCAGCTGTAGAATTGCTACGAGGATCCACATGTGAACACACAATTGTAAAATTGGAGCCAGTTCCAAATGTTATTATGTGCAGGCACACTCATCAGAAGCCTGGATTTAGGCTACTGGTTTTTACTTATAAAAACAAAACCTCTGAGGTCGTACAGCCTTAAAGCTCACATGGTTCAGGGTTAGCACTGGCATTAAGGAGGATGTCTCCAGCCTGGAGCACCTTTCTAACATCCACGGAGCTCACACGCAAATCCAGCCCCATCTGCTCAAACTGGCTCGCGGCAGTGGGCAGCACAGCCGTGCTTCAGGAAGTTTCCTTGGCACATTCAATGTGTTTCCTGGGCTGTGGAACACAGATCCACAAGTACCCTGCCCCCTTCCCCTACCCTGTGCTATTATTATCATTGCCAGGAGCAAAATAGCTGCAGTTTAGTCACTGTGGGCTAGAAAAGCACCTCCCAGCCCACAGAACATCCGTGAGGTGGGACCTTCTCCTAGAGAGCCACCTGATGATTCAAAAGTTCAAGTTATGCAAGACTGCTCCAATCTCCTCCAGTTCTGCAAGGCTGGAGCTGCCTCTCTGCAGCCTCAAAAGTCTTAATTTGCAAGGCCAGCTGGTCCCTGATCATTGAGAAATGTTTACTTCCCTGCAACACCAGTAGGCTGAATTGTGTCCATCCACTTCAAACCATGCAGATTTTCTACAGAATGCACAGAGAAGCCAATCTCTCCCTTTTTTTTTCTTTATTGAACTGAAAGAAGTCAATACCAGTGCAGCTGCACTCACCTATTTACCACAGAAATCTGCCCAGAGACCTCAAACCAAATCCTCATCCAGACACCACCTCTGTCTTAAATAAACAAAATAAATCTATGAAAATGAAACCAAGAATCTGGGCTGGGGAGTATGGAAAGAAAAATAAATTAATTTTCAGGTGTTTGGCCTGAAAAGGTTGTGATGGCAGCAGCCAGCACAGCATCTCTCTAATCCAGGCTCTGGAGGTGGCTGCCAGCACTTCCCAACATCTCCATGTTGCAAAGAACCACCTCTTAAAGCAGAGTGACAGTTCAGTTTTGTCTTTTTTCCAGAAACCACTACTGCATCTACTTTTAGGAGTTAAAGAGTCAGCTTAGTCCCCTTAGGAAATATGAATTGCCACATAGGATAAAGTGAGTTGTCCATCACCAGTTGTGTCTCCAACAGCTGCCATATCCACACAATTCAGGGGAAGATGTAAGAAAACCTCAGAGCCCACAATGAGGAATGTTCTGGATATGGCATTTCTTTTCACTGTTCCTTCATGGATATTAAAATACACATTCCAAGACACCAGCTCCTTGGAACTGTGGGGAGGAAGGGCAGGAAATCTCCGGCAAGGATAATTTTCTCTTCCTCAATTTCATACACATTAGCACCACAATATCTGTCAATGTCTCCAGTTGCTTTTGTGAATTTGTGGCACATTTTTCCTTCTTCAACTGGAAATATTCTTCAACTGGAAATTGTATCAATTCCTTGAGATTTTATTTCTTTGCTATCTCATACATTTATTCAGTTTAGTTCATTGGGTCAGGTCCCCCCCTCCTGATAACAGTCCACTTCAGATACATCTTGTCCTTTTTTAAGCTGCCTGTGGCAGAAATACAGAATTTAAAATATGTCTCTTGCTGCTTTTGGTTTAGACTGGAGCAGTTTGAGGTTCAGGCACTGGGTTGGATGGGTGGATGGAGCTCTTGCTCATCTCTTTAGGAAACAAGATAAGGTCAAAGATATCAGGGAATTTTTATTAAACACAAGGACACAAAAATCTCTGCAAGACTCCTTTCTGACCACTGAGGTGGGCACATTACAGCACCTTCAAGCAAGCAGTGAGGTGGATACTCCTGTGTTCACTGAAATCAATAAAATGTAGCAGTTTCAAAATCAGGAATTATTACTGGAGATGTCTTGATCTTCCTCTGTCACAAGGTCTGCTCCCTCACACCCATCACTTCACATCCAACATCTGTCACAGCATTGTACCTTTTAAACAAGAGGTCTTTAGGGGAGAAAATTAAATATGCCTCAAATTCAGAGGAATTAATTAGCTTTCTGTCTACCCATGTCAAACCAGAACATCCGTTTAATGTCAAGGATCACTAGGGAATTAATCCAAGTTAAATTTAAGGCAATTTGCTAGTAGTTAAAAATTCAGGAAGCTTTAAAACCCTGTTCTTGTGTTCCAATTTCACATGCTGTTTTGTGGCTTGTTGATGGTTTGTTTTTCTTTTTTTTTTTTTTCCCTTTCCCTGGTAAGGATGTTTATTTCAACTTAAAAAATGTTGTGGAAAGATTTCTTCAAAAAAGCTGTACCCTTCAAACTTCTGTAGAAGCACAGTAAAGATAGAATAAACTGGAGATTTCTTAGAAACATTAATGATGTATTTTTTGGTTTATTTCAGGTCTTTTTAGTACATGAAGGCTTTAAAATCCTACCAGGATTCTTTAGGCCACGTGGCCACAGCACAGCTTTCCAAGAAGCCAACAAACCAGGAAAGCTCATCTGAAGATTTCCCACAAAATAAAATTGTAGCAGATCAGGCTTTCTTCATAAGCCAGTTCATAGGCAGTACAGTAATTCAAGACTATTACTTCTTCAAAAAGAACTAAAAAAAAAATGTCCCAAATCAAACCATTGCACCGAACAGCAAAAAGAACACAAGGTGAGCAGATTGAAGAGTCACTTTCATGCAAACTTCTGTCAAGATACAGGTTTGCTTTTATTTCTCATGTCAGAAAACCCTGGTCTTGAAATAAGCATTAATAATTTATACAATCTTTAACCCTTGCTAGAGTGAACGAAAGTGGTTTATTTTGCACTGTCATGACAGTTATTTCAACATAAAAACAGTACCTGATGGCACAGTAAGAGTCTAAAACACTCTTCACTTCCCACTGGAAAGATTTCAAGAAGAGTAAATATTTATTTATTGGCAAATTTCTCAGGCCAGGAATGAGTCTTCTAACCAAAATTTTAACCTCACTAAAATTAGGGGGCACAATTTTTCTGCATCTAAATCTCAGTGCATTACTTGAATTTTGACAAAAAGTCACAGATGAGAAATGAATTGCACACAAAATCCTCTACAGAGCAGTCCCCTGGGAAACAGTGGGGACAAAAATAAACTTCCTTCCCTCAGAAGGAAAACAGGGAAAAAAATGGCCTGAAGGTTTTTGGGGAGGGGAGGGTTTGCTGTTGTTAGGATTTATTTGTTGCTTGTTTACTTTTTCTTTTCTGAGAATGTAAGTGAACTGCAGATTTAAACTACATGGCACTTTATCTGTATCAATTTTCTCAGCATGTTTCTACACTTAATACCAAGGACCAAAGGTAAAGAGAACCAAAATGCTCACTAGTGCACTCCTCCACCACTCTGCTCCCTAGAGAAAACATGCCAACTGGAATTTCACCAAAAATGTGTTGTTTCCTCCCCCCTCTCCCTTCAGAGAAAAGTAAAAACAGATTAAGGAAGAACTCCAATTCACTCCAATGCTTTATTACACAAAAACCCAACAAACACACCCCACTTCCCTGCTTCCCCTGTGTCCCGTCCATGTTTCCACTCCCAAGACATTCCAACATTTTTAAAATTCCTCAGCAAAGGAGCTCTGTAAGGTGAGATTGGTCTTGAAATGTTTCCTTGCACAATAATACACAGTGTGCATGCAAGTTTCACTTTTTTCCAGTTAAAGACAACAGAAATGCACAGGATTCCTACTCTCCATCTGCCCTGTGCTGAAAAGAATGGAGAACAAAACCCTTTAGGAGCGAAAAAGGACAGTAAAGGAGAGAAAAGGAAGACTCAGAATATTCATGGATGGTAACTCTCTGCAAAGACACAGCTCAGGAGCTTTACAAGCACAAATCTCCACAACAGCAGTGTTTTCTCACACGTGTTTGAGGAACAGCAGCACACAAATCTGAAAGAGTTTTAATTTCTTGATACTATATAACACCAAACTATATTCATATGATCACCTCTGTCCAAAATAGATAGAAGTGACAGCTTACAAAAATGAACAGTTGCCAAAAAAGAAACTCCTTTACCCTATTCTGATTCCCGAAACCAATCATTTGTTGTTTTAAGTTGGTCATTCCAACCACAACCCTGAACTGGAGGAGAAAGAGGAAGATGTTTACAAATAGACCAAACCAGACCCTTGAGCCAGAGGGGTCACTCAGAGCTCAGGGTTTCATGCAAACAAGGAGTGCCACTTCTCCCTGATGAGCAGGGATGGGAACATTTAATTGCAGCCCAACAATGCATGCTCAGCCTCATTGGCTGGGACTCACAGGAAGGAAATAGAAGTTTCACCATTCACCTTGAGAAGAACTATAGAAGTACAGAAAGGGCAGGGATTTGGGAGGCACATGATTTTCAGTAAACTCAAAGAAAAATACTAATTCCATTTTCATTACCAAGTTTGATAGCCCCAATGAATTGTCAGTGATTGCAGGGCAAAAAGAGCCCCAAGTCCCTACACAAATTTATTAACCTTGGTCTGATCAGGATTCACTAAAATTTCTCCAACTTCAAGCCAGTGTTGCCCCATCATAGAGAGCATTAAATCAGCATCTCTGTTTAGAATCTGTAGCAGATACAATCCAGAAAGTCCACGAGTTCAAACAGCAGTGTAGAACACTGCATACTTCCAGCATCTCACCATACCATTAAAGCTTTGTTTCCACAGTCCAAACAAGAACCACAAGGAAAATCTAACTCCAACAGCACAACCTAAAATAGCAGGGAGTCATCATTAAACATTTCGCTCTACTCCAAAACTTTAAACCAGACACTTGGCTGTGGCCTTTCACTTGTCAAACTATTCCCCTGGTTATGGGTCAGCCAATGTGCAGAAGCTGGACAGCAACCAAAACACAGGATTTCATAGAAAAATCCATTTATTAACCTTAATTAGCTCTGACAGCACATGAAGAATTTCAAGAGAAAACGAGGACTGAAAATGAGATGTAAGTGAAAACTCCTGTCCTCCACATTTTGGGAGGAGGGCAATTAGAATTCAAAGTTTAGAAACTGTAAACTTAAAAATTTTAGGGGGGAAAAAAGAAAAGACCAGATATGCACATTTTGCTATATTGTTATTAAAAGTGACAAGTGATTATAACTGATTTAGTTAATGAAAACATCTAAACTGTAATATTGAATAAATAAACAAGTAAAATCCAAGACAATTACTTCTTACCAGTAACAAACTGGGTTCCAGGTCTAGTGTTTCTCCTACAACAGCTGAGGACATCAACAGCCCCAGGGCAGCACAGGTAGTGCCCTGATAGTGACCTTCTGACAGCACTGGTGTGAACTCTTGTAGGAGAAAGACAGAACTATGACAAAAAAACAAAAACAGAAAGAATTATTAGCAGCAAACTGACAGTGAAATATTTTTAAGTCCTTTCCCTCCAAACTCACAGTTATGACATCCTTACTTGTGACTTAATAAATTCCAAAAAAGTCAACTCCAAGCACGCTGAAAGTAATTAAAGCCTGGCTACCACTTTGTAATAATGTAAACAAGAGTTACTTCTTAAAGGTATGGGAACAAAACGGTCTAATTTTAGCTACTAAAACTTCAATCAGACCCTTGAACAACAGGGTTTCCTGTTTGGGAGCTTTTCAAAACATTCTCACTTTAATGACTCTTTAAAGAGACTCACCTTATCTGACCTATAAAATACTCAGCTTTAAAAGCTACCAGCACAGCTCCTGAAGGAAATTTGCAGTGGAACACTCAGGAGAATTTGCTCTTGGAATGTTTAGTTGCCAGTTTGTAGTGGCTGACACCATTCTGGGTTAAGAGACCAAACAATCTCAAGATCTGTAAAGTTTTGTGTAAAATACAGGTATTTAGGTATAGTAAGACACATTTACAGACAGGCTGCTCAGAGAAAATGTGTTTATGGTTACAAGGTACAAGGAGTAGGAATAGTTCAGCTACACCAAGGCTTTTGCCTGTGAGGACACATCCACTAAAACTATCATCTTATACATCTATTTTTCTTGTATAAAACAGACTTTATTTTCTTCAGAATAGCATATACACCACACTGGCAACATTTAACTTACAATCTAACGCTTCTCAGTCTACTTTATTCAAATTTTTTTATTGTTAGCCATAATAAAGTCCTTTTTGATCTCTGCATTTCAAATATCTTCAATACACAGATTAGCTCTCTTAATGAAAATAAGCTATAAATCAATACCGGTGATTTCAGGACTGACCTTCTCTAGTAACAGATTTTGAAAGGAAACATCAGAAGAGAAAAGTTAAGAAAGCTTTTCCAACACAAATTAATACCATTATAGAAGGTGAAATAAAATATCTAATAAACAAATAAAGTAATAAGGAAAATCCAAGCATTCTTATGGCAAACAGCAGAACTGAAATTCTTGAAAACAAATATGACCCAATTGAAGCAAACACCAGTGACTTTGTTCTCTGTTTCTACTCTGGACTGCCAAGTCTTGCCTTTCTCTATTTCTGATTGCTTCTCCATAGCAATTGTTTTGGCGAGCTCTTTTTAGTGCTGTTATTTGGACAGTTAAGAAAAAGTAAAGTGGTGAGTGAGGCAGCCAGACCAACCCAGACACATGGGGAATTATTTTGTTAGCAAATTGTAACAAGGTGTATGTATTTCTACTTAGACTTGTGACTATTACTGTTTAAAACTCTCACTTACACCTGTCCCAGAGCACAAAAAGAGTCAAAACAGATTGGTAAAAATGGCAAAGCTGAGGCCTGCACTTTTTCTTCTTTGCTTGGAGCTGTGCACCTGCTTCCCTCTTGTGATCAAACAGATGAGAACCGAGTGACCATGATGGATGGAGACACCTCTACCACAGGGAAGGAGCAGAACAGCCAGAAGTATTTCTCCGACTTTTGCAGATAACCAAGATTTCTAAATGAGCCCTGGTTATAATTGTTAAATCAAGTTTTATGAAGAGGTGCCAGCCCTCATAATGATGTTCTCTCTAGGTCCCCTTTCTCTTTCCTATACCACATAACAAAAATATCTTTGAAATGGTGAGAACTTACCGATATTTGAAAGTGTTTCCTGTCAGCAAAAATAAACCTTGCAATGTTTCACAGCTGGACAGTGCATGTTTCAATGAAGAGAGGAGAATGGTCTCTGGTAAGAAGCTCCAGAAGGTTCATCAGATGGCCTATGTTTGAGAATGGAAAAAATAGGAGACAAAAATTAAAATCCAAATTTTAACTCAATACAAGGCCCTCCAGTGTCACATAATTACAAGCAATGTTTAAAATAACTGCACATTTACAACACTGTTTGCCATTTTAACAAGAATCATTCTGCTATATTCCTATAATTAATCATTCCGGAAAAAATTATTTAGCCCTTGTGTTAATGTAAAAAAAGAGTTTAACATACCAGTATTAAGAGTGTTAACAACTCCTGACTATGCGTCCAGAAGTGCTTTGAAAATCTCACTCTAAAAAACCAGCAGTTTATAAAAGGATTTAAAAAAAAATTAACATTGTTTCAGTTGACATGTAAGTTTCAGTTTATGTTTCTGTGACCTCTGCCACCCACACGCTTTAAATGGGGTTGGAATTAATCTCAACTCATGGTTATAGTGATTCCTCTCCAAACCAAAATATTTGCCTAAGGTTACAGAAAAATCATGTGTCCATGTTGTGTGAAAGGAAGAGATTTGAGTTTTATTCCCATCCAGCTCGACTGAATCAGAGTCTTCAAAAGCCAGCATGACCTCCACATTTTAACCACCAAGCAGCATCCACAAAGGTACTGAGGAAAGCACTTTGCTTATCTTGCAAACATTAAAAAAAATTTAAAAACACAAACAACCCAAACACAAAAATGAAGATGTAAATAACTAACAGAAGCTTTACTTTCCATGCCTGTAAAATCTATGCAGCCTGAAATACAATATTCCAGTGGGTAACAAGTTGCTAATCCCACAGGATGCACCTTTGCAACAGGGCACAGGTGTGAGAACCCAGTTCCAGCTGCTCTCTTGCAGAAATATTTCCATTGCACTTGGATTTCCTCTGCATTTCCCTTATTCATTTCCCATAACTTCCAATTCTGTCCATCTGCCTGTGTCCCACCCTGGCACAGGAACAGTTGCTCAAATCATTCCCCTATTTTTGATCTTTGTTCTCTCTCTCATGTGGTTGCAGCAGAAGAACAGACCCAACACTCCTCATGTCATGGACCCTGTAGAACCCAGGAAGAACATGGCAGAACTGGTACAAGGTACCAGGCTTGAGAAGTCTGGTGACATCAAAAAAATAAGAATTTAGCTATACCTGTTACTCCAGCAGCAAAGATTAAAAAACAACCTGAAAAAAAAATTAAATGCCTGTGGCTCATATGACACTTACCTGCCCAAGTACCATTAGATCTCCTTAAGATCTCCTACAAGATGTTAAGCTATTACTTTAAAAAGTCACAAAAGAAATCTAAGCAAAAAAAAACTCTGCCCTTGTGCATCTATTAGTCAAAAAAAAACAACATAAAAAGTACCTTAAAAAAAAAAGAGGATTAGAGAACTGTAAACTTATCACACTGGGAATTGCCCTGAAGAATGATTTCCCCCAAACTTTCTCATTGGTTTTTGGCTTTTTAATTAGGGGATCTTTGCCAAAGTTCCCAAACTCAGTACATAAAAAGGGAAGGAGCCAAAGGAGGAAGAATCATGAGGTGATTTTTAAAAAGAAGAAAGCATGGGTAAAAACCAAGAGAAAGATCACCTAAAAGACAGAAAAGACACACAAGGAGTCATGAATAATCTAAAAGAATCATCCAGTGCAAAACTAAGATAACATATTAAGGGCTCTGAGAACAACCTAATTCTGTCTGTGTAATTCACGGTGCAAGCCCTCCGTGCCTTGGGTAAGGATCCTGGTTTACTTTTTAGCACAAATCTCATAATCCAGATTTGATCAACTACTACTGAAAAAAAAAATTAAAAGGGGGGGGAGAAAAGCCAAGAAGGACACATTGGTAACAAGAAGGAAGTCAAAAAGCTCATTTTATATTTAGCCACCACCTAATTCTCCAACCTTATAGTAGCAGGACTGTTAAGAGCAACTGGGCCCTGACTACTTCATTTATTGGCACTTAAATTAGTTGGGTTTGGATATTTTAAGCACTTAATGTCCAATACAGACCATTGATTCTTCTGTTTCATGGCATGATCTGAGCACTAGTCAGGAAGGTATTTCCTTTGATGCTGTATTGGTGCAAAAGGTGCAAATTTTGTTTAACCCTTTCCTCTAAGAGAGCAATCCAAAGTCCTGAAATATCAGCTTTCTGCAGAGCCCTTCTCCATGGGGAGAGAAATACCAGGAAGCAAAGTCACTTGGATGGAATAAGCAGTTTGTTTGATATATGGCAAGGAAATAATTAGGAAAGATAACTAGGTATTTCAATATAAAGAGGTGTGAACATATTCTTTAATATAGAAAACCCTGCTCATTTTCTAAGTAGGGCTCTTGGGCAGGTAAGGCCCTGGTACACACTGACATTCTTGTTGATAGTATTTTAGTCCACACACAAGCTCCTAGATATGTTTGTGGAATTTTTTGACACCTTGGTGCCTCCTTCCAGTACAGGAGATGCCAACTTAGAGTCACTATAAAGCAAACACAGGGTAACTTCCAACATTTGCAGGGTGTTTTAATTCCCAAGGGCACACATGAGTCAAGTGAACAGCAGGACAAGACCACCACTGTCGGGGCTGGAACAAAAACCAGCCACATCCCCAAAAATCAAGGCAAAAAAGGTGAGTTTCAGTTCTAATTCAGCATCTACCTGTCACATTTCAGCAATGCCACCTCTCCCCTTCTGTGCCGGGGACATCCTTGCCTATGCACAACTGAACACTGCCAAGAGGGACACATTTCCATCTCATTAGAATGGCTGTCAAGGATCTCGCCCTGTGCTCAGAAGCTATTCCAAACCAACATCTCAGCAGCAGCCTGATGTTTCTTAAATACATGGGTATGAAAGAAAGTTAAAGCAACTGTTCAGAAAATAACTGCACCACAGCTGACTCGGTGAGGGACAGCAAACCCCACCCATGAGCCTCTGGACTCCACCACATCCCAGAGGGAATTCATCCAGGACTTCACACTGGTTTGCCTTTATGAAGAATAAGCATTTTTAGTACAATTTTCAGCAGCATAATTGAAAATGTTTGGAAGAGCTGAGTAAACCCCTGTTTCACAGAAGGGGAGATGGGTAACAAGAAGTTACACACCAGCACATTCAATCAACAGCTGGAGGATGGGAACTGAGTCTCAAGAGCAGCTTTCCCTCTAAATTGGACATCCTTATGAATCCAAACACACCAAGGCAGCACAAACCAGAAAACTATCGATCTGTTTAGGGAAGTTGAGATTCTTCCCTCTTGAATCTCAAGAGAAGAAGCCCCACATGAAGTGATACAGGCTTTTATTTCTCATCCTGCCTGAAGGACTGCAGATCCAGAGGGAACTGAGAAACCCAACTACTGAAGAATGTATTTAAGGGGGCTGCAGATGCAAACATACAAAAAGTCCTCAGGAAGGGAATAAAGTGAAGTTTTGAAGCAACAAATTTTAACGCTGGAGCTCTGACTGTTACTGTGCTTGCCCAAATATCATAAAAACTCCCATGGAGATGCTTTAGGGATGCAGGAGGATCGCAGGACTTCCCTCAGACCAAATTCCTGCCTCTGCCTCGCAGCTGCTCCTCAAGGTCTCTCCTACTGTGACCCGTGCTCTGTGCACACAACCTGCTCGCTTCTGCTACTAATACACTCCCAGTTTCAAATATCACACACAGAAAACACAGGTGAGCTCCACACTTCAAAATATTCCAGCCAAACGCAAGGCGGGAGCGAAATATAAAAACGGAATTAATCTCTCTGTGTAAAGTGTCAGAATTTTCCAGGGTAGTGCTCACAGCCAGGAGCGGACACAGATTGCTGCCTCCTGGGAATTATAACGGACATGTGGGATAACCATTACAACTGCAGGTAGCACTTCAAAGACTTAAACTGAGCCCGCTCTCCCTGCCCTTCTGTTTGCTCATTAAACTCAGCACCTAGGAGCATGGAAAGCCCCTGTGAATGCATTTTACCAATTTAGGGGGAGTCTGGAAAGCGTTACAGAGTTCTCTGGAGCAGCCAGTAAAACCGGCAACACGAAGGGAAAAAAGTCCTGGGAAAGGTTGAGCTGTTTATGAAATAATTCTGCCCTGAAAGCAGGCAGTGGCAGTTTGGATTGGGTGTCAGCCTGCTCCGCGCTGCTGCTGCTGGGAGGAGAGGAAACTTTGCTTAGAAACTTCAAAAACACGGATCTAAAAAACAAAACAAAACAAAAAATCCACCCAAGTGGATAGCAAAGACAAAAAGAATATGCTGAACCTCACAGAAACACAACACATCACCAGAGGAAAAGCAGGCAATTAACAGATCTTCCAAACATGAGGCATTTTTCCTTTTGACAGAGGGCTGCTGGGGAAGGGGGAGCTGCTAAACTGGTTTTCCTCTAAGCACTTCCAGATATTAAAAAAAAAAAAAAAATCCTCTTGCAAAGAACATATTCACTGTTGTACAACTGTCCCAGAAAACAAAGACCACGGGGAGAAAGTGGCCCATTTTCTCCAGTCCCCAAGAACCCCAGGTACAGGTCATGTTTTCAAAGGCTCAGTCCTACACACTCCAGAACGGAGGAGCATTTAAAGCACAGGAATAAACACCTAACGTGAGAGTTACTAGAATGCCCTGCTTTTGGTACCAGACTGCAATTGACTCAATTCCACCCAGGCGAACACACAGTCTATGAAAACAACCGCGAGAGAAGTTTCACTGTGAGTGAGTTTCCCCCTCCTGGACACGCTGCATCAAAACCAAAAGATTCATTTTCTATTTCAGTTATCCCACGAACGCACCAAACCATGGAATATTTTTCAGCAATTTGGGAGCCCCCTGAATCCTGTCCTGTAGCTCTCTCTCCAGCCCATGGGGCAGCTCCTCTGCCTGCTCCCTGTCAGCTCCCAAAAAACACCTCAAAGCTGTAATTCCTCACCACATGTTGAAAATATTGTGACTAATAATACACTCCACCCATTTTTTTCCATCACTAAGGATTTCAAAATATAAAACTTGACAAACAGAGGGTTTAGAAGGGGAAAGTCAAATTTTATTTCCAATTAAAAGAGGCTATAAAAGTGAGGTATTGATTAAAGTGAGAGAGCTAAGCAGTTAGAGAAAGCTTCTTTTTCAAAAATTATGTTTTTCTCACTCTTCTTGTGTATCACTGCCTTTTCTTATAATCTCCACAGGAAAATAAAGAGAAAAAAAATCTGTCTTTTTTGAGAAAACACACTTCATGCATTAGTAGCACGGCTGATCTGTGCATACAGAGAACCCACACTCAATAAATCCTTGATTGAGTCCACAAACCTACATCTCAATGACAGCAACTAAATGCTAAAAATGACACCAGTGATGCAATTAAAATGCATGCATGAACTTTGGTACAGGTGTCTACAATGCCACTGTTTGCTAAACACATCTCCTAATTAGCATGGCTTTAAACAATGCTGATAATAATCCCGTTCTGTAAGGCTTGCCAAATGAATCATTGGGATTGCAAAATAAAAAGCATGAGGAATTCATTAAAGAGCTGTTAAACTCTCCTTTGTTTATCTTTTCCCGGTCAGGTGTAAAAATAAATAAATATGGGTTTATGTCTCCGGATTCCATCCGAATGCTCCGCTCCACAATAACCTGCCGGGGAAGAACCTCCTCAGGAGGTACCAACATTTTTTTTTCCTCTCCGTTTCAAAAGAGAAATCCTCCCACTATTACAGTCCTGAAAATCTGCTCCATTCTCTATTTGTCATCTGGGATTGAGTTATCAGACACTACTTGTATTACTTTGGGAACTGACATGTCTATTTACAGAGACACAAAGGCAATCCAGCAGCACAACCCCTGCTTTTCCCAGCACCTCTCCTCCCCTCCGCCAAATTCTACCAGCACTTTTTTCTGGGGAGGGGGGAGGACACCTCACTAGTTTCCCAGCATGACAGAGAACATTTCCAGCCACTTTTGCACTTGTTACAGCCTTATGAAAAATCACCTATATCCCCCCCAAAGGAACAGCATTATTCTTTCAAGATTTTCTTTTTGTTTGTTTCTTGGGTTTTTTTGTATTTCTTTTTTTAAAAGAGGGTCACTTCCCCCATTTCAGCCTGCAATTAAAATGGAGGCAAGGCCAGGCGATCTATGTCTGGCTTTAGGGGGAGACAATAACCCAAAACAGGCCTGGCTTAAAAAAAAAAAAAAAAAAAAAAAAAAAAAGGAGAGGAGAGGGAGAAAGAGAGAAAGAGAGACACGCAGAAAGAGAGAAATACAACATGCTTCACCAGTATTATTACCTCATCCCTTTTTCCAAGCAGTTTTGAACCACAGTCCTGACAAACTCTTGGTCCAACTTGCACGGATGCTGGTTTTTAGGGGGCGGAAAGGGTTTTAATGCTGGAGCCGGGATTGAGGCTGGCTATCCGCAAGTGGAGCTGCTGTTAAAATGCCCCCTTGTCTCTTCTCCTCTCCCTTGAGCTGGGTGTTGACGCAGCAGAAATTACCAGCTGGAAAATTCCCCTTTTGGAGGTTACGGGGAGGAGGGGGGGGCGGGCGGAGGAGCGAGGGGAGGGAGGGCCGGGGGAGGGGGGTTAAACCCGGCACTTACCAAGTTAAGCCATCCACCCACACCAAATAGGACATCGCGTCCCAAAGAAGGCTCCGTGCCCCCCTCGGCGGGCAGGGCGCGACCGGCCGCGCTCGCCCCGCGGCGGGGGGAATAACGGGGATAAAAACGGGGATGAAAACGGGGACAAGGATAAAAAAAAGGGATAATAAGGGGGATAATAACGGGGATAACACCGGGGCGGCGGTGCGGGAGCAGCGTGGGGGGGCCCCCCGCCCCCCCCCGGGGGGGGGGGGGGGGGGGGGGGGGGGGGGGCGCCCCCCCCCCCCCGGGGGGGGGGGGGGGGGGGGGGCGGCGCGCTTACCTGTGCCCCATGGAGGAGAGCGGGGTGTCGGAGCGGCCGGAGCGGTGGCTCCGTCGGTCACTCCGTGCCTCTCCTCCCGGGTGGGGAGGGGAAGGGGAAGGGGGGGCGGAGGGCGGAGGAGGGGGGGGGAGAACCCGGCGGAGGGGGGGGGGGGGGGGGGGCGCCCGGGCGCGCTCCCGACGCTCCCTCGGGCGCGCGGGGCGCGAGCCCGCGGCGGGCGGGGGGGGGGGGGGGCGGGGGGGGGGCGGGGCCGCGCGGCGCGTGCCGGCGTTGTCCCCGCCCACTCTCCCCCAGCGGCGGGCGGTGATTGGGCGGCGGCCCCTCCGACGGCCACGCCCCCTACTTCGCCACGCCCCCCTCCCCTTGCGCCGGGGGAGCGGGGGCGCCGCCGGCGGCGCTGCCACTGCCGGACACCGGAAGTGAGGGAGGGCGGGGGCGCGCGGCGCGCGGGGCACGCCGGGACCGCGCGGGGGCTGCGCTGAGGCGGGGGCGGTGGTGGCGGCAGCGCGGGGTCGCTGCCGGTGCTGGTCCCGGTCCCGGTACCTATCGTAACCCCTCCCCCGCTCCTGCTCCGGACCTCTCTGTGCCTCCCCGGGTGCCTGCTGCCCCCGGCAGGTGCGCCCTGCCCCGGGAGGGGCGGCTGTGCGCCCTCAGCGGGGCGCGTCCCCTGAGCCCCGCCGCGGCTGTTGGAGCGGGGCAGTGCCGCAGCCTCAGGACCTTTCAGAGAGACACAAAAATCACTTTTCCCCCTGTTGTACGCGCTGAGGTCTGTTTCACACAATGCCCGGGAACGAAACAATGTGAAATAAGTGCAGTTGGGAGCCCCCTGACCCGTAGTGGCCAGAGAGCGAGGCCGGTGGTCGGGGAAGGATGGGGATCAGAGCGCATGGAGATCACAGGCAGCTCCGCAATGCAAAACCTCCCGCTGCAACAAAGGGCAGGGCTTTGCCCTTTTGACTGTCGCGCTGAAGGCTCTGACAGAAACTGCCCTATATTTCAAAGGACGGAGCTTAACAGGGCAGGATAGGTCTGGAGCGTGGGGGAAGCCGGCGCGATCGCGCGATGGCTGCGGCGAGCGGGGAATCGCTCTCGATGCTGCGTGCGGTCTCTGGATTGTGAAAGCAGGAGCTGGTCCAGCAGATAAAACCTTTGCAAACTGTTTTATCAACATCTGCGCGCCGTGATTGCGCCCGAAATTGGGGAAATGCATCTCTGCCCAGCGGCGTTGGCCGTTTGCATAGTTAACTGACTTAGGTGTGTAATCACAGTAATTGCCTGGCTAATCGCGTGCCGAAGGTTTAAAAATTTCCTCCGTGGTTTCCTTTCCCTCATCCTATATATTTCCTTCATCTTTGGCTTTCAAGTAGGCAGACCTGCTGTCGAAATGTTAGACTTGACTTTGATGCCTGCTCTTCATTCAAATCCATTTCTATAAGGTGGTTTTAATCCGTAGGATGTCCCCTTACAAAAAGTGTATTTTCCACTTTTTTTAATCTGTAATTTAAATAAACGGATGTTCCATCGTGTCTTTTCCCCCCCCCCCCCCCCGTTTCCTTCCACATACCCTAAATACCTTTAATTTTGAAAAGAATCTGAATAAACCTGATTAATGGAAACAAAATGCCTTTTTACTCCAGCATGTTTTAAATTACCTCTTCATTTTATATTGCAACAGAGTCCAAGCACCACCTTCCTAGAAAGAGTGCCATTAAAATGCAAATGAAGACTTTGCAGAAGTTGTTAATGCGACCAAGGACACAATTTCTTAGACTTGAGCAACTCAGAATCGGCGCTGGGCGGGGGTTCCTGCTGCCACCTGCTCTTTCTGCACGCACAATTCTGTGTGGAACATGTTTGCCAGCCTCTGTCACCTGTGGGTGAGGAGCACCAGAGCTGAACAAGCAAAATCCCTTTTCCACCCTAAATACTCGCACTGGTTTTCATGTATCTGTCCCCCCCACACCTGCAGGTGTTAAATCCTTCTGTGCTTTGAGTCACTCCTTTTTTTAGGCTGAAATACGAAGGTTCAAGAGGCTGTTGAAGGTGGAGCTTTATGCCATTATATCTTGTTTTTTGCATGGCATCTGCATCATACCTGGTTGTGGCTGTAGCCATTCCTGCCTTTCCTCACTCCTCTGTTTGAGGCCAAGCTTCCCCTGCTCCCCCAAAGTTCCTCAGGTGCAGGATGTATGCTCTCCTCCTGCCCAGGGTTTCTTCCCCAGGTCTTTGTTGGAAGAAAGCATTTCTTCCTGTGGTATTTGTTTGTGTGTCAGGCTGGGCTGACTCCCCCGGAGCAGCAGCAGCTGCTTGCCTGGGCACTGCCCTGGGGAATGTTCCCAAGAGGGGGAGGGTGGCAGCAGGCCCCATTTCCCAAAGCTGTTCCACACAAAGGATTTCAGGAGACTTGAAAAGCTTTAATATTCTTTTGCCAAGCCCCCTCTCCTTTAATTAGAAGTTTGTGTTGTATTTTAGGTAAATGCTGCAATAGCTCAGCATGCCCTGAGAGGTGCTTTCTCCTCATCAAGAAGGAAAGGATGTGCATGGAAAAAGAAGAGATTGAAGGAGAAATTGGGGTAATTGGGGTAGTTCCTGTGATTTTTGGTGTGCAAAGGGGAGATTACGAGTGTAATATCATGTCAAGGGTTACAGACCACGTGTTTCTAGCCCGAGTCCACATCCCTCGCTACCCACTATACCACAGGTTCTACCCTGGCAGAGACTGAGAGACTGGTGGTATCACACCCACTACTGATGGGCAGAGACTGGTGGTATCACACTACTAATGGGTTTTAGGCACTGGCACAACAGGTAAAGGTCATATTCCTGCAGCACAAGACTGCTTGGAGTTGCCCTGATATGTTCCTTTTGCTCTACCAAAACACCTGGACCCCCAGCACAGCCACGCTGACGCCACGTGCCAGTGCTCCATCCTCACTGAGTGGGCAAATTAAACACCATGGAGTAGCATGTATGCTGTTGAATTTCACTGCCTTTTCAGTGTCCCTGCACCTCTGTGATTGCTCCCTGCACAATCTCCAAGACCTCTCCAGTGCAAATAACTCAACACCATCCTCCCACTGTCTCCTGCGCTGGGGTATGGTGGGACCAGACCAGGGGACAGCAGCAGAGGAGAGCTGGCTGGGTGCTGCATTCATACCATGTCCCATTTGCAAAAAATTGGGATTCTGTGGTTGGAAAAGACCTCCCAGATCATGAAGTCCAAATGTTAACACAGCTCTACCAAACTCACCACTAAACTATGTTCCCACATGCCACATCTGCATGTTTTGAACACTTCAAGGGACTGTGATTCCACCACTTTCCTTGGCCAGAAATTCCCAAAATCTGCCAATATGGGCAAAGAAATTCCTGGCCAGAAATGCCAAATTATCAGAAGTGCTGAGCATTCTCATTTCAGCTCCTCTTTCCTGCTCTCTTCTACTTTATGTTCATTGCAGTTGTAGGAGATTTTACATTTGATAAACTGAAATTATTTCCTGTGTCCTTGTCATGCAGGCAGTTTGGGAACAGATTGACAAAATCTAAATGGCCTAACTACTGTTTTTTCCTCTACTAAAGAATTGTAGAAATAGATGTTCCAAAGCAATCTGGGGTAATCTGTGATCTGTGATCTCTGCTCTTAGGGATCCCAGTTTTTTTTCCATGTTCTGTACAAGGTAGACTTGTCTCTCCATCACCAAACCCTGCTCTTCCCTAGGTACAGCAGGAGAAAAGCCATTTTTCAGAGTTCTGCTTCTGCCCTTCACAGCATCTCTGAATCACTGGAAATCCTGGGACCATCAGCTTTGTGCACCGCATGGAGAGCAGCTGGCAGATGTCAGAGGAAAGGGTTAAAGGACCCACATTCCTGTCCCCACTGCCCTGACCAAAGGTCAGGGGTTCCTTAGGTGAAGGAAAGGAGGGAGGTGGTGCAGCCCTGACCAGGTCATTTGAGGAGTAAACCACATCTGAGGGGAGCTAATGAAGCAGCATTTGTCTCTCTCACAGGCTCATACTCCCGGTCTGTGCCGGGCAAGTCGGAATTCCTTCTCTAGTGGGAGTGAAGATGTTGATTGTATTTTTTCCATGATGTGTATTGAGGCATTTGCTAGGTTGTGGGAGTAAACACTTGGGGGAATTCTCCATGAGCTAGCAAGGGCAAGTCACAAGCCTACTAAATATGGTGAGTGAAGATTACAAAAAAACCCTGGAGAATAAACCTCCCTCTTTCCACCCCATCTCCCCACCACCACCACCCCTGCAGATTTGTTCTCATTATCGTGTGCTGTGTCTTACTGCTGGCTGGGTAAACCTGCTGCCATTTGTGGGACTAAACACGTTGTGCTGATTTAGTTTTGTTTTCTGCACCCAAGGGCAGCGCTGGGGTGGTCCTTCATGGCTCCACCACGCACTGAGACACGCAGGACAGTCCTGCTGGAGCACAGACACCAGATACTCAACGGGGGGAACAGCAGGAAATGCTCTCAGGTCTGTAAATACTTGAGGGGGTGAGAGATGATGGTCATGTACAAAATATTTGACCAAACACATCCCACTGACCTCCTTTGGTGCTGCTCTTGAAAAGGATTGGCCAGAGTCAAACGGTTGATCTTTAATGCTCCAAAAATACATTCCCTTTCAAAGCTTCTCAAGTAGAGGAGCACCCAGGCTGTCAAATTCAGTTCCCTACTCCCAATTTCTTGTGGCCTGGGTGACCTCAGCTCTTGGGCATCCATTTAGGTTCCCCCAAGGCTGCAGGTGATGATAAGGATGAAGGATGCTGGGGCTATGGTGGGGGGTGTGCAGGAGGGTGCAACAAGCTCTGTTCCCACCTTCTCCTGCCTGCTCCATCTCCATTGTCCTTGACTTGTTGCTCTGGCTCTGTCTCATCCTTCTCTGTTCCCCTCTTCCCAGCAGCAGCCAAACATTGATTCTTGTGGTCCTCTCTGGGAGCCTGGAGCCAGTCTGGACCCCTCAACGTCCCACCCAGAAGCCACAGGCCATATGTGTGTTGGTCGGAGCTCAAGAGACCCTGTGCCCTGCTGACACCACCCTCCTCCTGCAATAAAGGATCTCCACTTTGCTTTCTCTCAGCTTGGGATCTCCTCAGAGTTGTTTCCTGCTGTATTTTGCATCACAGTGCTCTGGTACTTCATCCCTTCCCAGGTTTCCTCCTATTCCAGGTATGGATCAGGAGCAGCTCACTGCTGTGCATTTTGGACAGTGCTCTTTAACCAGATCTTCTCCTTCTGCAGCTTTTTGCAGACTGTCACCTCTGCACATCTGGGAAATGTCGGTGCTTCGGCCAGGCTTTGTCCTGATGTCAACAGCAAAATGTCAGCACATTCAGAATACATTTTGATTCTTCCTCCTCCACTATCACCCTCCCTTACTCCTGCAACCTTTCCTGGCCATTATCAGGGGCTCACAGCATTCCTTTAGAAACAGAAAATCCATCTTCAGGAGACAGAAGCAGGGACATCTCCATGGTCCCACATCCTTAAAGGTCTGATTTGTCTCTCAGTCGAGCCCAACCCTCTTTACCACAACACCTACAAACCCAGAGTAGAAGAGAGATTTCACTGAAATAGATCCCTCTGTTTGCAAAGATTTGGTTTTCTTCAGAACCCAAGGAAATTGCAGGGCTGCATGCAAGTTCTTGGCTCAGCGTGATCCATGAAAGCTGTGCGTGTCATGGAGCTGTGCTGGCAACAGGCAGAGGCAACAGTTTAAAAAAAAAAAATATATATATATATATATAACTCCTGGAGTTTGGGAAGTGTGGTTTGGGGTTTCGGCAGGCAATTGCTGGTTCTCCTAACGACTCAGGCCACAGCCAGGGTTTATCTGGGTTAAACACTGAGTCAAGCTTTGCCCTAGTTAATGTGGAGCTTGGGATGACACTCCACTCTGGGAGCATTAACCCACCTCCATTCCCAACCTCCTCAGCTCAGAGGGTGTGGAGAGCTTGTTTTCCTTTTGCTCCTGCCCTGTTGCTTCCTTTTGGTTTTACCTCCGGTGTCCTGAATTTGCTCAGGCAGCTCCAATTTCAGGGTTCCCCGCAGGGCTGTGCTGGAGCCGAACTGCAGGGTGTGAGGAGCAGCACATCTCTGGTTGCTTCCCATTCTAAAATAATAACAAGAAAAATCAGGAGGACTCTGGCACAACATTCACAAAATTCTCTTAAGTAAATAAGAAGGGTTTTGCAAGATACTTGAATTCACATTAAATTGCTTGTCAGGAGGAGTGATGAGGGTGTCAATAATTAGTTTATATTTGGAGCTGTTCAAAGGCTGTTAATGGCATTTTGCCCCCTTCTGTGAACACCCACCTGGTTCCTGCACACCTGAGTCATGCCAGGGCTGTACATCACACTGCTCAGCATCCTTCTGTGCAATGCCCTCTCCTCCCACCATTCCCAATGGGAAAGTGGCTCATTTAAGCACCTAAACCCTCTTGTTGTAAATTTAGGTGGCACATTTAGGTGATGGGTGTCCACCATGGGCACTTCATGATTGTCTCCATGCCCTTCCCTGGGTTTCTCCTGGCTCATCCCATCTTTTCCCAGCAAAGCCTGGCTGGCTGATGTGACCCGTAGGCGAAATCCCAGTGCTGCCAAGCCCTGGGGAGAGCTCGGCCGCTGTTCCCAGGCTTCAGTTCCCGCAGGATTTCCTATCTGGGCAGAGCCGGGGTCAGCAGGGAGGGGTCCGGCCAAGCACCCCGCAGCCCCCAGCCCTGACCCTGCTGCAGGAAGCTCTGCTGGGAGCACGGGGTGGAGTGGGGGAAAGGAGGGGAGAGGAGGAAAATGGGGAGTCACAAGGGGAGCTGCCAGATAAGGCTGGGCTGGAAACGCTGGGCGGATGCAGCTCCGGGCTGGGGCTCGGACCTGCGCCCCGGTCACTTCCCTCGTGCCGCCCAGCCAGAGCTGTTACAGGAGCCCAGGGATGAAATTACAGCCAGGGAGATCCAGCACCTGAGCTGGCTCCAGCAGCACGTGGCAGCGGAAAATCCCTCCCGGAGCCAGCTGCTGTCGGGAAGATGTTTCCTCTTCTCCGGTCAGGCAGGGCAGGGCTCAGCATCGCCCGGGCCCATGGCCGGGGGTATTGGCCTGGAGGTGTGGGGGTCCGGGGCAGGCAGGACCCCGTGCCATCCAGTGTCTGGTGAACCCTGGAGCCTGTCCCAGCTGGAGCTGTGCCGCTGGGGCCAGCACCAAGCAGAGGCAGAACCACTGCTGGCCCCAAAGCCCAGGAGAGCCCCTGATCTCTGGGAAGTAGCACAGGGATGTGGGCAAAGAAGACAAAGAAGACAGATGCTTTCTTTATTTTCTTTCCCCCTGGATTTAGTATCTCCAACCCCTTCAAAAAATGTCTATGCTCTCTTCTCAGCTCTTTTCCAAACCCAACCCACTCATTTTTATTATCCCTCCAGGAGTTTGTTCCCTGTAATACATTATCTGCTCCCTCATTGTCACACCAGCTCCACATCCTGCTGGACCCAGCATCGGTTCGAGCAGCCCTGTTGTGCTTCCTCTCTGCTTTTCTCACATCCCACTCCATCCTTGCTTTTCCCAGAGAAGGCAGTGCTGGAGCTGCTGGTGTAGCCTTCCCTTGCACCTGCAGCCACATCCTAGCACCACACTCCCTCGTTTCCAACCTCCAAGGGGTGATGGGAGCAGAGCTGCCCCCAGAGATGGGTTCTCGGCCCCATCAGTGTCATGCAAACCCCCAGGTAGTGTGGGAACAGTGTGATCCTGAAAACCCCTGACACCTCACAGACTGGGCTGATAGATGTGGGGAGTTGGGGGACCTGGACGGGTCCTGTCTGTGTCAGGCTGGAACCCCAAACCCCAATCCTGCTCTTTTCCTAGCTCAGGCTTGCCTCAGTGAGCACCAGAGCAGTGTGGGTTTGGTTTAATCTGCAGGGAGAGCTTCACACCTTCCTTTGCTCTTTTCCTCGCCAGCTCCTCCACCTGCCAGTGCAGCACCACGGCGGGGGCAGTGCCCATCTGGTGGCAGTTGTGGGTTTTTTGAAATGTTTCCCCTCCTTCCCTCTCCCTCCTCCATCCTCTGCTCCTCCTCTTCTCACCCTTTTCTTTCTCCATGTGTTTCTTGCTGGTGCAGCATGGATGCAGCTCAGTGGGATGAGGGAGCACGGGGAGATGCTGTGGCCGGTGCCGGTGGGGAATTGAGCCCCCCGAGCTGCAGTGAGTGCAGGTCACAGCTAGAGCAGGTCCCAGCCTTGCACACGCGTGTGCAATCCCTGCTGTGCCACCTGGGGCTGGAGGTGTCCCTCCAAAGGACGGGGTTACGGCAGCAGAGGCTGCCTGGGCTCTGCGGGGTTAGCGGGGGTACAGCCTGCATCCGTGCAGATGCAGCATGTTTATTCTCACCAGATAGTTTGATGGCTTTATCTGATCACAGGTTTTCCTGAGGAAGGAAGGGTGAGTCTGAGTCACTTGAAAATGGGGGCCCTTCATCTCTGGGTATGACTGGTGGGGCCGTGGATCTCAGGAGATCCCCAGGGCAAGGCTTGCTCTGTGGCTCTGCTGGGTGGGAAATGCCATGGTCAGTAATGGATGTAAATCCAGTGTGAGCAGCCGTGGGTGTCAGAGAAAGCACCTAGGACTCAATGCCACTGAGAGAAGAGAGAGATCATTTACTGTGTCTGTGGTGAGAGAGGAGGGAGCTGCTGACACGGTGCCCCTGGTGCAGAAAACACCATCACAAGCAAATTGAAAGCAAGAGATAAAATCTGGCAGCAATTGATAAATTCAAGGGAGAGACAGGTTCATGCCCTCCTGGAAGAAAACCCAGATAATTAAACTCCCTTGTTCTGCTAATGCCTTCTGTGAGGGGCTAGAAGAACCAGCCATGGGAAAGTCATGGCTGCTGCTGGAGAGCTGGAAGGCAAAGGTGTGCTGGAGGAGTGCTGGGAGATGGGGAAACAGAGTGGGTGGAAACAGCTCCAGCTCCTTAAAGCCAGGGAGCTGGGCTGGGGGCTGCAGCAAGCTGGAGCTGTCCTCTGCTCCCCGACCCACCCACACACCAGCATCCTTCCCAGCTGCCTCTGTGCCTGAGAAAACAAATGGATTTTCCATGAAGCGCCCTCAGAGCCGTCACACTCGGCATTTTGTGCAAACCGGGGGTTTCAAGCCTTCCTGAGCCCAGCCAGGCTCCAGAGAGGGGAGCGGAGCAGGCGATGCTGAGCTGCTGAATGCACACAGAGCCAGGCCCCTGGGGTCCAGAATTAATAGGACAGAGCAGGGGCTGTTCCCTGCATGTTTTATTTATGGGAATCAGGCCAGTGAAGTTCCCTCAGCTCACCGAAATAGTCACATCGCCTCTGCTTTGCGCTGCCCACAGCCGTGACCTTGATAAATGGGTCAGTGCCCGGCCCCCTCTGCATGCCTGGGGGGGTGTTTGCTGCATGGAGGAGGTTGGGCTCCCTCCTTAGACCCCAAAACTCGGCTTTGATGTGTCCAAGGGTGCTCCTGAAATGGGCAGGATGCCTGTGCTGCCTGCAGTGCTGGCTCTGCCCGCAGCAGGAGCAACCTGTGAGAAAGGACCCATGGGAACTCCACCGAAAATCCCCCAAACCCCAAGTGAGATCTGGGCACCCCCCTTCTGAGAACGGTGCATGCCCACAGCCGTGTCCCCAGCACCAAGGTGACATCAGCCTCTTGCACCAAAGTGGAGCCCCAGGGCAGTGCCTGGTGGCAGAGATGGAGACCCCAAAACAGGAAGCAAAAGTGGGGCTCTGCTTGGTTTCTGTATTTCTTCTTAACCTGAGTTTTTTAGCTGTTTCCTGATTCCAGATCACTGTTGTCGCCTCACCACGTTCACCACCACAGTAACATCTCTGCCAGTCCCATTTGGCAGCTCCGAGGCCACCAGAGCATCCCTGAAGTGGTACCCAGGAGGGAAGGATGCTGATCCCGGGATCAGATTGCTCGGGTGTGATGGCCAAAGGGCGCTATCAATGTCTGTGTTTGGTAACCATGGAGCGAGGTGCCTTTCCCAGGGCTGCCGGTGAGTCAGTGGCGGAGCCGGGAGCAGCCCGGTTCCTCTCCCCACCCTCGGCCCCAGCTCAGCATCTCCCTCCCCACTTCCTTCCCTTGCTGATAATTAGCCCTCAGCTTTGCGGTTCCCGGTGATTTCTCCCAGCGTGGCATTTCCCCATTTGGGTGCTGGGAGGGAGACGTGAGCCCCACACCCAGTCTAGTTCCCACCACAGGAAATAACCATGGGTGGCCCCAGGAGTGGGGAACTAGGGAGGCGTTTCCCGAAAATCCCATGGCCAGGAGCAGTCCAGGCCAAGGCACAGCAGTGCCCTTTGCCGGCAGGAAATCCTCCCCAGTGTTTAAAGCCCAAGGGGTCCGTGGAGCATCTCAGCAGCTCCAGGCTCAGCCCAGGGCAGCAATGGTGGGTGCAGGCAGGGAATCCTGCTCCAGTGGGATCAGCAGTCGGGGGAGGCTGCACACCCACCCCACGTTTGCTCGGAAAGAAGGGCAGCTGCCAGCACAGCCGGTCTCTGGGGAGGGCATGTGGGGACAGGGCCATGTAGAGCCTGTCAAGGACCTTGGTGTGGCTGCCACCATCCAAGGCTGATAAAAGGCTCCAGACACTCTTCCTGCTGCCTCCTAACCCACAACCCCACCCTGACCCTGACCTCTGCTGCTCCAGGTCCTTCACAACTCAGGGTCCCTTGTGGCACCAGGACCCCGGGGCTCGACTGAGGCTTGGGCAGCGTGGCAGGATGACATTTTGTTAGTGGCTGACTCAGATCACTTGCCCCAGCCCCAATGTGGGGGTTTGCCATACAACCCCTCACTCCCTTCTCCATACCAAGGAGAGGTTTGCTGTCCTGCTGTGTGTGGGGCATTTGCTTTTGGAAGGGCACAAACCTGGAAGCATTGTGGAGATGTTTGTCCACGGTGGAGGGATTTCTCCTTCTCTGCATATTCCTCCCCACTACCTCCCCAAGGATTTTAGAGGCTTTACCCAGAGGTCCGTGTCCTCCAGAAGCATCTCAGGGGCTGGCAGTGAAATCAATAATAAAAATGATGCTCAGCTCCTGTACAGAGCATTACGTCTTCAAAGCCCTTTGCTGGCATAAACTCATTAACGGCGAAGAATCGAATTCCTCATCACACAGGTCCCAGGGATGCAGATCTGGGGGGCGATGGACTGGAACATATTTGTAATAAGAAATCGCTGCTGTCGGTGGCCCCGTGCAGGAGGGCCCTGAGGAGCCGGCGGGAGCAGATGGAGAAGGGAGGGCTGAGATGGAAACGGTGCCTGGGGCGGGCTGGCAGCATCCTGGCAGAGGAGCTGCTTCCCCTCCTCATGGCAGCCAGTGGCCCAAGGTCTGGGAGTTGGTCTCCTGTGCTCCCCACAGCCCCCCCAGGCCTCCCAATGCAAGGGGAAATGAGTCTGGCATCATCTCTGCAGCTCTGCCTCCCTTTGGGAGCATCCCACCCCTGCTGAGCTCCTTTGTGCCATTCCCAGTGGAGCATCCCACTCTTCTCCAGCTCTGGCTGCCTACCCTGAAACACTTGTTTAACACCAGCCAAGCCAGGATTAATGGAAAATTGGGGATGTTTATCCTGGTTGGACTGCAGGGATGGGGTGAGCAGGGAGAAGGTGGGGAGGTGAGTGGGGGGTTGCAGTGTCTGTCTGTGCTGAATGACTCAGAGCTGCTGTACTGGCCTGGGGCACAGCGGGGGTTGGAGGGACAGGGTGACCCCCTGGAATACATCCAAAATGGCTTTTTTTGAGGCACTGACAGCCCAGGCAGGCTCCCAGCCTGGCCAGCATGTCCCAGGTGGGACAGTACCCACATGTCTCTCACCCCATGCCCACGTCCTTGGGTTGGGACCCCCAGAGACCCCTGCACCCACTGCACTGCCCGCTCAGCCCATCCCACTTGGACAGGAGATGCCTGCTGGGGAGAGACTTCATCCAGGGTATCCCGCGGGACTCGGGGCGCGCTCCCACCCGCAGCCATGGCCTCTTGCCCAGGGCAGGGTGTGGAACCACAGATTCTATTTCTGTTTTTCTCCCTGGGAGGTGCTGCAGGAGGGAGGACGGGAACACCCTGACCTGGTCCCCGAGGTCCTTGAGGTCCTGTCTTTGGAATAGGTCATACACACCCATGCCCAGGGGATGGCTGTGCTGGGAACGGGGAGGGGAGGGATGTCCTGTACCTCTCCACTTCCCTATCCCTCCTCCCTGCGGTCGGTTCCCTCCCCATCCCCGTCCCTGGAGGGACCAAACACCTACCACACTGAGTGGGAGACTCCTCGGTGCGGGGGACTGCGGGATGCAGGGGCACAGAGGGATGCGGGGACAGGGAGAGATGCGGAGGCCGAGCTCATCCAGGGTTACCTTGGAAACGGCACCCGAGCCACACATCCCTGTCACCACTGAGGGACTCAGCCACTGCGGTGGCGAGGCCAGACCCCACTCGCCGGCTCAGGGTGACAGCAGGAGTGTTGGGAAGCGTGTCCCTCAATCCCGCTCGATGGCTGGTGCCAGGCAGGGGGAGAGGTGGCTGCAAAGGGGGCTGTGTTCTCTCCCGGGGCAGGGGGCACCGCCCAGCCCTGAGCAGGGAGAAAAGCCCCTGCAAGTGTGGCTGTTGGCCAGCGTTCCTCCTGGCAGCTGGAACCCTCCCCGGCAGCCGGATCCCTCCCTGGCAGCCGAATCCGTCCCTGGCAGCCGGATCCCTCCTGCAGGACAGGCACTCCCCGCAAAGATGGAGCTTTAAATAAATAACGAGCTGCCGACATCTCCCGGCTCCGCTGGCAGCGCCACGCTGGGAGCCCTCCCTGGCAGCCCCCGCACTCCGGAACACGACGGGAATGGGGGCAGCGCTGCTGGGAGCTCGGCGCGGGGGGTGGTAATGATCGAGGGAAAAGGGCTGGCGGGGCCCTGGGATGTCCCTGGCGGGGTCAGCGCCGGCTGATGGCTCTGCCAGCCCTCTCCGTAAAGCTTGCTGTGATGGAGCATCGCAGCCTTGCTTTGGGAATGGGATTTAATCACTGAGGGTTCGGCTGGGAGAGAAGCGCTTGGTGCTTCCTGGGACGCTGTGATGGATGCGGGGATGTGGCGATGCGGGAAGGATGCAGGAATGCGGGCAGGGTGTGGGGACGAGGGAGGGATGCGGGAATGCAGGCAGGGCACAGGCGGGGCAGCGGGGATGTGACCCATCGGTTTTTCCCTGCTGAAAGATGCTTCCTTGCAAACCGGTTTGCAGGGTGGAGCGTTCCAGAAGGCTCTGCCGGCCGGGGGAGGCAGGCCGGGCGCGGGCAGAGCCCGCAGGCAGGGTTCAGGCAGAGGCCAGGCAGCGCAGGCAGAGCGGGGAGGGACCGGCCGGCGAGCCAGGGAGCCTGGCAGGGCAGCGCAGGCTGCAATTAGCCGAGGAGAGACGGCAGGATCCTGCCTCAATTAGAGCCTCCATCCCCGGCCGGCGGGCAGGGAGCTGTGCCCATGGGCAGCACGTCCTGGCACCCCGCGCTGCCGGCACCGGGCATCGCCGCTCGGGCTGTGGAGGGGACACGGGGTGCGGCGGGCAGGGGGTGGCGTGGCCGAGCTGGGGGCTGCCAGAGGGGAGCGGGGACAGATTCTGCTCCAAAAGCAGCCGAGAGGAAGGAAGAAGCAGCTAAAATAAGCAGGTGGGTGGACAGGGAGGAAATTATAGTGAGGCTGATAAGGAATGGGCTGGGGAAGGGGGACAAGAACCAAAAGGTCCCCAGGAAACGGGAACTGGTCCCTCTGGGAAGCAGAGGGAGGTCACGGCACAGGAGGGAGTCCTGCGCTCCCGAAGAGTGGGTGTGCAGGCGAGGGATGGACAGAATGCTTCAGTGACATGGGAAGTGCCAGCCCCGACCCGGCATCCTGCTTTAGGCAGGGGGCAACGGGAGGCAGACGCAGACAGAGGCACTCTGAGCATCCTCGGAGGGTGGGTGGGATCCCCTGGAGCGAAATGCCGGGAGGAGGAGAGCAGCGCAGAGCTCTGTGTGGTTTGTGTGCAGACAGCTGCCACCTGCACTCCAGGCATGGCCATGAAGGGTCATGGAGGGGGACAGAGACCAAACCAAGTGCCCAGCACTCAAGGAGTGGTTTGGGATGGGCCCAAGGGGGAAGAGGCAGGGAATGGTGGCAAGCAAATTCCTCGCTCAGCATGGCACTTCCCCGCCCTCCCTGCCTGCTGGCTGCCAGCACCCCAGGGCTTCCGCAGCACCCTGGGGACCTCCACAGCATCCCACCTGCCCTCTGTATGTCACAGGTGGGAAGGATGGTGTCAGGAAAAGTGTGGGGACATGGGGATGGAGTTAGGACAAACCCAGGGATTTGGGCAGGGGGACTGGGGTGCTGGGGACAGCCCAGAGGGGCTGTAGCCCTGTTGTGTAATCACAGAATGGATTGGGTTGGAAAGGACCATAAAGCTCATCTCGTTCCAATCCCCTGCCATGGGCAGGGACACCTTCCTCTAGGCCAGGTTGTTCCCAGCCCTGTCCGACCTTGGCCGTGGGGAGCAGGCGGAGGCAGTTGGCCGGAGCGCAGGATGCTCAGGGCCAGAGCTGTGGCTGCTGTCCTGGGAGTTTCCACATGAACCACACACTGTTCGCATCTGAGCCTTCTCCCCGTCCAGGGCAGCCGCTGCCGGGGGTTATTTCCTGCCCTCCGCGCTCTCCCCCCGCCGCCCCTGCCTGCCCCAGCCCGGCTGCTTCCTCTCGGCCGCCCCGGGGGCTTTCCATGCTGCCAGAAAATAAATCTCAGGCTATTTTTAACAGAGGGGAAAACGCCAAGGTCTCCTCCAGCCTGGGCTTCTGGAGGAGCCGAGCGCAGACGGGCACCCCCGGAGAGATGAAGGAGGGAGAGGAATGTGCGGGAAGGATGTGGCTAGGCAGGGCAGCGTGACCCCGCTTTCATCTCCCTGCCTTCGGGCGGGATTTTGCAGAAGGCAGGGAGAAGGGTGCTGGGAAGGGGGCACCAGCTGGGTGCTGTGGCACCCCCTTGCCCCCCTTTGCAGCAGACAAACGTCCCCCACCACAGCACCCCCGGCACCCATTAATATCACCCATCAGTCACCCACAGTCTCTCTGCCTGTGAGAGTGTTGGGGGGGTCACCCACCTGTGCTGTCACCACCCCAGCTGGGATGGGGTGACCTGGAGGTATTCTGGAATGGGGAGGGCCACACACACACACACAGTGCTGACCCCGCAATGGGTCAGTGCCAGCACCAAGGGAGCTGGGGACTCGGAGGGTCCCCTGGGGTCAGGGCTGGGCCAGTTGCTGTTTTTAACCCCTGTAAGTGCCTTAGGGAGGCTGCGAGCGGGATCAGCTGGATAATGCTGGCGGGGGCAGAGGGGGGCTGCGCGGATGGAGCTGATGATAACGGGGGGGCACGGACAGGCCACCCCACCCCGTTGCTCCCCGAGGGTGGCTGTCCCCGCTCCAGACTGGGACACTGCCATTCCCTGCCAGTTGTGCCCACTGTCACTCCGCACACATCTTTCTGGCTGCAGCGACACGATCCAAGGACTCGCCCTTTCCTGGGACTCCAGGGACTGAGGATTTATTCCTTACAAGGCTCCTGCTAAAATCTATCCACCTGAGAGACTCCCACCAGCCCCAGCGCACCCAGCGCTCCCATCAGAGTGGGAGGAGGTGTCTGCTCTCCTTCTCCAACCGGGAGATGTTGTGTAAAGCCCACAGCCAGCGGAAATGCGGGAAGAAAAACAGGGAGAGAAAAAGGAGCTGTTTCCAAGGGCTGGGTGGGAGGAGAGCAGAAAATAGGAGGTGGAGGTGAAAGTGTCAAACTTCCCAGGACTGGCTATGCAGGGACAGAGTGCTCGCTGGTGGCTTTTGGTCCTTGTCCCTCCAGGAATCACTGAGACCGCCTTTACCTCTGGTCCTCAACATGGTGGTGATGATACTGCAGCCACCTCCCTGCCAATGCTGTGTCACCCAGGGCTCAGCCTGTGCTGGAGTTTTCAGGGAAAATCTGAGCTCCACATTCCCAGCCCAAGAACTGCTGGCCACCTTTGATGACGCTTTCCTGTGACAGGGGGGAAAAACCCCCAGGGCTGGCTGGGATTTGGGGTGCCTGGCCATGTCCCAGCATCACCCCAGGCTGGGGGTTTCCAGTGCTAGGGGCGTGGGGCACTCCCCATGTCGTGGGACACCCACAGAACTCTAAACTGGACTTCACCTGCCCCAGCCCCATTCAAGCCACAGGGAAACCCCGGGTCTGTGCCCTGGGACAGCCTAAAACATCCCTGGGGACTTCACAGAATGGGCTGGATTAAAAGGGACATTAAAGCTTATCTTGTTCCAACCCCTTGCCAGAGGCAGGGACACCTTCCACTATTCCAGGTTGCTCCAAGTCCCATCCAACCTGGTCTTGGACATTCACAGGTATGGGGCCACAGCACAGCCACAGCATCACTGGGCAACCAGGGCCAATGCCTCACCACCCTCACAGGGAAAAATTTCTTCCCAATATCCCATCTGTCCCTGCCCTCTGTCAGGTTTATGCCACTGCCTCTTGTCCTGTGACTCCAGGCACCTGTCCAAAGACCCCAGCTCTCTTGGAGCCCCTTTAGATAATGGAAGTGGCTCTAAGGTCTCCCCAGAGCCTTCTTTTTTTCAGGCTGAATGCTCACAGCACTCTCAACCTGTCTCCAGAGCAGAGGTGCTCCAGCTTTTGGAGCATCTCTATAGACTCCTCTGGGCAGCACAAACTCACTTCTCCAGCCTGTCCTGGTTCCTCTGGATACTGTCCCTTCCCTCCAGCATGTCAGCTGCACCACATGGCTTGCCTGGAAAGGGGAATAACAAGGATTTGGGAACTATCCCTACCATAGGGCTCAGGGGATCACCTGGAGGGGCCTGACCCAGCTGCAGGGATGGTGACGAGGGGCTCTGCCTGTGACCAGATGGCTCCGAGCAGCCCTAAGCTCTTCATAATGCCCCTAATTGTCCCCCGGCGCGGGAGCGGGTGGCCCGGCCCAGCTGGTGCCTGTGTCCCCCCGCAGCCACGGCTCCGGGACCTCTGGCTATTTTTAATCCCAGGAAGCTATTTTTGAAGAGAGAGGCTATTTTCCCTGCCCGCGGCTAATCCTGTCTTGCTTTTCAACCTTACCCAGCTATTTGCCGGGGCCGCGCAATGGGCAGCTCCCTGCCCCGGACAGCCCGCATCCAGAGGGACTCGGGGCAGGAGGGATCGGGTGGTCCTGCACCCCCTGCCCTGCTCTGCCGGGGTCGGGGCTGCTGAGTGCCCGGGCTTGATCTGGGCAAGGGCTCTGCAGGGCCACGGAGGGGAGCGCGCCCCATTTGCGGCCCCGCACAGATCGTTCCCCCAGCCCGCCCCGCGGGAGCCAGGAAGGCCAGCAGAGGACGGGGATGCCAAAGGTGACGGGACCGCCCGTCCCCCGGGCGTTGCGGGGACCGCGGGGTCCTGGGAGCGCCGGCGAACTGGGACTGAACTGGAAGCAGGTGTTGGGCACGTCCCGGCGGGGAGGAAGGGTGGGGGTGCAGGGCCGGGGGGAGCGGGGTGCACATCTGGCAGCGGAGGGGTGGCAGGAAGCGTCGCGCTGGCCCGGCCCCCCCCGTGCTCGGCCGCCTCGGGGTCCCGGGGGGCCGCGCCTCTGCCAGATGTTGTGCAGCTGTCTCCGGCGCTTCCTCTCCCTCCATGCCCCGCATCCTCCGGGAAGCTCTTCCCTGCGCTTCCTCGGCGGGGAGAGAGAGGGAGACGTCCCCAGCCCCCCGCTCCTCTGGCCCCGGCTTCCTGAGCCGCCGGGTCTGTCCGCTCCGGCGTTCAGCTCTTTCACCCTCGGGCTCACCTCCCCCCACCCTCCCCCCACCTCTCCGCGGCCCCTCGCTCCTTTTCTTCTCCTGCCAGCTCCCGATCCCGGGGGATCTCTCCCCTCTCTCGCCTCCCGATGCCGGGGCTGCCTCCTGCGCTCCTGGCTCAGAGCTCGCCTCACTCCCAGGGCAAAGGAAAGCAGGAGGCGGCAGCGCCGAGCATCTCTTATTGCTTTTCTTCTCTTGCCTCTCCCAGCATTTCCTATTTTCCCGCAGCGCAGGGGCTGCTCAGAGCCCGACCAGCCCAACATGGGCAGGGAAAAGCCGGGAGAGCCGCAGGGAGCGCGGCCGTGGGCTGCGGGAGCGTGGGCTGCGGAAGCCGGGGAGATGCTCGCTGCCGGCAGCTCACACCGACTGCGGGGTGCAGATAGGATTCAGGGATTAGAGCAGCTTAGGGAACAGGGCTCTTCCAAGCGGCAGATGGTGCTGGATGGATCCCAGGGCAGGGTTAGCGGGGTGGGAAACAGGTCCCAGAGCAACCCTGGGCAGGGCAGGGGAAATCAGGCAGAAGCGGGGAGGAGGAGGAGGAGGGGGGATTTTGCCCAGCCCGTTTCCGGAGCGCGAGGGAGGCCGGAGGGACGGATCCTTGCCCCAGCTCCCAGGAATGGCAGCTGGCGCCCAGAGTCGGTCACAGCTGCAGTGACAGCAGCGTGGCTTTTGCACGCCACGTCCCCGGGAAGTTTCTGTTGTACCCCAGCCCGGCTGCGGGGTTCAAGGTCCCGGTTTAGGGACGTGGCTCTGTCACCCGCCGGCTCCTTCAGCTGCACATGTCCCTTGTCCCCATGCGTGTGTGTCTCCCCACAGGAGTGCACGCTCCCGGGTGTGCTCATCATTCTGGGGGTGCGTGGGATGCCCCGAGACCAGAGGCTTCATCCCATGTCCCTCCATGTCCCCTGCATCCCCCTGAGGTGTTCTGGGCCACGGGGATGCCTTTTTGGGCTACCTAAAAACAGAGATCAGACAAAATTAAGGGCATAAATAGTGGTTATATTCTTGAAGGTCCTTCAGGTACATTTTGGGCAGACAAAGCCTCCCCAAGGGGCTACACCCAAAATGGACGACAGGTCACAGGTTTTCACACTTTTATAAGTTTGGTCTTTTTGCATATTGGAGGTTAATCTTCCAATTACAGCTTCAGGTAATTAAGTAAATTACCTCAAGTTTGCCTCCCCAACTCACTTTTGTTTACATTTCTTGGGGCTTGAGACAGTGAAGTGTCCTTGATTCCCAGGCCTAGAGAGGAATTGTTTTGTCTGACCAAAATGAGAAAGCAGTAGCTAACACTTTCTATGGAGTTCAGAGTTATACACTAAAGAATTTAAGGATTACAAATATATGAAAAATATAAAAGCTAAAATCCTAAGGCATCAACAGGAGTTCATGCTCCCGGCTGTGCACATCCTTCTGGGGGTGCATGGGAAGCCCTGAGACCAGAGGCTTCACCCCACATCCCTCCATGTCCTCTGCATGCCCCTGAGACGTTCTTGGGCACAGGGATGGGTTTGTGGGCAGCAGGGTGCTGCCGTGGGGCTGGACTGGGACAGCCCCTCCTGCCCCATGGTGCTGGTGGCCCCCTGGACTCTCCTGTGACTGCAGGTATGAGCAGCTTCACCCCAAATGCTGCTGGGGGAAATCCCAGTGACGAGGGTGGAAACAAGAGATGACGAGGCAGGGCCCAGAGGGAAACCCCACGGTCAGGGCAGCTCTGGTGGCTGACACTGAGTACCCGGGTGCCTCTGCGAGCTGTTTTGGAGTTGAGAGCAGCCAAACGAGCCAGGATAACAAAGCAGAAATAAAGGGACCCATTTCCAGCAGAGGGGTGTGATCTTCAATAGTAGCCTCAGAGGAGAAGAGTCTGACTTGCTGCAGCTGATTGTTCCCATGGCTCCTGAGGGTGTTTGTGGTGGGAACAGGGGGACTCCAGCTGACAGTGGGAAAGCCCAGCCACCACTCAGGGAGTCACTGACATTTTCTGGGAAAGAACAGGACATGAATGGGAACCCCTTGGACAGCCCGTGGGTGCAACTTTCTACTTGGGGTGGAGAGGTGGCCATGGGGAAGCTCTGGGAGTGCCAGGACCCCAGCCCACCCCAGACTGCTCCAGGGGATGCAGCCACATGGTCCAGGAGCTCGCACCAACTCCCAGCACTGGCAGAGAGGTGCCAAAGTGGGGGATGTGGGGTGGTCCAGGCAAGGAGCTGAGCATCCAGAGGATGCTTTGGATCCATGCTTGATGTCAGCCCCAGCAGCTGTATGCACGTCCCCTCGGTTCATTCCCACTTGAGAGTCCCTGTACCTTCCCCAGCAGCCACGGTGGTGTCTCAGAAAGAGGAAGCCTCACCCCCGGCATCCCCCCACCATCGTCCAGGGGCTATTTTGGGTCTGGAGAAAAGTGGAAGGCAGCAGCAGGCAGGCGATGCCCTGCAGCACGCAGGGACCAGCGGTGGATGGGGAAAGAGGAACCCCAACATCGCCCAGCACCCCCCTTCCACCTGTGGGATGAGGAAAGAGGATCTCTCTCACCTGCAGCATAAAAGGTTTTTGGGGGTGTGGGCAGTTCCCAGGGTGATTGCAGGGGATCCTCCAATGTGTCCAGCAGGGTGCTGGTGCATACACCATTTCTCAATGCTGGTTTTTGCTCTTAAATGTGTATTTTGCCACCAGTGCCCAGGTAAATGGTAAATGTTAGTGTGTGTGAGTGACCCAAGGAAAGGGGAGAGAGGGGGGGAGAGAGGGGGGGAGGGAGGGAGGGAGGGAGGGAGGGAGGGAGGGAGGAAGGAAGGAAGGAAGGAAGGAAGGAAGGAAGGAAGGAAGGAAGGAAGGAAGGAAGGAAGGAAGGAAGGAAGGAAGGAAGGAAGGAAGGATAAAGGGATGGAGGGATGGATGGGCAGGTGGACACAAGGATGGACAGACAGGGTCCTGTTGCACCCACACTTTGCAGGAGGCCATCCAGCTGTGCTCCCTCCCCGTTGCACCCGCGGCCGATGCTGTCCCCAGTGTCAGCCCGAGGGGTGGGACATGCCTGGGGCCCAGTGGGAACGGGAGCACTGCCGTGGGAGGAGGACAAGAAGAGCCAAAGGCTGGCCGTGGGCCATCACCGCTGCCTCTGGGCGGTGATATCTCTGCCGAGCAGAGATATCCTGCTCGGGGGATGCTCCATTAACACCTGGCGCCCGGGGATCGCGCCGGGCCGGGAAAGGGCGATAGGGGCTGTATCGGGCGGCGCAGGCTCGCTCCCGCTCCGCCGGGGCGGATGCCACTGGCAAAAGGAGCAGGAGCCGGCCCGCTCCGCTGGGCCCGTTCCAGCCGCGGGGAGGAGCGGCGGGAGAGCCGAGCCCGGCGGCTGTGCACGGGCACGGAGGGAATCTAGGTCAGGGCTTGCTTTAAAAGGGGGCACAGAGCCCAGAACGCGGAGGCTTCCAGCGAAGCCACGGAGCAGCGGCGCCCGCCCGAGCCCGGCGCAGACACCGGGACCTGGCAGCGGAGGAATGTCGGTGCTCACCGGAGCATCCCCATCCCGGAGCTGCGGTGGCCGAGGATGCCACGGGTGCTGCTCCTCGTGTGCGTGGCCGTCCACGCAATTCCTGGGAAACGGGAATTTTCAGTTCAGTTCAGGGCTGGAAAACAATGCGGTGCCCGGGGACATGCGCTTCCCAAAGACTCGTGTGCCTGGGCACGGGGAGATGTCGCTCACCTCCCCGGCGAGACTGTCAAATGGCCCCCGCCTTCCCCTCCGCCTCCACACGGCTGGAAGGGCGTCAGTGAAGGGAACTCGCCCCATGTCTGACATTTCTGCATTCGCCAGCAATCGGCCAACAAAAAAAGCCCCAACCGAGCAAAAATCCCGGTGGCAGCAAAAAAGGAACTGGGGAGAGGTGGAGGGTGCAGAGCTGTGGCTGCCAGGGTGAATAAACGCCTCCACATTTTGCCCCCCAGATAATTGCCCAGCCCTGCCAGAGCCCTAAAACACAAAAGGGATTTTATTTTTCCCCTCTCCCCAAATTTAGGATTGCTCTGCACTACGCAACACCCTTCAAGTGTCTGGGATTGGGGGAATGATTAAGCTGGCACCATGAAGCATTTAATTAAAAGCCAGTGCCTGAAGGAAGAGGGAAATCAGATGCTAGAGCAGGGGATTTTTGGAGGGCAATCCCGTGAGGCACAGCCTCCCCTGGCTGTTCAGGGAGGCTGGACTTGGCAGCGGGCTTTGTGCCTGGCAGAGACCACAGCAGTCCCTGTGAGCCGCAGCCTTCCCGGCCCCTCCTGCCGCAGCCACCTCTCGGGGCCAGATTTTCAGGAACTCAGGCTCCGGTGAGCTTGGAAAAATCCAGATTTTTTCTCATGGGCTCAGCATTCGGCCACTCCCTGTGTTTCCACTGAGCTCAACTTCGAAATGAGGTGTGCACCAAGGCTCCAAACTTCACAACAACCCCTCAAAAAATCCCACAATAAAAAATTTAAGCTATTCAAATGCTCCCTGTCCTTTCTAGGCTAAGCAGGCGGATGGGTGTCATGTGCTGTGCTCCAGGAAGGGCATTTCCAGGAGCTCTTGTGGGTGCTAACCCTCTGCTCGGGTGGCCAAGGTGCTGATGGAAAGGGCTGTGACAAATTCCATTTCCCCATCTACATTCACTTCCCTTTTCATGCCTCATCCTGAGGAACCCGAAGAGACAGGGGGACAAAGCTCTGAAAATGAAACGAGTCCCCAGCCCAGTGGGATTTTCAAGGGAGGGATTGCAAAATAGTTGGGAGCCGAGCAGCCCAGGGCTTCCCCGTGCCTTGACGTGGGTCTCAAACCCGGTGGATCCGCAGGCTGTGCTGCGGGCGGGTTTGGGCTCCCACTGCCCGCCCAGCCCCTCCCAAGGGAGCAGCAGATTGTCACCAGAGCCGAGCTCTGCCCGCAGCGGGCACGGGACAGGGCTCCCCTCCTGCCACTGCTTCTCCTTCCGTGTCGCTGCAGGTGGCACGGCGAGAACCCGGTGCTCGAGGCACACTGGGAACGGGCAGCGGCCCGATCCCGGCGGCTGCACACCGGGAGCGGGCTGCGGGTGCCGGGAAGGCTCCGGGCACCGCAGCCACCGCCGGCCCTAACGGGAGCCCCGAAGGATGGGTGAAGCTCGCCACCGTGCTCAGTGATCAGCGCTAATTAACGAGCCCGGTGTGGGGCGGGAAACGGAGCTCGGGAGTCGTACGGAGCAGGGCAGGGAATTCCCCGGTGCCGGTGCCGCCCGGTGTGCCGGGCCGTGCCCGCCGTCCCGGTGCCCGGTGCCGCTCGGTGTGTCGGGCCGTGCCCGCCGTCCCGGTGCCCGGTGCCGCTCGGTGTGTCGGGCCGTGCCCGCCGTCCCGGTGCCGGTGCCGCCCGGTGTGCCGGGCCGTGCCCGCCGTCCCGGTGCCCCGTGCCGGTGCTGCCCCCTGCCCTCGGGCCGCGCTCACGGCCCCGCGCGGCCCCGCCCGCCCGTGACGCCACGGCCGTGTCCGGTGCCGGGCGGTGACACACGTGTCACCGTCTCCGTGGCGACGCGGCGCTGACGCGCGGTGCCCGCGACCCTCCCCGGAACGGGCGGGCGGCGCGCGCTGAGCGCGTCACCGGGGGCGGCGGCGGCGGCTGGACGGGCCCGGGGCGCCGCCATGGAGAGCGCGAGCCAGGGTACGGGCCGGGGGAGCTCCGGGCGTGGGCGCCTGTGGCGGGGCGTGCCGGGCTCGGGGAGCTCCGGGGCCGGCGGAGCGGGAGCTGCCGCCGCCGGGATGGGGGCGCGGCCCCGGGGGTCTGAGCGCCGCTTCCCTCGCCGGGCCCCGTCCCGAGCTGCGAGGCTTCGGAATTCCCGGTGCTGCTGCCGGTGCCGGTGGATGCTCGCGGAGGAAGCTGCGGCGGAGGGTTCCGTTTCTGTTCCCGGCCGCAGCCCCGCCACCCCCCGCCCCGCTTTGCATAACGCGCCTCGCCTGCCGCTTGCTTATTCCGTGCCCTCTGCTCCTTGTCTGCGACAGATATCAACCTTAACTCTCCCAACAAAGGTCTGCTGGCGGATGCCATGACCGATGTTCCCGTGGGTAACGCGGCCCGGGGCGCTGCGCCCGAGGGATTGACTCTGGCCGAGGAGGAGGAGCTGCGAGCCGAGCTCGCCAAGGTGAGGGGGCTCGCTGGGGCCGCGTGTGCCGGCTGGTTCTGCTGGGGAGGAACGAGCAGCAGCCACACGGGCAGCACTTGCTGTTTTCTTGGTGGAGTTTGGGTTTGTTGTTTTGTTTTTTGTTTTTTTTTTTTTTTTTAATTTTGTAGTCTTACCTTTGGGTCTCTGAGGTGATTGTTCAAATGCACAAAGCTGGCAGATACTTCAAACGCTGTGGTGTGTTGTTTGCTTTTCCCCAGAGCAGCCGAATTTAGAGCTCTAAGGAAATAAGTGGCTTTTGATGCCGTGAGCTCAATGTAGGGTTTCAGTTCCATGTGAAGCCAGAAAACACTTCACGCAACTACTAAGCAAAAAAAAGCCATTTTTCTTAGGAAACTGAAATATTGGAACAGATAATGAGCTTTTCTTCCTACCTTTTTCTCTTAAATATTAATTACACTTTACAGGCAACTGGTTTTAGTGCCACTTGCTTTCAAAGAGCTGAGGGTTTGCAGTATAACATCCTAAAGTTTGGGCACCTTTTGGGGTTTAAAGGCCAGGTTATCATTTCCATCTGAAACGTGGCTGAATATAATTGCAGCTGTTTCTCCATGGTCCTTCCCTTCATGTGAGAATCTTGAGGTGCTTCTTTGACTTGCAGGTTGTGGCAGGGGAGGACTTTGCTGCTCTGGGTGCTCATGCTGGGCTTGGTGAGCTGCAGCTAAGGTAGAAATGAACCCACTCTGCCTGGAAACAGCTCCAGAGTGCTTTGAAAGTCTTGAAAGAAAACCTCTGAGGAAAAACTCTTTGCTTTAAAGACATCAGAGGAAAAGAAACATAAGATAAAATCTTAGTTAATAAGGTTTGGCGACTGAATGGTGTTTACTGTTGAAATTACAATACAAGGAATGGGTTCTGTTCATCTCAGTGTTACTAAGTCACCAGTCCAGTGACTTGTATAGATGTGAAGTCTGAGTAGCCTCCCATTCCAACACTGTTTGTGTTGAGTTGAATAATTTATCTGATGTTCTTCCCAATTTTTAAAATTAATGAAATGTTGCTAGTTTCAATGGATGTAAAAATCTGTTTTTATATACAGTTTCTAACTGAGCTGTGATTTGAGACAAACCTCTGCCTTTCTCTAAGGTTGAAGAAGAAATTGGTACTCTCAGACAAGTTCTGGCTGCCAAAGAGAGGCACTGTGGAGAGCTGAAGAGGAAGCTGGGTCTGACTCCCTTGGATGGGTTAAAGCAAAACCTGTCCAAAAGCTGGCATGATGTCCAAGTCTCCAACGCGTAAGTGTTGCTTGTGACACACCTGTGCTTAAGTAGGACTCTGTGTGACACTTCCCAGCAGGGTGTTCCAGAGCACTTTTGAGTGGCTGGAAGTTTATCTTCTGATGGATTTATGGAGTAAAAGGCACCTTAAAAACCCGTTTTATGTCTGCATAAGCTGGATTTCCATATCTGTGATCAGGATAAATTGTTGCTGGCTGCTCTTTGCCGTGGTGTTAGAGATCTGGATCACACTTACTGATTCAGTTTTCCCATTTCTGCTCGTTCTTTGAGGCACAAGCCTTGTTCTGAACTCAGCCTCAAAGAGAAGTGCAAGCAGTTTCACAGCTTGTGCCAGTTCAGAAGCATTCCCTGGGTCATATACTTGAATTAAAAGCCTGCACTTCCTAGGAAAAAAGTCTGTGATATTGGTGTGCTTCACTAGAGTAATCTTGTCCTAAATATGTGAAGTGAGACTGTTCCTGAACAGGCATTAAGGGTATGGTCCCTGCTGTGCTTGACAGTGCCAAGAGGAGGGTCCCTGAGGTAAGTTTGTCCCTGCACTGGGTGTCAGGGACTCTGGGTGCTCATGGATATCATTCTGGCTAAAAAGTTTCCTGTAGCTTAACTGGGGTTTGGAGTTGATGACAGTGATACTGCAGAGCAGATTGTTGAGCTGTTCATCTTGCTGTTTATTCTTTCCCTTTTTCTCATCTTCCCTCCTCTGTCCCTGCCCCATTTCTGTTATTCCTTTGTCACTGGAATCTGTGTCATTGTCTTCTAAAAATGAATATTAAAGTTATATTCATTAACACTTTCTGTTTCTAGTTATGTGAAAACATCTGAGAAACTTGGAGAGTGGAATGACAAAGTGACACAATCTGACTTGTGAGTGCCTCGGGCTCCTCAGCATTTCCTCCTTGTTCCTTGCTGCCTTCCCTGATTTGTGCTGCTCCTTGTTCTCCCGGGCATCAGGGCTTGCTTGGGAGCTGGAGGCAGGGTGAAGCAGGATTGTTACTTCCAGCATGCCTGGCTCCCAGCTAGGAACATCCCTCAGTTGCAGAGGAGATGAGTAAATGTTACTGCTGTCATCTCTGTCATGGTCTTGCAATTGCAGAAGAAAAATTCCAATCAGTTACCAGACCACATTTTGTATGAAAAAAAAAAAAAAGGAGGGGACAAAAATTTGACCAAAATTTCCCTTCTGTCGGTAATGGGTAGATTAGTCTGTTGTTTCAGGTGCCTTATTAGTGAACTCTACTGTGAAGCTGTTTCTCATCATGAATGTGGTAGGAATCAGTTTGCTGCTTTTCTGTATGGCCACCTGGCTGGAGGTGCTTCCCTGTAGCTGGAATTAGGGGCTGTGCAATTGCCAGTGTGTTCATGAGCTTCTGAACCTGCTGCATTGGTGTGTGACCCTTTTCCCAGTGTCAGCACTAGAAATCCATGAATTTTAATCTTTGCTGTGTATCCGGGCAGGTGACAAATGCAGACAAAGAGCATCTGGCTACTTTTGCTTCCAGAATAAATTCTTTAATTTTATTAGAGCTCCACTGATTTTAGATACGAATCATTGATTCCTGCTGCATAGCTGAACTTAAGGATTCCTTGAGTGCTCTCAGTGCTGAAGTTTCTCTCCCTTTGTCTTGTGTTGAAGGAGATTATTTAGCTAAGAGGAAAATGTGAATTGGGAGCATCACATCATTAGGCAAGGTGGAACTGATCTAATTGGGGCAAGTGAATTCTGGGTGATAAGTCCCCTCCTTTGAGCACCTCTGTGTTCTGTCTGAGGTGGGAGCAGCCACCTTCTCTAGTGTGTGTATTCTGTACCTCCAGAGTTAGTTGTCACAGCCCTTAAGGTACTGTTTTTGTACAGAGAAACATGATTTTTAAAGATCAGGAAAACAAAATTTAATTGTTTGTCTGGTTCCTGCTGTATTGGTAAAATACATCTTTGGGTTTGGCAGTTTGATTTGTTTTGGCCTTATGATCAGTTCACTGCTCTGTGTTTTTAATACAGACCATCAACAGAACGTGTAGAAAGGGAGCAGAAGGTGCAAAATTTTTCATTTTCTGACATCTTTTAAACTGCAGGCTTTGTTTCTTTGTGCTCGGTGTTTGAACATGCTTAAACAAAAGAAACTGGGGCTTAGGTGTCTCTCTGCCTCTCAAACACTTCTTTTCCTTCTGGCTGTACCAGAGAGGCTGAAGCTGTTGTCAGAGAAATAAAGCCTCTGATACTGTAAGTGTGAAGAGTCACTAATAACGTTGAAAGTGTCAGAAGAAGCGTCTGTAGTGAATCTTGGAGCTGTCTCTAACCTCAGTTGTGTTTGTAGATATCTTTCAGCCAGCAGCACACTGGAGGACTGGAATGAAAAATTAACTCAATCAGAAGCGTGAGTGTCTTAACCTTCAGCCTTAACAAATGCTATCCTCTGCCAGTCTGCTGCCACTAACTGTGCTGTGCCTCTGCTCCCAGTCCTCTGCTTTCACCAGATCTACCTGGACATTTATCTTTCCTAGCTTTCAACTTTTTTAACCCAATAAATGCCTCTGCTGGGAGAGGGAGCTTTTCCTCAGGCCATTTTCCAAATGACACCCTATAAATGCCTGCCTGGTCTCAGGAACTGGCTGAAACCCCTGGGTAGCTGAGACCTGTGTGCCACACGTTACACCTTCAGCTGAGAAGCTCTGGAATAGCCAGACTGACTTTCTTTTTACTCCAACATGCTCTGCAAGGAGCAGGAGCTTTGCTTTCTGCTGTGGTACCTGATGAGAATAGAGCTGTAGTGTCCAGGGCAGCTTCCTCTCATGTTGGGGCCACAAATAGACTCAAACAGCATAAAACTGACAGCTGTGCTACTCCAGTTGTTGAATGTAAATCTCTCTTACATGTGCTCTTACTAAATGCCGAAATTAAATTCTCATCTGGACTAAATTATAGAGGGATATTATAGAAGTTGGCCTTTGTCCTTCTTGTATGTATGTAGGGCAATCCCTTACAGTGCTGGAGTGGGTTCAGATAGGTTTTGTCATTATTTTCTGAGCTGATTTAAACTGGGGAGGTAGGTCTTAGATGTGAGCTAGCTTTTCCTGTTCTCTGGAGTGGGTATAAAATGTAGTCCTTGGAGCTGTCTGGTTATCAGCAGCATGTGTGAATGCACGGCTTTCTTCCTAACATGGGTGAAAGAGGAGCAGAGATAAAGTGTAGGAGTAGCAGAAAAAACTTTGAAGTATGCAGGTCTACTTTCAACTGTGTTTTCTAGATTAAAAAGCTGTAAACTGTCACCATTTCGCTTGCCAAGTAGAATGACCTTGGTTTTTGTGCTTGCTGGCTGTGGCTGACTCCAGCGGAGTTGAGAGTCCCTCCCTGGGTGTGCCTGCTAGAGTAGAAAACTTCTGGTTGTATCTGTTTCCTTGTACTTCATAAGCACCAGAAGTGTGGCGGAAATGTGCTTTTGTGGAGCACTTAGGGCCTGAAGAGCTGTGGCACCTTGGCTTTCCTGCTTGCTTTGGCCCTGGACAGAGTGACAATTGGTGCTTGGCAAGGTAGAGACCAAAACAGGGACGTGAGGGGGATTGAAAGATGCAGTAACATTTTCAGAAATCAATCAGAGTTTCTACTACTTCAAAGTTTAGTGAGTGCAAAAAGGCAAGTTCAAGAAGTCCAAGGGTGAGGTTTTATTCATATGCTTTGGGGTTTTTTTATGCAAATAAATTGTCTTTCCTGTTTCAAAGCTGCTCTGCTCTGTAACTAACAAGGCTCTTGAGTGAACTGGGAATGGACCTGACTCCTGACCTTATGGTGCTTTTGTGTGCTGTGGAATTTCCTGGTGTTTGCCATTCCTGGCCACAGACTTTCCCTCTGCAAGCAGTACATAAACAGGCAAAACCCACCCCAGTCTGTTCCTAGATCCAGTTTCACTGTAACCAGAATGTGAAGTGACTTAACACAGTTTGTGTCTTTAGCCAGACAGCTCAAATGGTGATTGCTGGATGAAAGCAAGTGAGAGGAAGCTGGTGTTAATGGATAAAGGAGTATTTGAGGGTGCACATTTCACTCCTTCCTGTCAGGGTTTATAGGAGAGGAGTACAGTGAAATGTTTGAATACCATAGGATGAACAGCACAGGGCAGAGATCATCTCTGCAGCTTCTGCTGCAGCCAATTGCTTGTGAGTAAAGTGGGGTATTAGCCAGAGCTTCTATTTATTACTCCCAGATTTGGATTATTCCATTGTGCTTTGTGCTGGGGCTAAGGGAAGAAAGTGAGTGCTTGTGAGTTTATACCCATGGAAAACCAGGCTGTGGCACTTGCAGGAGAAGAGTTGCAACTTCTAGGTCAGGGCTTTGTGTAGTTAAGTTGCATTAGAGCCTTGTATAAGCCGATCCTTTGCTGTCACAGCTGCAGCTGCACATTTGCCTGGTGGCAGTTCTGGGTTACAGAGCTGCTCATTTCCCTGTGCTTCCCTGGCTCTGCCTCCTGCCTGGCAGCAGAGAGGTGTGTACGTGTGTGTGGGAGCTGTGGGTGCAGGACTAGGCTGGCCATCTGATCCAGCTGCTGCTTTTTTTGTGCTTCCAAGTTTACATTTAATCCAGACCATTGCTCTGTGCCAGCACAAGCAGTTGTCCTGGAGGAAGGAGCACACTCAGGCAGAAGCAGCAGCACCCAAGTGCTTGCTCTTTGGTTATATTAAAAATTCTGCTGTCAGGCATGGAAAACACGATTGGAAAATCTCTGACCTGCTAGAGCTGGGCATAATACCTGGAATTTTGCAGCGTGAATGGCATGATGGTGTCTTTTGAGGCTGTAAAGCCATTCCTCAGTGCTGAGCTCTGAGTGCCAAGCAGACTTAGAGTCAGCAATGCAGACTTCGGTGAGCACGAGGTTTTCAATATTTGTTAGGCAGCTGTAAATCAAATCCCATGCCAGGGCTCAGCCAGGGAGGAGCCTGGCTGCTGAGGGCAGGGCTTCAGATCCTCCTTAAACGCAGTGGTTGCAATAGGAAGGCAATCCTTGTATGTCATCAAGCAGCCTTGGTGCTGATCAGTTCACTCCTAAATTGTGCTGAGGTGCAGAAATTGTGTTGTGCAGAGGCAATGTTGAGGCCTTGCTGTTGGAGTATGCTCAGGTTCTTCTGGAGCTGTTGACTTCAAGAAGAATTGGTCTGAAAAATGGAATTATAGGAGGTATAGGAATTCTCTCTGAGAAGCAGGAAGAAGGAAGGAAAAGCTGATGCAGTTTTGCCCTGTTCTGCCTAAGTCTAGTGTGTATTTGTGATTCAGAAATAACTTGGCTGTGGTATTAAAAAAAAAAAAAAAAACAACAAACCAACATGTTGTAATTGGAATTGCTCAAATCCAGTTCTGGTGCTGTGGTGCTGTCCATGCACTTCTGCCTGGAGAGAAGGAGCTATGACTAAGTCATCTGTCACCATGGTGTTTGTAGCCAGGGGAGCTCAGGCATGACAGAACATTAGGCTGTTTATAGTGCCCTTCTCCTAAATGTCCTCATCAGGCAAAAAAATAATCTCAAGATGAAATATTTAGAATAAGAAAAGTTTAAAATGTTTAACTTGTTTTCCAGCCCGAGTATTTTCTTTGTAGTCTGAAGAATGACATAAATCTAGATGTTAATCATCAACTGTAGAATAGTTTAGAGAGAATGAATTAATGAAAGTGACACAAAGATTCTTTGTTCCTGAGATTAGTCTCATCTGGAAGAAACAAAGCTTCTCAAGTGTCTCTAGCTCAGGTATAAACTCAAATAACCCACTGATAAATAAATGCTGTTAGACTTTTTACCTGTTGTGGTTAATGGTAACTGATAGGAAACTTTTCTACTAATTTATTTCTAACCTGCTGCTGTAAAGCTAATGCTGATTCCTGCATTTCTTTACTGTATGGTGATGATGGTCTTGCTTCTTGCCTCTTTCCTCCAAAACATAACTCCACAAGTGCTATGGCTTCTTCAATGCCAAAAGGACAGTATGGAATAGATTTATTTCCTCCAGGTCATGAAAAGATGGTTGCAGAGCAATTAGGCTACAGTGCTGAGGTGTTAGAGCTTCCATGTGAAAAATTGGTTTTGCTTTGGATTTTAGCAAGTATTTGTTAGATTTAAGAATATATGGTTGAAAGTATAAGGTGAGTGTATGGAAAAATTAGTCCTTGCACATGCTGCTTTTGTAAATCTTCAAGTATTTGAACATATGCAAATCTGGAAGCGGCTCCTTCAGTGAAGTCAGTGCAGCTCACTAACCCAGCTTCTTTCCTTTAATATGGGGTCCTTCTTCAAAATGAGGGGGACACTTTTGGATCCAACTTGTTAGTTCAATTTATGATTTTTTTTTTCCATGTAGTTACAAGAAGACCCAGGAAACCCTTTCCCAGGCAGGACAGAAGACTTCAGCAGCCCTTTCCAATGTAGGTTCTGTTATCAGCAGGAAGCTTGGTGACATGAGGTAAGATTTCTGCTTTGCACTCAGGCTTTGATCTTGGTTTCAAACAGGAATGGGACTTTAGACAATAACTAGGCTTTCTTCCATTTTTCTGCTTAGTTGGCAGCACATTGCTGTTGATGGACTGCCACCTTCTGTGTGGCCCTGTGCATTGTAGTTTAGGACAGATTAAACTCTTATTGAAGACTTACTGAGGGGATAAGCCTGTTCTAAGGCATTTAAGTTTGGTTTAGGAGAGCCAACCAAACATTTTAGCAGCTTTTCCCCTTTTACCATCATGTGAATTCACTGCAGCTTTTATATCATATGTAAGAAATTAGAATTAAAATTTCCCTTTTCCATTTCTTACTGGATTATGGAGGTGTGTTTTCTCAGTGTAACTGCTTTGGATTAGAGAAGGGTCATCCCTCCTGTGCTCTGTTATGATTAAAAACAAAAAGGGAAAAGTCTGTTTGCTGCATTCCATGTGGTTTCAAGCTCTGGGTGTCGACATTCCATGAGAAGGGCAGCATGTCTTCCAGGCACAGTTGTATCATGTTGGTTGGAAAATATCAATTGATTCAGAAGACTTTGACAACATTAACATTTTTTTTCTGTGGGTGGGCTTTTCTCCATTCCTTAAGTAGATGACCACAGAAATAATTGCAAATTTCAACCTCTCCAAACTGGCAAGAGGGACAGGTTCTCCTGGCTGAGGTTCTTACTCTGTGAGATTCTCAGCTGCACAAAGCCCAAGGTTAGAATTGGTGATTTACCTGCTCCTCAGGTAAACTTAAAGCTAAAGATTAAAGATTTAAACTAAAGATTTCTACAGAACGTTAAGCAAAGTATTTTTTTTCCACTGATGGTAACATCCACATTTTTCATGCAGAATCTGTTGACCACGTTTTTATTGGATTTGAGAGCTACTTCTGGATGTACAGCCTGTGTGGGTTACTAAGGAGGAATTTTTACAGCTTGTATTTAACATGCTATCTCAGACCTTGGATTGAATGGGTAGCTGTCATTCTTTGTAGGGAATTTCCTATTCCACTGTGGCTGGGAGTATCCGAGTGGTAAGAACTTGTTGGCCTCTGATCCCATAGTACTGATTTATTCTGGTTCTGTCCTCAGTGAGTTAGTTACTGTGTTCCTGGAGGGTATTTTTTGGTGTTTTCAGAAGCTCACAGCTCTGAATTTGGCAGAGGACTAGCTATCTTCCTACCCTTTACCCTTTCCAGCATTCAAGTTGTAACTTTTCTTTCCTGGAAACTCCCTAGTGTGATGGAAAAAAGAGACTTTCATGAAATCACAGCAGATAACTGGCACAAGATGTGGTGGGAACACATTTTGCCAGCTGATAAATGAACTTGGGGCCTGGTTTCTACAATCTGGCTGGGCTATTGCAGCAAAGGAATGGGAACTGTGCTTTTTTTGGGACCACACGGGGAACTCCTGAACTGGGGGTGCCACAGGCAGAAGCTGTTTTGACAGGCTTGGTCCTGTCTGTTGTTTTTGAGCTGGGAGAATGCAGGTTGTGCAGCTGCTGAAATGCTTGTGCCATCCCAGGAGCAGGTGATGGAGGGAGGGGATGCTGGGGTGCTTTCCTGATGGCAGAGCTGGCCTGGCACAGTCACTGTCACAACTGGCCACATAATCAGCTGGCCCAGGCACGAGCCAGGCCTTTCCAGCATTGGTTTTTCCTCAGCTTCAACATCTGCATTCCTTTTTATAGCCAATACCTCGGGTGAGGTGTTATGAAATACAGGCAGCTTCTGTTTTATCATTTGGGAATCCCTGCCAAAGTTATTTCAGCAGGATTTGTATATGTGGCCCTGTGGGGGAACACAGTAATGATTTTTTTTAAGACTTTTAGTTTTTCTCTGCATATATAAACAGACTTCTGTCTCCTGTGCTGCATCCAAGTCTTCCTATTTCTGATACTGAAGAAGGTTTAACTCTGAGCATAAGGTTTTGCAGGAGCTGTCCCACTTTTCACCTTTGCCAGGTGAACTCTGGTGTTCTGACATGTGATCAGAGCTGAGGAGGAGTGAAGTCTGTTGTATTGCTGTGATCACTGCTCTGAACCAGCGGGATGATCTCTGTTCCCAGAGAATCTCTCTCTTACAGGCCTTGTAGCCTACACTGGCCTCCATTACTGTACTCTGTTTTTTTCCTTCTTACACTATAAATTCACTTGTAAAGCGAGTTTATTTTCCAGCACTGGAGGTGATGAGATAACAGAGGGGATTTCCTTGTTTAGTCAGCCTTCACTGGTTGATAAATGCAAGGAAGACTTGATGAATGGGACAGAGCCTCCAATACCCTGAGGGCGTGGGCCTAATTCCATTAAAATGCTTGGACCAAATTGTTTTTAAATACAAGTAACATGTTAAATCTTTAGACTTGCTGTATTCTGGTCAAAATAATTTTGGTGTGTGAATTGTAACCTTGGGAAGTTAATGCTGTATTAATGCTCTACTGGACTGCTCTGAGAGGAGGAAATGTACTTAGTGGTTGGGATTTTTTCAAATCTTGGCCTGTTCAGATGTCTCTGTTATCTCCACCTACAGTTAAAAAGTAAATTGGCTTTTAGACATTCTGTTCCTGCATTTTACTGATGCCAGTAAACTGCAAAATTGGAAGTGTTTTCTTTTTGTGGCTTTGTGAGTTGGTGTCCACCTGTGCACTTCATGGTGTCTGATGAAGTTTGCTGCTGTACATAATGCTACAAGCAAATTCATTATGAAATGTCAGCCTGAGCCCAAAGTACCTGCAGATTCTGGAATTTATGTAAATTTTCAATCCTTATGGAAGGAAGAAAAGGGTTACTGCTAGGTCCAGGCCAAGATACTGAGCAAGGAACCAGTGCTTGTGGTATTCCGTATGGAGCAGCATAGTGCATGAATGTGTTATCTGTGTTGTTCTCCTTTAAACAAGAGTAAGTAGAAAGTTAATTTATTTCACATGCAAAGGCAGCATTTCAAGGCATCTGCCCTACCAAAAAGGGGTGACTTGGATATATGGGGAAGTGAAACCACAGAGCCAACATCTTTGCTCTGTCTATCAGGAAAAGCCCTTGTACTCATTGCCAAGTGTTCACATGCAACTTGCCATGATGCTTCCTATTGCAAAAGAACTATATTTAAGTGCAATAAAACACAGCTCTTTTAGAGCATTCTGGTAATCTTCCTAATGAAGTATGAAACCTCAGTGTGTTGTTTTAGACTGCTGAGATGCTACTGCATTGCAAAATCCCATCTTAAAAATGGGCAACCAAGTTACAGGGTAAACATGATACCTTTAATCTTATCTTCAATAACCTGCAGTGCATTTGTTCTCTGAATTGTAACTTTGAGATTTGCAGGCTTGGCAAGATAAAGTGCAGGTATCCATTGCAGGTTGCCCTTACTCAAGTCCTCACCAGAAGTCTGAGCAATGCTGTCTTTGTATGAGAGACCACAGGGGGAAATGGGGGAAGGAGGTATCTCTACCAATATATCTGGTGCTTGGTAAAACCTTCAGTTTAGAAAAAATGCTTAAAAAAGCATGTGGATGGGGTTAGGCAAAATGTTTTGGTTTTCTGTTGCACATCTACTCCTTCCCCTCCCCAGCCAGGTTATAAGTTGATGTAGGTGCTGTTAATACTCTTTGAGAAACATTTTAGCTTGTCTGGAGTTTATAAAAAGCATTTTTTTGCTTGCTTCTGTGATTTATTTTGAGAGGCTTCCTCCTGGGTAGTTGACTTTGCTGTCCCATGATTCTGTGACCGTGTCCCTGCGTTTGGTGTTTAGCTCTGTGCAAGTTTCTGACCATTCCTTCCTTTTTCTCTCTGCTGCCCATGGCCTCTCCCAGGGCTCACTCCATCTCACATTCCCTTAGGTAAGATACTCTTCAAGGCTCTAAAAGAGCATTTGTTTCTGTGCCAGGCCCTTGCAGACCTTAAAGGGGAAGCTGGTTATTTAAGCCTTGCCTAAACTTTTGACACAGATTGAGAAATCTACCACAAACCAATGCCCTGGGATTGACTTCCGTATCACAGTTGCAGTTATATATTGGCTGTCCTGTGTCTGGGAAAATAAATTCGGGGCTGTAGCTGTTAAATAAGGAGAGATAGGGCTGGCTCCTAGCACTTGGGTTGTCCACAGCAGCTTGTGTGTGGACAGTGAGTGCTTCAGACCTGGGGTTAGGCTGCTTTTTGCACGGTGTCAAATTGTTGTTAACTTTTTCCTCCTTGTCCCGAATGCTTCCGAGCAGCGGCTACTCCATCCGCCACTCGATAAGTATGCCAGCCATGAGGTAATGTAGCACACGCCTGTGTCTCCTGAGTGGGGCTGGGGGGAGGACAGCTGCCTCCATCACTGCTGGGGGGTTTCTTCTGACTTGGACAACCAGCTCCTTTCTCGAGCAGGCCCCTCTCCGAGCATGGATTAACCACAGCCTGCAGTTTGTCTATTTAAAGGGTTTTTTAGGATCTCTTACAGTCATTAGCACCTGTCTTTTTTTGGACTAAGCGAAGTGTTGCACCTGTACCAAAGTCTGGTTGAAGCTTGCAGCTTTCAGAGGTCCCTGAAGGGCAGGATTACAGTTCTGCCACAATGTATGGCACAGCCATGGCTGACACCGAGGTGAATCCTAGCGGGAACCTCTCCTCAGCCTTTCCTCACGGTGCCTTAGCTGGTGATCTCCATGCAGGAGAAATGACTGCCAGGGCTGGACAAGCCCACAGAACTCTCTCTGTTCATCCTCTTTCCAGATCAGCAGAGGTTGTTTTATGGCTGTACATCTAAAGCAATTCCTTGGAACAAAAATAACTGAGCTGAGGCGAGTCATCTCCCAGTGCTCCTGCAGCCTGGCCCGGGGGAGCAGCTCTATGAGTAATTGCCTGGTCTGGATGCTCAGTACAGAGCACTCCCTGAAATCCTTCACCAGCGAAGCAGCTTGTTGGGCTGTCAAACAACTGACCTGGTTTTCTTTGCTAGAAACATGAAATGCTCTGATTAATTTATTAAGCTGTGATTTTTGTGAGCATTTCCTGATGCAAATGATCACCCCTGTAGAAATAAAACTGCTGATAGGTGCGGGTACATGGCCCTTCCCCTTCCTCCCCATGGGATGTGATATAGGAAAATGAAGCCTTTGTTTTAAACCTTTCTCAGCTTTCCCTTTCCAATATTTTTAGTTGAAAGTTTTTTAAAGCTAAGAGCTGTTTTCTTCTCTACTTAAATGTGCCTTGATTCCCCAGTAAACTAGGACTTGTTTCCCTCAACATTTTAGCTTGAGCAATTGAGCGGACTGCATGTGGTAGAAATGTTTTCCTTTGGAGTTTGGATGTGGTGTTCATGCCTAGTGTGCCTGAGAGATTTGTGCCAAAGGCTGTGAGGAGCTGGAAGTGTTCTGGGTGATAGTGTCACTGCAGGGGAATGGCCACAGAGCCCAGTCACACTGTGCCATTTGATATGGTTAAGAGTTAACTTGTCTTGATCTGTTGTTTTTTTTCTCCCCTCTTCTTTCTTCAAGGAATTCTGCAACCTTCAAGTCCTTTGAAGACAGAGTTGGGACCATAAAGGTAACAGTCTGCTTTGTCTTGTAAGCACAGTGTGTGAAACCTTGTGCAGAAACTTTAATTTCTGCAATGTTTTTCTTGTAGACTAGTATTCGGGCAAATGGCCTCTCAGATATGTGAAGTCTTGGCTACAGTAGGTGACCTTGACAAGGGGGAATTGACTTGGTATTCCCAGTGCTGCTTTCTTGTTGTCCTCACTCTCTTCTCTCCTTCCAGTCCCGAGTGGTGGGCAGCAGGGAAAACAGCACTGACGGCCTCCACTCCCCCTCTGGAGCTGGGGACAAGCCTCCACAAGACAACGCTCCCTTCTAGGCCTGGATGTGGCTTTGCACAGCTGTGCACAACTGGAAGAGCCCCCTCCCTCCCAAACCTTCACCACAGCAACAACATGTGAATCCAAGATGGGGCTGAGAGCCAGTCTGGAGAGATCCATCCTTCATTCATAGACACTGCTGCTGGATCCAAGTCAAATAAAGAGAATGCAAAGTTTTGTACACAAATAATATTTTACACTAAAGTTTGTAGATTAAATGTATCAGTGCTGTCCTTTTGGGAGAGCGTGTAAGCTGGAGTTTCCTTAAAGTAGCTCAGAAATGCCTCTGCTGTGGATGAAAACAGTTTTCCCTTGTCTGGCATGGCTTGGAGCAGATACATGGCCCTGAGCAGCATGAGGAGGGCAGTAACTGGAGAAGCCAAGTGCATGGGCACCTTAGCTTCAGCTTCTGGCTCTGTTCTCTGTGTGGGCTACTCTGTGAGCTCCCAGGCTTCTCCTGTTACTGTTTTCTGTGGTTCTCATTGGAGCTGTCAGGTAGATGGGGTAAACGGTTGGGTTTTTTTCTGGGCTCCTAAAAGGTAAACTTCATTTAGCAGCTGCCTCGTTGTTACACTAATGCTCTAGCTTTAACAAAACTAAGAATCTTTATTTTTAAATGCAATGAACTTTAAAGAAATAAAACATAAAAACAAACAAACAAAAAAAAAGCTTTTGCATATTAGGGCAATGCTCCCTTGGACTCTGAAGCTGAATTGCAAGCCTTACATCACTTATGCTTTACTTGTTTATGATTTATTTTCTGTAGAGGAGACTGCAAGGGTTCTAAAGCTGGTTGTTGAGCACTGGAGTTTTGCATCATGCAGTCATAGCAGCATGTTTATAAAGCGAGTTCTTGTGTTAAATTCAGTGGTGCACTCTGTTTCCCGAGTGTATGAAACTTGCTTCTCCCTTCTCAGCTTACTCCTTCATTCTTGGAGGAGGAATTTCTGAAGGCTGGAATATGGATACCATTGGAGGGACTCTGCTCTGGTCTCTAAGGGCTCCTCCAGCTGGTACATCTGGCTGTGACTGGATGGGTTTCTCAGTTGAAAGCCCCAGCTCTAATTTGAGTTTACAAAACTGGCAGAGAGTCATGGAGCTCACCCAGTCCCTCCAGGGGCTGGATGTTTTGCTCTTTTGATGTCCAACTTCATTGCTCAGGAGCTGACAAATTCCAAGTTTTCTCCTAGAGGCCTGATCTTATTCTAGGCAAGGTGCCTCCACATAGAAATACCTAGAGTGAGCAATTCTGTGCCTTAGAGGCGAAGTGGGACTTACTCAGGTCTTTAAACTTATGTACATATCTGGGTAGTTTTAGTGGTTTATCACCTTAGAGGGACTGAACTGCCTCTGACCCTTTAGAGAAGCAAGTTTTGACACTGATTTGATGAATCTCCATTTCCCCCACCCCTGTTCCCCTCCCTCTGCAGACCTGGGGATGTGGGACGAGATGTTAGTGGGCAGATGTACTAGGCCATAGGTGTAGAGTGACATTCATGGGCACTCCTCGTTTGACTGGAACTGTGAGGAACAGAGACAGTGAAATGGGGACTGCAGGAACTGGGTATGGAACTGTTTCTCTTTAAGATAAAGACTGAGGAAACGTGTCAATAAAGAATTCCTTTGGGAGAAAAATGGAGTGAATGTCTTTGACTTGTTTTAGTAGCATTGAAATCCTCTCTTGAGTGGATGTTATGAACTCGTCAGGTAAATACCAACTGGCTGCAGCAGCCTGAGGCAAGAAGCAAGTGAAATATTCCATCCTGTCCCTGTGGCTTATCTGCTGGCTCTGTGGATGATCTCTCATGAAGGAATGTACTAAATAATATTTGCAGTCTCATGTTTCCTTTCCAAGATACTGGACACTGGGCTGGGGAGCTGCAAATTCCATGTCTGGTGCTGCAGGTGAATTCCAAACTTCCTCATGCCCTTTTCCTGAGCCGGGAGCGTGGCACTGCAGTCCCAGCAGTGACCTTGGCAGTGGGAGCTGAGGCTGGAGAAATTTCTAATGTGGAAAAGCTGCAGCTGTGGTGCTGGCGTGGCTTGACAGTGGTACCTGAGGGAGTCAGTCGCCTCCATGGAAGCTCTGGCAGTCGAACAGCACGGCACAGGGGAGTCCTGGATGGATGGCTGGAGCTGGGAGCTGCTGTCTCCAAGTTTAAAAGGGCAGTGCAGAGCAGGCAAATAGGTGGTGGAGAGGCCAGCAGAGATCCTCAGTGTGCTGTTTGCAGGGGAAGGATGCCCAGCTAAGCTTGGGACATCTGCTTGGTGATGAGGGTTTGGTTTTGGTTTTGTGGGCTTTGGGTGTTTGTTTTGAAGGTTGCGTGTATTTTTCCTACATCATTTTGTTAGGTAAAACTACATCTCTCCAAGTGGGGTAAGGACAGACAGGTTGGTGTGAGACCTGATCCTGGAGGAGAGATGCTGCTGGGAGCACCCAGGCTGAGGTGAGGGCAGATGGCTCCATCCCACAAAGCAGATAAACAGCAGAATTGAAAAGTAAGTAACTGCAAAAAGCAGGAAGGAGCCACTTTCCCCTGCTGGCACCATGTCCCAACCCTCAGCCAAAACCACAGCAAGTGTTTCTTAAGGAATTTGAGATTTATGGTCTGAGAGGGGTTGCACAACCACTCCAGCAGCCTGTGCTCATCCTGGCCAAGCGTGCAGTGTCCAGAGCCAAGCTGCCAGCCTGGGCCCACTTGCTGCACCCCTGTGGGTGCTGGGGTGGGCTCAGCATCTCTTTTGGGTGCAGACTCTGTGCAAGATCCAAGGTCAGTGCTGGGGAGCCCCAAAAGTGGCCGGTGTTTTGGACAGGGAGCTGGGCTGGGGATGGAGCTGGAACAAGGAGATGATGTGGGTGTGTGATTCATGGTGATGACTCTGTTGGCAAATAGGATCCATCATCATTCATTTCTTTAAAACGTGAGTCAGAAGCAGCAGACGGGAAAGGCCATCAGAGCCTCACGGAGAAGCCACACAGCAGCAAGACCCTGCTGGAGTGATGAGAGGGATAACTGGAACCATGTTCCTGAGGTCACCACCCCGGCGTCACCTGCTCCAGGATGCACTGGATGGATGGAAATTGTGTTTTTACCTAACACTGGGAAATAGCCGTGTTTCCCAGGGAACAGCCAGGAATGCCAGGAAACTTGAGCAACTGGGAAGGGAACACTGAAGGGAGCCGGCTGTGCACTGAGCTCCCGAGGAGCGCACGGGCCGGTGTGGGGCTGGGTGAGATGGCAGGATGGGATTCTCGGAACGCGGCCGGGGTGAAGGTGCTGCCCAAGCGTCCTGGAGCTCGGTGTGCGGGCAGCGGGCGGAAGGCAGTGAACCCTCAGGCCTGCAGCACACAGGTGATGTCCTGGGGTGCTCCATGTGCTGCTGCAGCCCAAGCCTCCGGCTCCTCCACTGTCCCTGCAGCCGCCCTGCGTCTGTCCCCGGCCGCGCAGATCCCCGTGTCACAGCCCCGGATCCGGCGCTCCCTGTGCCACCACCTCCTGCGGGGAGCTGCCGCCCCTGGCCTCACTGATCCTTGCGCCGCAGCCGCCAACCCCACTGCAGATCCCGGTCCCCGTGCCACAGTCCCGGCTCTTGTGACGGACGGCAGCCCCCGCCCCCTGTACCGCAGTCCCGGTCCCACAGTGTCACTGTCCCCGCTGGCCGCAGAGGCAGTACGCCAAATATCACGAGCGAGTGCTTCCAGTATCGCTCCCTGGTGGTCTAGTGGTTAGGATTCGGCGCTCTCACCGCCGCGGCCCGGGTTCGATTCCCGGTCAGGGAAGCTCTGTTTTTGCCGCGCTCTCTCCCGCTTTTCCCCCGTCCTTCCCCGCCCCCTCCGTTCCCATCGGGATCCCCCCCCGCGCGCTCCCGGCGCTGCGGCCGCGTGCGCGCGCGTGCGGCGGGGGCGCTGCGTGCCGGGGACGCGCATGCGCAGTGCGCCGGCGCCGCCCCCTCCCGTGGCCGGGTCCCGGTCGGTGTCTGGCGGCGGCGGCGGCACCGGCGCTGAGGACGGAGCGCGCG